>VZTI01001507.1:3649584-3683312 GCA_013397865.1 Struthidea cinerea
CAGAGAAGATGTGTTTAAATACGTAAGCGGTACAGACACTGAAAAAAACCCTTGGCAAAATCGGTTACTTTAGAGAGATCAGGAAGTATAAGTCCATGTGTATATTTTCTTGATGATGGGTGTTTAGGAAATGCTCTCGAAATGCGTCAATCAATTTCTCATGTCAGTGTAAACATCCTGTGCTGTTTTCAGGGAAAAGTTGTGAAAATGGCTATAAATAAAAAAGTGAATTTGATCACTTTGCTTGGTTTTCAAGCTTAGTGGAACCGAAAGGTAAATAAGATGAACAAAAAGTGAAAATTAAATTGTCCTCCTTTTCTTTCCCGTGATGTACAATCCTGTATGTGTCCCTGGTGCTGGCAGTGGTGTTTTGGATGGCTGTGAGCAGCCTCTGGAGAGCAGCAGCTCGGGGAATGCCCTGGCCTGAGCCGCCGGGCCTGTCAGTAAGTGCAACTGGCCTTGTTGTCCATGATCATCTTGCAGGAATTGGTGTTTTCTTTACCAGACTGTGGCGGAAACAAAGGCAATCCCCTCTTGGTCCACGGCTCTGGCTGCCTTTTAGCCAAGGTAGGCATGTTTTACATGCTCCATGTGTCTGTTGTCTCGAGATGGGAAGATGGGCTGCAGTGCCTTAAAAACTAATGGTGTTCACTGCTCTTTGGGAATTATTTTGCCTGCGGAGGGACCAGTCTGGATTACTCTTGCTTTGTCATCCAATGAGTGCCTTTTGCCCAGCCTTCCAAAGGTGATGCCCCGTGGTGGTGGCAGAGCCAGGGGGCTCAGCAGCATTCACCCACCTGAGGCACCTCCACTGCTCGGACCCTCCACTGCCAGCTGGGCCGGTGTGCCCCCTCTCTCTGTTGGAGGGTGTTTCAGGGTGTACTGGCACACGTGGTGTCCATCCTGTTAGATCTCATCGCTTGCTGGGTTGCCCTGATGTGCTCTGAGCCCGGATCTGCTCCCAGCGTGGGGTGTAAATCCCTCATCGTTGGCTGGCGGAGACGAGCGCCCGGGAGCAGGGACAGCGTGGGGAGGAAGGTGCAGGCTGCCCATGTGCTCTGCCCCCCGGATTTATGCCGTAGGTCAGTCCCTTGGACTGCAGAGGCCATAAATCAGTGCAGAATTTGTCCCAGGGTCGGGAGCCATATGGTGTGCAGGAGCAGGAGAGGAAGAGGGATGCCCACGCCAAAGGAGAATAAAGGCCTGTGTTTGGGGCCGGAATATTTCAAAGCCTGAGAAAGGGGCAAAGTTCAGTTTCTAATTGAGTGCTTTGAAATATATAGATGTATATGGTCAATGTTTATCTTCCAGAACAAAGCTCACTTTGTTTGTCCAGTGTTTGCGTGTCGGTGCTGGGAACGGTTCCTGGGGGTCTCTGGCTCAGAGGCTCCTCAGTGCTCTGGGGCTGCTGGGGGTGTGGGTACCCCTGGCACGTGCCAGCAGCCTGGCCCTGCTGGCCCAGCCCCTGCTTGGTGAGGATCTGCACATTTGGGGGGGTTTCCTGGCTTTCCCAACACACTTGTATGGTTCCCAGTGCATGTACACATCATTATCTCAAACCAGGGTACATTTACATATGTAAGAATTATTGTACACAAAGGCCTAAGCTTAATTATTCCTCTGTCCGTGTCTTGTACTCCACAGGATCTGCATAACAATCAGACATCAAAGCCAGAATCCTTTACTGGAAGAAAGGTCTTTCCGCTATATTATTTTAATAAAATAAATTATAATGATCAATTAAATCTAAATTTACTCTTTAGATTTTTTTCCTGTGAATCCATTGAAATGAGAGTTAAAAGCAAACTTTAAATTTAGCAATAAGAATCTAGTACAGTAAGGTATTTAAATTAAATTGCTTTTTGTTTGATATTTCTCACTCTTCTCTGCCAACCCCCTCACCCATTTTTTTTTCTCCATTCTCCTTGTCTTGCCATTTTGGAAGTTGAAATGATGCTTTGCTGTCACTGAAGCGAATGTGGATTCTGCTGCTGGAAGAGCACACTGGTGAGTATTGCGTTTAATTGGTCTAGAAATAGCAAAAAGGGATTATTCACCCTGCCTCTGCTTATTTGTGTTTCCTGTAACTCGAGTTGTCGCTCGAGTAGAGATGATTTAATTAGAGAACAAAGACTATTTTAAATCTAAGGTAGGCAAGGGTGGCTTCAGTCTGTATAATAATTTGCATTTCTGGTTTACCTGTTTATGACAGTCTACCTGGCAAGAGCCTAAGGGCCTGAGTTTGCAGGTGAATATGTGCTCTGTCCAACAGTGGGTGATGTGGGAAGACACTCCTGACTTCTGTGTTCTCTTGCTTCATACTCAGAAAATATATAGAGTTATATATAAATGTGACCATATATCCAATGTGTACTTGTGTACACAACTGACCGCATAAAATCCTCCAGAGAAATCACAAATTAGAAAGTCTTTCCCTTTTTAGTGCATTAGCATTAACAGAAACTTGCTGTAATTATAGAAAAAATTCTATTGCAGTTTTATTACTTAATATTAAGGTTTTTAATGAAGCTTTCACAGTTGGATATATAAAATAATTATATCTCATCTAAGTTTTAACTTTGATTAAAAAGCAAAAAGCTTATTCGGTCTTAGTGAGAGCAGTTCTATCATGATGTGCTTCTACAGAGATCCAAACTATTCAGGCATTTGGAGTATGGATTATTCTTTAGCGTTATCTGTACAGACAGAGCACGTGCAGCTCTGACTGTGCCCCAGGTATGTGCATGTACAACACTGTGAGCACCACATAGCCCTGATCTCTTAAGATTTGTGCAGTCCTGGGAAATGGCACCCGTCCCGCGAAGTTGAATTTGTGGCCTTTGTGGAGCATCAGGTGGGGCCGTGGTGACAGGAACCATGAGTATCTGCCCTGGATTGCATTTTTTCTGAGTTTGAAGCTCCGTGAAATAGCAGGATTTAGTTCCCTCCATAAATTAAACTGGCTAGTGAGGTTTGTTTGCATATATAGACTCACCCAGGGCACACAGGGAGTATTCCCCCCTAATGAGGGTTGGTTGGTTCTTTTTGTTGGGGAATTTTTTTTGCCCTGTCTTTTGTAACAACTTCTAGCTCTCCACTGCTAGGATGATTATTGTTTAGGAAAATCAGTCGGTTAAATACTTCCATACTGAGTGCATCTTATACCTCTGCCATGACGAATGTGATTGATTAGCTGTCTCGAGAGATTTATAACCTTTGATAAGATTGCACCAAGAGAAGTGCTTTGTCAGTTTTAAATGGAGAGCGGAGAGAGATTTTTGATGTTCCTCATTACTGGTTTTCCACTTGTGGTGGAGATAAAATACAGTAAAGTGCTTTTTCCTCTTATGCACAAGGGCTCTTCTGCCTTTCATACCTGGTAGAATTGTGTGGCCCACTTTGTATTAGTATGAATGGCAATTGCCTCGTAAATGTGATGGCCATGAAGGGGTGAATAGTCTGTCATCTCCTATTTTGTCCTTTGTCTTTATGTTTTATTCACTTTTCCCCTCTACAAAAGAGCTTTAATTTAGACCTGAGACAACAGTAGCAGTGCTCCAGTTCATTATAGATCTAGTGGCAGTTTTATTTAATTTTGATGTTCTTTATATTTTGATGGGTGCACTAAACAGCAGAAGCCATTTTAATCAAAAGGAAATTTCAGTGAGAACACGACCTATAAACAGTGGCTTTGTAAGAGTCACAAAAGTTTCTGTTACACATTTGGAAATTATTTCCATGATTTAACGGCAAAGGGCAAGTAAATCACCTCCCTCTAAGAGTCAGAAAAAGGAGTGTTTTTCAGGATCTTTAGTTCTGTTACTGAGTCATTGTATCATCTCAGCTAATTAATTTCACCTTTTCTATGCTTCAGGATTTCCATCTGTGAATGAGCTAATGACACCTACTTACAGGCGGTATTGTGAAGATTAATTAATTGACATTATTGAAGTATCCTGAGGTGGAAGTCCTGATGTAAGTACAAAGCACTATTACTGATGCTTCCTAATTAATCAGTTCACAATAGCCAGAGCGTGGAATCACATTGGTCTAGAGCAAACAAACACTGGATTGTATTTGAAATCCGTGGGTGATTTTTTTTTTTTTTTTACAAATTTCTGGTTTAACATGCTATTTGAAGCACCTTTTTTGGCGAGTGTAAGCATCTCCCTTCCTCCCGCGGCGCGTAGAGGTGATGTGGGCTTGACTGAGAAGAAATATCGGATACGTATATCCTCCTGGCAGGCTTTGTCGTGGATACAGAAAGGCAACTTCAGCTGGCGATTTTCTTGCCTCCTCTGGTGTAACATTAGTAACACTTTAAACCTGCTGCCCTTTTAAATTGGAGACGGAAAGTTAGTGTTGCAAACACCATGCAGCGCGGATCCTGAATCCCAGCCCCGGCCGGGTGTTCCCGCAGGTGAAGGTGGGTGCGAGGAGCGATGTGGTACACCAGGAAGCGTCGGAAGGGAATGGATGCTGTGAAGTTGTCCGTAATTCGTACGGATAACAAGATCCATTCTTACTCCTCATGGCTGGGATGCTGTTTGCATAATGGTATGGCTATCGCTGTGCAGGTCCCAGACTACAGGTTTAAAAATGGAAATATAAAAAAAAAATAGCTGGAAACAGTTGAATTTGTCTGAGCCTTGCTCTAATTAAATAGCGTGAAACATGTACCTAACTTCTCATGATTTTGAGTACATAGTTGGCAAAAGAGGTGAATGCAGTTGCTGCCTGTGTCAGTTTCCAGAGACCAGTCACATTCCCAAACGCCTTGATACACTTTTTGTTGGAAATAGAAGTTACAAGATATCTTTTGGAGTTATTTGTAACTGTTGCACAAGTGCAGGCAGGGAGGTTTAAAGTTTCACAAACATTTGTATTTCTTTCTACTTATGTCACTTCTTTAAAAAAAAAGGGTCTATCACGTGCAGTTATGAAACGGCTTCATGTTTGACACAGTTGAAAATGTTTTCAGGCCACAAAAATGTAATTTTCTATGAGTAATTTAAATTAAAACCCCACTCTGGCAGAAAATGTCCTCAATCTTTGGAGTCACATGGTTCTTGGAAAGCTCTTCCTTGGCTGTGCGGGAGGTCAGACTTTTAAGGAGAGCGTCTGTGCACAAATGTGCAGTGCTGCTAATGAGAGGAATTTCACACTTCTCCCCTCTGCCTCAAGCTCTGTGTTCATCCTGCTGGCTGCTGCCTCTGAAGCCTTTGGAATTAGATGTTATAATGAGTGCTGGGCCATCGTGCTGGAACTCTAGCTGGGGAGATGGCTTCCAGAAGGTAGGGTCACCCACTCCACAAAAATAAGTAATACTTAAAAGTGGGGTCTCCTGTTTGTTTCTGAGAGCATCTCAGCTCTGTGGCTGCCCTTCCTCTCCCCAATGGCAATTTTCAAGCCAAACAGCCCTTTCATCATTGCTCCGGCTTAGCAGCAAAGTTGCCTGTTGATAATAGCAGGCTCCACTTCTTCCCCAGCTAACTGGTAGTCAGGCAGCCGAAGAATGGCCTATCCAAAATTAGGATATGCTCAGTGCACCATCCGCTGGTGTTGTTCCCATCAGCCTAATTACATGACTTTTGGGTCAGACAATGTCTCATTGTGTGGCCCTTGGCAGCTACGGGACGCCTAATGCTGCATGAATGTCTAATGTGGAGTTTGATGGCTATGACCGGGGTGCAGTTCCACGCTGGAATTGAAAACATCCGTGTAGTTTCCATAGAAAACCAGGTCAATGGTGCTTCCAGAAAGCATTAGCCCCAGGGAAAGCTGTTGGTTGCATGTTGCCTGTGCAAATCTGTGCAGGGTGGGCAGTTTATGGTGCATTTCTCTTTCAGGTGAGTGACAGTTAAGGAGTCAGACTGATTTAGTCTTTGGTGACCTAATTCAGAATCCTAATTTATGGCAAGCACCACCCCTCTTCCATTTATCTCTATCTTTTCTTCTATTTTGTGCACTTAAGAACACTTGTGAAGTATCTTATGAACACTGCAAGCACAATGAATATGGCTTTGTACCCACAGGTTAAAAAAAAAAAATCATTTTATGTTTTCTTTGACTGCAAAAATTTTAGGTAGAACTACCCTATCTTTATGCTTCCTGTTAAAACCTGCCTTTTTTACAGGCAAAAGCAAGGTATGAACGTAAAAGGCAATTCATTGCAGATGAAGGCTGTAATATGCTTGTTCATTTCAAAAGAGAATGTATAACTAATTACGCCTTAATTGAATCTCTAACGTCAACAGCTGTTTTTAAAGGATCTTTTTAAGCTACATTTATTTTTAGTATTTAGTATAAGATCGTCTTCCTTTGCACACATCTGTCTTCATGCATTATTGCCCTTTAGAAAGTTTTCCCTCTTTTAAAGCATCGACTAACACTAGCATATATTAAACACTAAGCTGGCAAAACTTGGTTTTAAGAGGCTTGGTATGACTTTTCTATGCAGAGAGGAAAAAAATATGACACCACCAAAATGCTCTTTGTTCTCTTTTCCTCCCAGAAGTAAGAAGTTCCAGTTGTAGCCCGAAGTGCCAAGGCCAGTTCTCAGCTGCTGATGGTTTATGTTGGCTGGCTGTTATCAGTTCCTCCACAAGGCAGCTGCTAATTACAGTAAATAGCACAACTATCTCTTCGGATGGAGGGAGCCACACTGATTTCGTCCTTCCCTGCTGAAGCAACAGCAGCATCTGTGAGTATCCTTTAACTCGGAGGGATCAAAAAACAACGAACTACTTTTCACATGAAAAAACTTCCTTAAACTCAGGGTTTCACATATCAAGGCTCGGTTCCATTGATTTTCCTGGGATAAAAAGTGGGTTAAAGTTAAACCCACTCCCCCAGACCTTCTCTCTGCTCCCACCAGAGGGGCTGGTTCCTGTCACGGTGGGTTTGCAGGGAACCTGTGTCTTGCTGATCACAGCTGAGCAGCTCTTTCCCTACACGTGCTGGGATTCCTGCAGCTATGGAATTAGCCAGAGAGAAGATACCCTCTGTGATCTCCTCTGCCTCTCCATCACCCCTTCTCTTGAGAACTGGGTGTTTTTGTGTGGTTCAGAACCTTGAGCACTCCAGAAATGGAAGGAATTATCTGAGAGGTGATTGCTGTATTGCTGTGCAGGAATACGTAGCTGACATCAGTTTACTGTTTTCTGTATAATTCTGTAATTCTATAAATTCTGCTCTAATTTCCTGTAAGCAACGAAGCCCAGTAATCCTGAGAGCCCTGTGTTGGTTTTGGAAGGTAGTTCCATTAGAGATTGAAATGGCAGTGTAGCTGCTAAAATTGCATAAGCAATAAATAAAAATTCATTATCTCTTGCAGAAAACCAGACAGTAGGCTCAGAAAGACGTGACATCTGAGGCTGGGATAGTAATTGATGTAGTGGCAGTAAAATAATGGCAAATCAGAAAAACCGGTGAATCTTCCAGTTAACACCTGCAAATGCACGGTGATTATGTTTTCACTGATAAATGGAGATTTGTGAGACCCATGATTTGCAAGAGAAGAGTTGACCCCTTGTATTTTAGTGTTAAATCTCTCTTCTCTCCTTATAAGTGCACTGCTTCTAATTTTGATTATTTTGGGCAAGTGTAAATCACAGTTAACACTGGTGACATTTCTGTAATTGCACATATCTGGAGTCAGTGTATTTGGGAGAAAATCAGACCAGTTTGGTCAGATTCCTTGGAGGAGGAATCTCTGAAAGCTGAGTAAATTCATGAGAGTGATAGGAGCTGTCCCTATCCTGCTGCTGCTGTAAATGAGAGCTGAATCTGACCAGCTTAGTGCCACAGCTTAAATAGGATTTTTAATGAAGCATGCAACACCTCTTGCAGAAAAAGAGCTTCTTTTGTTTCAATAGTGTAAAGCAGTCAAAAATGATGTGTGGTGTTCCTTCAGCATGGTGAGGGACACTCCAATGTCCACTTCTGATGGACGGCTCAGCCACTCCTGGAGCAGCTCAAACCATTTTAATGAACTGATGGGGCAAGTGAGACTAAAAATGATCCTTGGGGAGTTTGATTTAGCTCTTACACAGTCTTGGCTTGCTGTACTAGGGTGCTGTGAAGATAAGTTAACCGCCATTAAAACATGCTTAAAATTCTGGATTGGAGAGCACAATTGAAATGTGAAGCATCTTGTTATGATGGATGCTGTGGAGTTAGAACCATGGCTCACCCCTAGCATTCAGTAATAATTTCTCTGTACTGGGGCAGGAAAAGAGATCCAGTAAGAAACGTGCCACAGCTGGGCTGATGGAGGCTGCAGTGAAACAGCATTTTGATTTGTTGTGTTCTCAGAACTTTGCCTAATGTGTTACTGCTTCTTCTTGTTAGCGCTGATGGAATCACATAAAACTGAACTCCAGGAGCTGAACAGCTACATGGCATTGTATTAGGAGACATAGCCATCACTCCAGGATTGCTTCCCTGGTGTCAACAGCCCGTGCTGAATACCAACACCTGCTCTGTGCCAGGGGTGGGAATGGCTGGGAAAATGCACAACACTTTGTGCAAGATAAGCACGTCTTGCATGCTGAGTTGTTGAAAAGTTGTGCAACTTGTCTGGCGTCATTTTCAGTAACATTTACCAGTGGACTCTATCTATTGGCTCTTAGACCTACTGTCATGTTGGGTTACCACTTCTGTCAGATAACAACTGCAATTTTTATTTTTGCATGTGTATGTGTTTTCATAGGTAACACTCATTTAGCAGACAGCTCCTGCATGGTGTTTTATCCAGGCACTCTTACCTTTCATCTCTCAGCTCAGGGTCGTGCACAGACGAGCTGCAGCAGATGGATTGTGCAGAGAGACGGTGAGGATTTGCCCTGCTGCACTGAAACTCTTGGAGTATCAAAAGTCAGCCCAAGCCACCTGAGCCAACACATGCTTTCTTTCTGATCTCAGCGGATCCAGGGTTTTCCTGCCATGTCATTTGCTGCCTGGACAGCAAGGAAATGTTTTGTTGCCTGTGTGCTCACACACATGAGGCTACACGGAGCAGGTGTGTTGTGTGTGGCTGAGAACTGAGGGAATACGTGTTGTCTCTGCCAGAAACATGCTTTTCCTGCTCTGAGGACTATTCAAGTTATCTGGGTATAATATCATGAGCTGGAAGACAAAGGGGATTCGTGGCCTTTGAAGAAACTCCTCCAGTTTCTCTTCTGCCTCTCTTCAATGTGATACACCATTATTTACTCTTTTTTTTTTTTTATCTCTTCTTCCCTCCTCTCCTCTTGCTCCCATCTTTCAGGTAGTTAGAGTCTGGCTTTGGGCTTGCTGGGGGATGCAGATTTTCATTTCAATGTGTTACTGGATTTTTTTGGTTCTGGAGCAGAAGCCAGCCTGTCTCACAATGGCTCCTCTTTGCCTCAGACACTGACAGGTTAAAAAGTGCGCTGATGCACTTATTAAAAGCTTGGTTCTTTATTAATTTCCTCTAATCTACCTAATCTTTAGGTACACACCTGGACTTGGAAATGATCAGTCATGCTTTTTCACGTTGCCTTGCTCTTTCTGTTCTCCTTTATCAGCGTGGAAAACCATGGCGTTGGTACTGGACTCACCTCTGGAAACCAGTGTTTCCAGCCCATTTATCTGCATGAATTGTCTTTCTGGATTATCCTTTCTGCTTTTCCAATTAAAACCTTGAAGATGCCATGGCCTTTCTTTTTCACCTTCTTTCACCTCACAAAAATGTAACAAAACTTCCCCGTTTGCAGACCTGACAGGCAGCTACCTGAGTGCGCCGAGCACTTGCAGGCACAAAGTGAGGAGTGAAAGTCGGGGAGGAGAACTGGGTGGAATAAAACTTTTGAATCCAGACCTTTCCAGTCACACAGTGAGATGTGTTTTATTTCAGAGAAATGAGCATTTGCAATCACCTGAATCATTTGCTGGTACCTATCTAAGCAGGTGCTACTAAACCTCCTAAATTCAAAGAGTTTAATTTTGAGGGGAAAGCTACGAGTACAAACCAGTCTGGAGACTCTTCTGCACGCAAATGGGAGGAGGGAAGGCTTGTTTAGAAACACAAATGTAACACGCAGAGGAAAAGGGGGGAAAGTGAAGAAAGGCTGGAAAAGCAACAGAGGGAAAAGCCAAGCGTTGGGTGAAAAGAGAATTCACATCATTGTGGTGACTGTACCAAGGACCACTAGCACTGCCCTCTAAAAGCTGCTTGGTTATTGGAAATGAATGGTAAATTCCGTATCAGATCAGTTGGTGCTTTAGATGGCAAAAAACCAGGCACTTTCCATGCTGTAAATTTAATTTGCTTTCTTTTTTTTTTTTTGTTTGGCATGAAATTTGATTAGACTCCAGGAAGTTCCTTAGAATTTGAAGAGAAGGGATGTGATGCAGTGCTGGGGCACGGCAAAGGTGCATTTTCACAGGTGCTCTGATCATTAATGAGGGGCTGTTCATGACACAGGTTATCACCTGGTGAGATAAATGTGATATGAATCAAGACGCAGCACAATTGCACTTCTGTCAAATTAGCCTGGATGAATGATGCAAAGTTTATGCAGCTTTATGTTTTCAGATTAGTTTTATGCCTGCTGTGGGAGGACAGCTGACAGTGAGCCAGGCAAGGTTAGCAGCTGATCTGGTGTAAAGTCTTCCAGTACAGAGTCACCCCATTAAAAATTTTAAAAGAAGTTAGCAAACGCAAAGTGAATTTGCATCGGCCCAGTCCTCCCCATCCAGTGGTCACAACATTGTGTAATATCACAAAAGCAGATTTAGCTTCTCTTCAGGTCTCCAGCACAGCTCCCCGAGGTTCAATTTCCCTAGACCTAAGCAGGGGCTTGGGTGATCCCAGGCTGAGCTCAGCACACGGAGGGGCAGCCTGGCAGGTACCATAAATGTGTGTGTGGGATGAGGACCGGTTGTGGCTGCGTGTGCAGAGCCTCAAACTGCACCTTAATAGTGATGCCTTTTTTTTTTAGATGACTGTGTGCAAGTTTTAATTCTGAAAAGATACCTGCAGATGTTTCCGGTACAACAAGCTGGAGAAGAACGAGCTCCCCTGAAATGGCAGGTTAATATCTGAGCTGGTGTTAAAGCTGGTTGCATTCCCGGGAGCCAGCTGTAAAAATCCCCACTGATTTCAAAATGGGTGTTAAAGGCTTCCTCCACCCAGCTCTGTCTTCCCTCTGCGCCTCCTCCAAGGAAGCTCTGGCTCCAAAAGGGGCCCAGAGCTGAGGGAATGGATATCCCATGTGGGGTCACTGAGCCCAGCATGTTATTCTTTATTCTCTCAAAGATGGAAAGTCATTAAAAGTAAAGATGATGGATAAGTGGTGTTTAATCAAAGCTGTCTTTAAGTGGGTTCAATTGTGAAGCGGCAAAGGGTTAGAGAGGCTAATTCCCTTCTAACAAATGGGTCTACTTAAATCTGATCATTGGAAAAGGGTAATCCATGTTTTGTGGAATAAGGAAATATCACTTCTAAAGAAGCAGACCATTAATTTTCAGTGGTTTTCCCCAATTTCAGTATTTGTGTCAGGAGGGGTATGTCTCTTCTATGCGTGGAAGACAATTTGGAGCAAACAGAGAAGCTGTAAATATTGGTACAGCATTTTAAGCCCCCTGAGTGGGGCCCTGGTGGTTTGTCAGTGGTTTCTCCCCTCAGTGCTCCATCAGGATCCGGTGGGAGTGTGAGCTGCTGTGATCACCCACTGCTGCACGAGGGCTTGGTGGAGTCCTCGGAGAAAGGGGCTGTTCTGGAATTGCACCCGAGGTACTTTCCATGGTGTTCATGCTCATCACTGATAGGAGTGACTGAAGAGGCTTCACGATCTTCTGTTGTGCAGCTTTGGTCAAATAGTCCTGTATGTGATTGTGTTAAAAGATGTTTAATGCAAGTTTTGGGGCATTCCCCCCCAAAAAAAGCAGTGACTGCAAGAGAAATTTCTCCCTACAGTTTCTCCTAGAAAAGCTTACCTGGGTGTGTTTTTGTCACAAGCCTGCTCTTGTCCAAACCTGTAGAGGAAAAGGCAAAATTGTGGCCAAGGACCCACCTGCTTGGAGGTGCCAGTGGTTTCTCTTGGCCAGCTGAGAGCTGGGGAGGACTCCTGGTGACTCCTTTCTCTTGCTTTCCTCATCTTCATGGCACAAGAAACAACTGCAGGCATTGTTAGAGCAGATCTCAGCCATGTGTTTTCTCAGTTCGGGGTGGTATTGGCTTCCAAATTGTCTTTTTTTCCCAGAAAAATAGAGTGATCGTTGGTGACAATAACTGAGCTGTATGGAAGACAGCTCCTTCCACCTGTCTGCTGAGGAGTACCTTGTTCCAGTGGAGCTGCTCTGCCAGATCCTGGGAATCTACATGGCATCAGTGAAGTTTTCAGCCACGCTGGATGGAAATGGGTTCTGTAAGAACAAAGTAGGCTCGCCTGTTAATCTATAGATAAGCTTTTGAACTGATGTTTAAACCTCATTTTCTGCCCTCTTCAAAGTGACAGGAAATCATCCAAATAAGAGATTTGAATTGATTCAGTTGTGTTTTCATTTTCTTTGTGATAAACGTAACTTTCCCTTTCCCTCTCTGGAGTCTGCCTGCCCCTCCTCCCGTTGGAGCGAGGCAGCACTGGCATCTGTGCAAACCTCCTTGCTTGGGTTTCCCCACTGGGAGTTTTCCACCCTTGCTGCCCACACTGGCTCTCCAGAAACCACCTTTCTTTCAAAATCCCTCAATTAACTGTGAATGGTGCCAGGAAAGGGCCTGACCCTGCTATGCTTTCTCTGTGCCAAACCTGGTTGCAGGCGGAGGAGCTCTCCATAGGGTTCAGCTGTTGCCATTTTTCCTGCTCTTCCCAGATAAGCTGACTGACCCGGGAGCCCGCTCGGCCCTGGCGCAGTGTAAGCTGTACGTAATCGCACGAGGAAAGTAAAAGGGAAAAGCCAGCAACAGTGTGGTTTCTGGGCCAGGCGTTAATTGGGCTGTGGCAGAGCCGATTTCAGGTCCCAGATCTGCTACAACCATCATCTGTAATTTTAGGAGGGTCACTTCATGCCGTGTCTGCCTTCCTGGTCTGGCCAAACAGAGGGAGCGGGGTTCCTGCTTGGTCCCAGGGCTGTGCTTTCTGCCATCCATCCTTTGGGGCAGGGCTGCTCTTCCTTTATGGGCTACCCAGCATGACGGGGATCTGATCTCGCTTGAGGTCTGTGCAGCCTCCAGTAATAGTAACACAGACAATCACTTAACTGACTCAGAAACGAGTGCTGAAACAATATGCCTGTGAGCTTTCTCCCTCCACTGGATTTTATGATGATGCGTTCTTTGTTTGATTCACTCTATACCTCTAGGAACATTTATTTAGCTTATTTATGACATTATGGTTTTCTTAGAAAACCAGGGCATGGTTCTGAGTAGTCAGATGGATAATGCCTTTATTCATGTTGTTTCTCATGTAATAATTGTGGCCTTTGCAAATACCTACTTCGGGCAGTGAATGTATTGAAATTCTTGCATAGTCTTCCCTCTCTCAGATACGATGAAATACCTTCTCTTGCTGGCTGGATTTGGACCCTCTGCTCAGGCTGTGACAGCCACGTTGCTCCACACTCAGTGCCACTGTGATTGCCAGGCTTCCAGCATGAGTAAGAGAACCAGGTTAATAGCAATTGTAGGCACTTTATTTTTCCCTTTCAGAGGTTATATCTGGTTACTGTGTGAGTGGAACAATGAGACTAACCTCAGTTTTACTGTAACAAAGCAGCTATGAGCTTTCTGGGTAAAGTATATTTTGACTGACATACAAGTAGCTGTAGCTTTGCTGCACAATGGAGAAAATGACTTCATTTAACAGCTTTCTGTGCCAAGAAAGAAATAAAACTGTTCTGAGAATGCTGAAGATTTTTTTCCTGTTTTAATTTTAAACCTAAAAGAAAAAGCTGTTGCCATATAAGTCCAAGTCAATGGAATATATAAATCTTTAAAAAGGTTTCATAAAGTAATAATGAATTTAGTATATGTACCAAATGAGATTAAAGAGCTACATTTGGTTCTAATACAGAGTTTCACATTCAAAAGGACCATCAGTTTCCTGTTTAAAATCTACTTATATTGAACTGAATGGAGTTCAAACATAATGCCATTGTATTTCAGACATTTATCTTAATTTAAAACAGCTGAAAAGCATTATTAACAGAGCAAGGAGATGCAGAGGTATAGGCATTTCTCCCTCCCTTCTCTGCTTTCTAAAATAATGAACTCAGATAGAACATGCCCCTGCTTGCTCTGTTCTGCCAGTCTGCAGAGGACAAGGAGCAGGGTGTCAGCCCCTTGAAACCATAACAGGAATATTCCTTTGGAAGAGCTGAAGAACATGAGGGAGATTTCCTTCACCAAGCATCCCTTTCTACACAGGGGGGTCAAACAATGTTTTACTGGGGCAGTTTTTACCTCGAGCATCTTCAGGAGGCATTTGCAGTGCAGGCACAGCAAACTGGAACTCACCAGCCTCGACTTTCCCACCTTGTGTCTTCGATCCCAGTCTCCTCCTTTCCATTGAAAATTCTCCCTGTCTTTAAGCATATAACGTGCAATTCATACCACTGTGCATTTTACATGTCCTTCTTACGAGTTTCACCTTATCTGTCGTAATTCCACAGAGGATTGCTAATTCTGTGCCAGTCGAGCTGTTCAGAATTGTTCAGCTGTTGGAGCTCTGAATTATTGTTGAATAACTTTATTGAATTATTTCATTGTCAATAAAAATCAAAGCTGATTTCTGTTTTCGTACTTAGAGCGTTGCTTCCCAGGAGGAGATGGTGAGTGAATAAAATGCGTGGTAAGGGCATGAGAGGTCAGTTTTAGCACACCTACTTGAAAAATGCTAATGGGGGCTGGGTCAGTCTTGTTCCAGGTGCTGTTCAAAGACAGAGAGGAGCCAAGTGCTGCCTCTGAAGGTCTGTAACATAAGAAGGCTTTACAATAATTTTCCAGTGAGTTTTCACACTAGAATAAATTACCTCGAAACCCCTTCAGAATGATAAAGGAATCTTCCAGTTTGATGTTCCTCTTGCATGGGAACACCTATCCCCCAAAGATGCCCGATATCCCACCAATCAACGTATCTGTCTAGTGGAATAATGTGAGAATGTGGTTTTTATTATCAGGCTCTTCCCAGGGAGCCTGGGCTACTTTGTAGTGCTATATTCTTTGCGGCTCTCAGAATCATGTGCATTAAAGGTTGCTTAACAGCTTGTGAGTCACACAGCTTGTTCTTTGAGCTCGAATGCTCCATTAGGGCACATCCACTAGAGATATTTTAACCTTTGGAAAAATCAATACAAGTGGCTTAAGCATTCTAGGTTTTGAGAAAAAAAAAAAAAACAACGAAACAAACCAACAAAACAGAAGACTCTAAATAACAACAAACTGCCAGCATGGTGTTTAATAAATTAATCTCTCTTCTAGTGGATGTGTCTTAGGGGTGTAGCATTTGCTTGAGAGCAGCACAGTTCTTGTCTAAAAAGTCACTGTGCTTGGGCACAGTGTCTGAGTCTGGAGGGAATAAAATGTCTTCTGAGTTATAAAAATCTTTAGTTCATTTTCTCAGCATTGCAATGGGGGACAGAGATGGCACTTGGAAGAGTACTCCCTAATTTTGCTGGGGGGTTGGTCCTTTCCTTAAACCATGAGCTGTATTTACTGCAGATAATTGCCAATATGGCTTATGTGTAGCAATCCTCAGTGCTTGACTAAGTAGTCAGAATGAGAGAGGAATTCTGTGGGCAGTGTGTGTTTCCCTCTTGTTTAAATGTACCTGATGTTAAACGAGTTAAACTAGTCCTGCTTTAGCCAAACTTCTCAAGGAAACGAAGTATATGCTCCCACTTTCCTGATCAGTGCCGGGGCTTCTCCTCTGTGATATAACTTGATGGAGAAACACTAATTTGAATCAAATTTGACTGTGAGATGAAGGGCTGAAGGATATTGCAGTCCTCCAGATTTCATAAGGAGAAGCAGTCCAGCAGAGGAAAAACAAATCAGTGCTTCCTTTTGGGAAAATACTGCAGGGTTTGCTCAGTTGATTATCAGACACCTGAGAATCCAAGCCTCTGCCACGCACACAAACGGCACAACTGAGCAAAAACCAGATTGCCGAAGTGGTGCCTGTGGAACGAATCCTTTGCGTAAAAAGGCAGTGGTTTGACTTTTCTCTTACGGTCTAAACGCAGTGATTTTATTTCTCACTGTGTCCCCTTGGGGTAAATAACCTGGCTGTATAACCACTCAGGACTCCTGGATTGCCTCTGCCTTGGGCTCCTTGGCATTGGTTTTATCCTCAGTACAAGGTGGAGAAGTCTCCCGATGCCTCCCACCTGCCGCGCTGGGATGTGGCCACAGCTCTTCTCCTGGTGTGTGGCTGAGGGCTGGCTGGGAGCAGCTCTGGGCCACCACCCCGTGCTGTGGGCAGGGCACAGTCCAGCAGGGAAACCCTGGCCACGCCGAGCTGGCCTTCGCATCCAGCCACAGCCTCTGGATGGTGAGCGGAGCCAGAGACGAGCCCAGGCTGTGACGAGCTGCTCCTTTTTAGGACGTGCTCCAAAGCTGCCAGGTAGGCTCAAGTCTTAAATACAGCAGGGAGCGGCCTCTCTGCTGCGAGCAGAGCCTGGGTCTGGAGGAAGAGGAGCCATTTGGCTGTGCCGGAGAAGGGGCCGTGCTGAGCTCCCCACGCTGGCGCGTCCGGCCGCGAGGTGCATCAGAGGGGGTGAGGATTGGTGTGGGGCAGAGCGCTGGGAGAGGAGAACGTTCTGGTGCTTCATGTTCATGCCACCAGCATGTCAGGAGAGTTAATGGCAGATGTGGCTGTGAAAATGTTCTGTGTTTTTAGACAACCTTTAATTAAGACACTCGGTGTGTAGCAGCGCCCAAATAATATGCTGCCACTTGAAAGCTGTCAGGAGGGAAAAAGTGTACAAAGCTTCCTGATGCAGCCCTCTTTATTTTTATCTGAAAGTGAATTAGGAAACCTTTCCAGTAACAAAAACTGTCCTTTCACATGGAATGGTTTATTTAATGCGCAATGTAAATACTTTGGGCATCTATATGGATTTATGCTTAACCCCTTTCCCTTCACATTGTTTAATCTAGCCTCATATTAAAAAGATTACATCTGAAAGCTGAATGGGTTTTGTGATCCCAGCCTTTTCTTCTGAGGCTAATGTTTTATATAATTATTTTTATACAGCAGATTTTTTTTTTCATCCTTTTGTAAACCTTTGTGAGGGGTGAATGGACCTTTCAGGGATTTCATTTGGATTAAATGAAGAGAAAACAAATATACAGGGTACAATTCTATTTCAAACTTAAAGATGTCTTCGTTAATAGCATATTTATTTGCCTATAGGGTTAGAAAGATGGAAGATGATAAAGGATTCTCTAATAGAGCACTAGTTCTTGCTTTGATATTGCAGAGATAAAGTTTATCACATAAAATTGGGCTTCAGTAGAAAGCAGTGAGGTTTCAGCAAATCAAGATACAAGAAATCTGAAAGAACTTTATAAACATCATTTTGACATTCCTAGAATTTTGATACCCATCACTGTTAGGATAATCCCACTGCGAGTAGTAATTATTATTTAGCCCAGATTTTGTGCACAAAATTAAATTACAGAATTAAATTGGTTAATATATGTAAACTGCTCCCAGCCTGCCTCCCAAGCTGTGCAGAAGGATGACCGATACCCACCTGTGCTGGGAGTGAACGACAGCCTTAAAAATTGCCACAGCAATCATTCTTCTTTGTGCAGGTGGATGTTCATTTACAGACGTGCCCTGTCACCTGTGGAATCACAAAACCTCCATAAGGCAGAATCAGGCCCAATTTTGCCTTCTGCAGGGCAGCTTATGTTCAGCTGGAAGTGCACCCGAGTGGAAACGCTGGCAGGTGTGCTTATTTTCTGGCTTTTCAATTCGCTTTCAGCGTGTCTCCTTCTTTCTTGTGTTTTGCTAATTTTATTGTCGGTAGATGCTTTGATATGCTGATGCGCAGGGAGAATTTGCCAGCAGCCGCACAGGGGGTGGCAGTGCCTGAGCCTGGAAGGCTGAGCGGGATGTTCCTACAAGTCCACATTGTTCTGCATCACAGCTAGGAAATGCCATCCTGCTTTCTGCTGTGTACCTGTCCCCAGCTCACTGATGCCTTCTGTAGCACCCCCTTCCTTCCTGGATTAAGCATCCAGATAACATTAATGTATATTCTATGGCAAAACAAGTTAAAAATGCTAAGGATATCTGCAGGCAGCAGTAATGCTCAAGTTTATCTCGGGTTTTCAGATTCCAGCTCTTCTAGGCTCAGGTGCAAAAGCTCAGTGGAGTGCCCTCCGTGTGTGGGAAGGAGGGTAGGAAAAGAGGTGAATGTTACAGGTTTTCAAACACAGAGGGGCTGAGGGACGTGCAGGTCAGTTGTCCCTCATGCATTTGGGAATGCAGTGGTTTTAGGAGTGTCCTGCAGGTGAAGAACAAAAAAAAAAAGCAGCAGAAGAGCATGTCCTATTACTAAAAGCACAAAATTAATATTATTTTTTAATTCAAAAACTCCCTGTATTTCCATAAGCTTTTTGTACTTTTCAAACCCTTATTTCTTCGTCAGGCAAAGGACAAACCACCTGATTCCTGTTTCCACAAGCAATTTCTAACACGTCAGTACTTTGCAGTGGATCGAAAACCGGAAGAGGAAGAAAATGGAGGATCCATTTCTTATGTTATTTTTCAGAGAATCTCTTCTAATATCTCTGGGAATGGTGCCACGTATCACGAATACCAGCATCTGAACCAATTCTGATGTCTTTGCTCACACTGAATAGCACTCAGTTCTGGAGTGGACCTACAGCAACACTCGAAAGGTGTTAGCCACAAAAATGCTGCCTCCCAAAATAGTTCTTCAGGCAGAGATATACTGGGGCCAGAAACCAATGAGATCAATAGTAGTGCACGTGATAATGATTGTTACCAGACACGTGAGAATTTGACCCTGAAAAGGTCCTTTTTGAGCACCCTGCACTGGTGGTTAACAGAGGTCAAGTGAATATTATTTCAGAAAGACACATTTTGCACAAAAGCTGATGTCTCCTCTTGGACTGGCTCCTACAGCCAAGCCCGTGGCCACAGCTGTAGGCACACAAGCCCTTCTTCAGGGCTGATGCTTGAGCCCCAAAAAGAATCCATTTATAAAACACAGTACTTTTATTTCAGCAGCAAAATACCCAAACTGTTCTCAGCAGTGTTGGTGTGACAGGTCTCAGAGCACGCTGGCTCCCTGTGCCACCCAGGCTCAATGAAAATCCAGCCTGGAAGAACAACTGGCATATGGAAAGGGGAGGAAAGACACAGACACATCAAAAACTGGAACAAAGAGACACTGTCCCTGCCAATTTTGGTAAAAATAAAATAATGGAGCTGTCAGTGTCCCGGGTTGCTAATGAGGTGTGATGGATTGAGAGACCTTCATTAATCTTCTGTGGAGGTGAGTAGCAGCGACCAGCTCCTGATGTGTTATTTCGGTGTAACCAGGGGGTGGGCCTGTGCCTCAGACACAAATTCATCAGCTTTATTAGAGATACTTTGGCAAGTTCACTGCAGCTGGAAAACCCCCTCAAGAAGCTGGCTAAAAACTTTTATTAAGCTGTTACCACCAGTCTCAGAGCTGGCTGGGGCTGGCTGTGATAACATCGAGGGCAGTCGGGTGTGCAGCTGTTACACCTCGCTAAGCTGTTACCAGCTGTGCATGAATCCACACACCACGATTAGGGCAGGTATTTTTCCTGTTGTCACCTGAGCTGTGAGAGCAGAGCTGAAGGAACGAGGTGTTACTTGGTCATGCTGTATTTTGGCTTCTCTAGCCAGCAGACAGTCAAACAGCTTCTTAGAAGGCAGCATCTGCTCTAACAGCCTCAATTACCTAGCTAAAAATGACTTGCAAGCTTGCAGGCAACTTTAGCCTGGTGGTACTGAATAAAAAAGCTATTTATGCTATTTTTCAGTATTTGTTCAGTATCACAGAGTGCTCGGGTTTGACTCTAATTATGTTTCTATGCAGCTGAATATCAAGGGGCTTTGTGGCAGCTGAAGGTGATCACTAAAAGCCCCATGGCTCAATGTGCTTCAGCTGTGGGATGAGCCTGCACAGGGATCACTAGAAGCCTGAGTGCTTGCTGGGTGAGGGGTAGAGGTGTGGGGTGGGGTTGTTTTTCCTTTTTCTTTCTTCCCCCACCTCCACCCTCTTTCATTTTCTTCGTCCTTCCTTGCAGGGCTGTATGGTTCTGCTGGGTTTAAAAGCGATTTGCCATGTTCTTTCTGCCTTTATCCAGGCTGCAGTATACCTCGGAGGATTTGCTTTTTAGTTGCTCTTTATTCTTATCTCCAGGAATTTTTTTTCCTCAAAGAGAGGCTGTAGTGATTTTTCTGGCAGGGTGTTGCCATTGTAGCAGCAGAGGGCCGTGGGTCCTCACCAGAAATGTCAGCCCTTTGCCAGGAGGCAGTGAGTCTGCATCTGCAGTGCTTCTGATGTGAGCTATCATGGCTTAGGGAAGAGATTTTGACAGGAGACAGCACTTTAGAGGGTAAGTTAAAAGCATTATGCACTTGCTTCACTTAACTGGGAACACACTTTTACTTACGGTACCCGCTAACAAAGAATTGCAGTGACTAATCTTCATTTAGAGGCTCCAGTCTTACACTGCACACAGCTTGTCATTTGACATGTGTCCAGAGAGCCTGGCTGTGCCCACTGAGCCCCTGCACGGTGCCACCCTGGCGCTCAGGGATGCTGTCTGGGACCCTGGGAGCTGCACAGGCTCCTTGCCTTGCCTCCAAAAGCATCCCCTGCTCGTGCCATGCTGCACTGGGGCAGAGGGTGTTCTACTGAGTCACAGTCAGCTGGGCTGCTCTTTGTTAGAGGCTGCTGGGCTGTGTGTTTAGGGCTGGTCCTTGCTGGGCACAGCTTTGGTCCCTGGCAGCTCTTGGGCTGGTGAACCAGGCTAAAAGTTGGGACTTTGGTTGACAGGTACCAGTGATTTGCGTCTGTTCATTACTCCCACTATCTTTTCTTCCACATTACACTTTTGAAATTCCCTCTAACAAATACTGCGTGCCCTGTCCCAGGGTCTATTCCAGTAACCCTGAAAGGCCTTGGAAACCAGTTCCATCAGGCTCTTCCTCGCCCAGGTGGATAGGAGCACACCTTATTTCCAGGTGGAAATTAGCAGATCTTTGCTGAGCCAAAGAAGAGGTGACTTTTGGCTTTCCAGGGAAGCAACTACCAGGAAACTGCACAGAATCTACCTGAAATTGGAGGTATCTTCACCACAGCTGGATATTCTCAATGTGTTTTTGGTGAATATGAGGTTGCCCATGTCTGCCCAAGGGATGGTGGTGCATATGTGGTGAATAGGGGACAGTCAATGTAGCCTGTTCTTCATCTTTGCCCTTCAATTTCCTTCATGACTGCATCTAGCCAGCAATGTCTTCTGTCACCTTGTCACCCCTTCAGCGATCTCCTTCTTCTGTTCGGGCTGCATTTTAAAAAAAAATTCTCTCTCTGACCTCCTCCAGCCCCTTTGCCCACACGGGTAAACGGTCAAGAATATTTTGCATGGTGCTGCACTGAACTTCCCACCTTGCTGCTGGCAGCAGGGCTCCCCTCCAGCCTCCAAAGCACCGTGGCTGCAAGCACGGCCATCCTCTGCTATTGTCCTGCTGAGCACCTTTGTGCTGTGAGCCCCTCGCAGCAGAGAAGTGTGCTGTCGTGGTTCACCTGTCTGCTGCGAGCTGATGCCCGTGTGCTGTATCGATCCTCCTGCCGGCCTGGGTCACAAAGGGTGACACAGAGGGTCACAAAGGGCTCCCCACAGTGACACACGCTCCTCCATCAGCACCCATGACGTGTGGTCACCGCCGGGCAGGTAAAGGTTGGCACTGATAAGTGCCCGAGGAGAGGAGCTGTGCCCCAGCCTGGGCTCTGCGTGCTGCCCTGATGAGGCAGCAGCCACGCCGGAGAGGGTGAGGGTGGCTCACCTCGCTTGCGCTGGCTGGCAGGTGTTGGGCTGCCATCCTCCACTTTCCTCTTTGGAAATGCAACCCTGGGAAGGAATTCCCATTAACAATTCTTTGTTGTTGTTGTTTAAATCACATTTGGCTAGTGGTTAGTAGCCAGATCACCGAGAGTGCATCTCCACAGAAATGGAACCAGATTTACTGGTGCATTTTTTCTTTTTTGCTACCTCGTCTTCATTTGATACGTACTTCCTTTAATTTTTTAAGGAAAGAAAAACCACAGATTTATTTATTTTTAAATTTTTCCCATTTTTTGGCAGCACCTAAACACCCCACACGTGGATCTGCCTTCCTCTGTGCTGTAAAGACAGGCAATAGGGCAGCTTGGAAGGATTTTAAAGATAAAATGATATCTGTTACATCTTTCTTAATGTGAAATGAGCTTTCTGGGGCTGAAGCTTCTTTCTTCTGCTCATTTATAAGGTGCTGGCTGCAGTGGGATCTCAAGCCTGTGTTTTACAGGAGCTGCTGGATATACATCACAGCTCTGGTTTGTTTCATGGGTCTCTTGATACATGAATTGCTGATTAAGACTTTTCAAATTGTTTGGAAGAGCTCTTAGTGCTGTGTTATCTATTTATGCGACCTTTCTACTTGTAGGCAAAATATCTGTAATCTCCTTTTAAAAAAGCATCAATTACACAGTTAGGATTTTTTAAAGAATTCTAATTTTTCAGCTGCAAAATTCTCCTTTAAGGGTAGTCAGGAAATAGGTACCTAATCAGAGTGCTTGGGAAATGCCAGCATTCTATGGGTTATGGCCACTAAATGGGTTCTGTAGAAACATGTGTGGAATAGGCAGGTTTTGACTTTCAAGCCCAGAAAGGACATTTGCAATGAGACTTTTTTCTGGGAGGTCTCAGTGATCTTTGAGGGGTGACCATTGATGTAAGCAATTAGAAATTTGGTGTTGCTTGGGGATGCTAAATGGAAATGCGTTATTAAACAGGTTTTACTGGAAACAATTTATGAATAATTATCTCCTGAATAATCAGAAACATTAAAATGAAAAGAATAGATATGTCATTAAAAGAAAAAAAAAAGAGAGCTGGGATCAAAAGGGATCTGGAATTAGCATTCCTCATTATTTTAATGCCAGAACATGCTGCTGTATTATTAATAGACGTTAAAGCTGCTGCAGATTTTTCTGACTGCATTTCTACAGCTTGAAGAATCATAATCATCCTAGAGCTGAATATCCCTTTCTTAACAATGGCACCTGTTTTATCTTCCTTAGTTTGTCTCTCAGAACAAAAAAGGTCCTGTAAGGTCACCTTTGGCTCAATCCATAACCAGGGCATTTTTCTGTAGTTTACTCATCACAGCCCAGGCAGACAAGCTCTGAAATCTTTTGAAAATTGAATAGTCAGATAATATTTTTCCCTCTCTTGTAAGCATTTCACAGTACAGCATTTTATTTCTTACCTCTTTTAATAGTATTTCCTTCCAAATGCATTTTTCTCCCTATGTAGCATGTCATTAAACTACAGAGCATTTCAGCCTGGACTTTCCCCAAGTGTTATGGCCTATTCCCAGCCAGCACTGTGAAGCTGACTATTATTCCTCATAGCAGGGTTTAGAAATAATTGCCCAGCTCCATTTAAAAAAAGGCAGTTAGATAATGATTTAGTGCAAAAGGCATATTTATCTGTTACGGAGCCCGGTAACGATCAAGATCTATTTGCCCATCAGGTCACAGTTTGTGAGGGTGATTATTTCCGTGTGCTGGAGGGACTGGGGTGCTGAGTGGGAGCACCGTGGGTGCCCGTGCCCAGCCCTGCCCTGGCCAGGCAGCTGGCACAGCTGAGCCCTGGTCTGGGATGCCCCGAGCTGGGGATTCAGGCGGTGCTTGAGCAGCAGGGCTGAAGGGTGGGTGCAGCCACTGAGGTATCTCAGAGGTAATGCCTTGTGGAGCAGTTTTGGGAAGGGGAGTTCCTGGGGATGCACTCCTGAAAACCTTGCAGAAGAATGATGGAAAGGTTGGGGGAAGCAGCCCTCACCTCTGTGGATGCTGTTGGGGTTTTTCTGGGTTGCTGCTTAACAGCTCTATTTTACTTGAAGAAGTGACTGCAGTTTGGATCTGGTGTGAAGTCCATTGAAGGTGAAGGAAAGGCTAATATTGAGTTGAGTGAGCTTTGCTAATGGCTATTTTAGAGGACTTTTTTTTTTTTCATCTTGGTTTATAAATTAATTCTCTTGGTTTTCTTTTTAATTGGTGAGACAGAAATTCGATGGGCTGAGTGGCACTAAATCATTCAGAAGATATTTGAAAACTGTGTTTTCATGGAGAGGTGGGGGATGTTATCCTTTCCTAGTGCACTGAATTAATCCTGGAAAAATAACAGAAATTAGTGTAATAGAGAACAATACCAGGCAGCCTCAGTTGAGAACAGGTTGTTTTACTTACTTACCTTGTGATTCTGTGGTAGAAATATGGGATCAGGTAATAAAACCAGAACACACTCCCACTTAAATGAATGGAGCCATTCATTTCAAGGACAGCTTCAGGGTTTTTAAGCTAGAAATGTAACTGAATTCCCTACAGGCAGATGAACCAGTGAAGGAAAAATGTTCAGAATAAGGATTTCAGGTTGCGAGCTCTAGGCTGTTGATTTGGTATGTTTGTTTTGTTTTGATATGTTTTGGGTTTTTTCCATTTTCTCCTTAAATGCTGAGGCCAATTACTCTGGTGGGGAGGGGAGGTTATGGAGAGGGGAGAGCTGGGTTTGTTAGAGAGAGGATGATCTTTGTGACCGCATCCTTCAGTCTGCAGAAGCAGCTGAACCACTACAGCTCTGCAATTCTGAAATTCTGCTGTATCCAGTAAAACGCAGACTGCCTTTTCCTGGGTGTGCGGGACAATCCAAAAAGAAACCTCTCAGAGTGAGACCAAAGTTCTTGCAATAGAAACAATATTATTATGTTTTATTATAATAATATTTTAAAAACACCAATAATGAGCTGGTTTCTCTGCTGGAGGCAGGTCATAAAGATAAGGGTTTCTGGAGCACTTCACTCCTTCCAAGTGCTGCTCTGTGAACAATAGCATCTGTGATGCTGAAAGCAGACACAGAGGGCTCTTAACTTCTGCTACTGCTTCAGGAGGCTGGTCTTGACTGTGGGAAGACTCCCACTAAAGACTAGAAGAGGCTTCACATGACCCTTTTCCCCACTCAGGATAATGGTGTTTTTCTCAACAGGTTTTCAAAGGAGGGGAGACCATACCCCATTTTGAAAATAGACCATTGCAGGAAAATAAAGGGATTTCAGATAAGCACATCTGAAGGATGTGACTCTCCTGTGGGAAAGTCAACAGCAGTGCAGAAACATAGCATTATCCTTTGCAAGCCCAGAACGCAAGCAGTGCATCATCCTCCACACCCCTTGGGACCTTACTCAAATTTGCTCTTGTTTGTGGGGAGTGGTGGGTAAGTGGATACTGCTTCACATTTTTGTCTGAGTCACCTGGTCTGTCCCCTTCAACAAAGAAGAGCAGACGGAGTTGGCGGGGTTTTTTCAGATCATCTAGAATGTGAATCGGGGAGAAGGCATCCCACTTCTTTTTCTTGGAGGAAAGGAAAAATCATCTCGTGCAGTGGAAGCAGAGAGCAGGAGGTAGCAGATGGGCTCTCTCCTGCTATTAGATATCACTGCTGCTTCACCAGGCAAGGGAGACACTTGGAGGCTCGGCAGTCTTTATTTTTTTCCTCCACATCATAAACTCTCAGTGTTTCTAGCTCTGGTTATCTCATGTGCTCCCTTTGCCCTCGGTGAAGGGGTAGAAAGGGTCCCTTCACAAGTGGAGGGGACTGTGCAGGATGTCAGCCCTGCCTAATGTGTCACAGGTCTGTTCCAGGGCTTCAGCAAAGGCTTTCCTCCCCCTGGCACCGCTGTCATCCCATCCCTTTGGAGAGCTGTCTCTCCATGCTCGTGGGCTGCATCATCCAGTGTGGGCTTGCGGCATCTTTGGAATTTCCTAGGAAATTCAGTTTGGACTTTGGCAACTACTCGGCTTTTTACATGAAGCTGAATAAACTGTGGGGTTTGTCCCTCTTTTGGGCACGTTTCATTGTGTTTGTGATCCCTCTTTACTGAGGGCCCAAGGTAGCTCACGTCTGGGGAGGTGTCGTTACAAAAACGAGTGAAAATGTGGGGAAAGAGGTGGTTTCACTTCTGACAGTATTTCTGAGTGAGCTTGGACATGCTCATTTTGTACCTCCAGCCATTGTGGAAGGGCAGCGATCCCATCCAAAACTGAGATAGAGGTGACGTTCCTGGAACCAGAAGAGTGGGAGAGCAGTTACAAGGGCAAGGAGCTCAGCCTCCAGCTCCAGCCAGAGTCACTCACGTCTAAGTTGTGCCTAATAAATGTTCAATGTATTTTTGAAGCCATCCAATGCTGGTGTCACTCCAGCTTTCCCAGCAGCCTGTTCCTGAGTTTCCCTATCCTTATGTCCATAAAACTTGCTTCTATAATATCTAACGTTTTTCCTGCAGTGTGAGCCCATTACGCTTTGTTTTATCTGATGCACATGTGGTGGGAAGATGCTCCCCTTCCTTTTGGAAACGTAAAAATTGTATGCATTTATTCATATCTCATTTTCTCCTCATTAACCTCCCTGTTCTCAGCCTTTTTTTTATGTCCCTCCCTCCATTTTCCTTCGTCTCTTGAAAACCAAAATCCTCTTTTTATCAAAAAGAAAAACCAACTGGAGGAAAGAACCCGGCGAATTTCAGATGAGTTGTGCAAACCTTCGTGCAGTGTCTCAGCCCTTTGTCTGTCTCCTGTGTTTAGACAGCAAGCTCTTCAGAGGAGGGGCTCCTTTCCTGTGTTTGTACAAGTGCTTAGCAGGCTGAGGCCCTGATAGAGCTGGGTTCCTTGGGGGCTATCGAAATGCACAATAATAATGAACCATATGTCGGGTTAGCCAGGAAAATACTCAAGCAGTAGGCAGATTTTTCCCTTAATGAACCAGGTATTGCTGAGACAATGCAGACCGTTTCCCCTTCTATCCTGCTAATAATACATTTCACTTCTAGAGGAAGTAGTCCTAGGGATAGTGACGTATTCGAGGCTTCGTGGGCCTTATTGTTAGTCTCTAAATGTCTGCAATAAATTTAGAAGGATATTTCTGGAGTATTTTGCAAAGCAGGCGCTCAGGAGTTATCTGTCATACCCCTCGTGGGGCCGCAGCTGTGGTGTGGGGACAGCCCTGGTCTCAAAGCTGGCCCAAGTGGTGAAGTATCTTGGCTTGGGCTCAGCATCCTGCCAAGCTTTATTGCCTTTTGGATTACTTTTGGTTTGGCTCACTGGCTGAGCAAGTTTTTGTCAGTCTGTGAAGAGCTGAGCAGGTGTACCCCCAGCAGCTACACACAGTGATCAGCCCACTTCATGTAGGGAGCAGCCTTGAAGGGATCAGCCTGTTTTAGAGGGGTCTGTCTGGTGTCAGCAGCATTGGTTAGCTTTGCAGCTAGGTGGAAACTCAGATTTTTTACTTTGGTTTTTTTTTTTCTTTCTTTCAGATCCAGAAAGATGCTATCACCATGTTTTATTTCACTCTTACTGGTTCTGTCTTATTATCATCAAAATATTTTGAGGGGAGTTTTAGGTGTGTAACAACACTTAGAACTGTTGACACCAAGATGAAGCATTTAGACTGTTTTTTTTCTTGGGAAGAAAAAACTTGGAATTTTAATTTCATAAATGATTTTCAGATTATCCTGAATTAAAAGCAAAAGGGATACAAGGTCGTGTTTTAAAAGGCCATGCTTTAAAAATATTGGGAAGGATACCGAGATGAGCCAGCTTTCAGCCAGAGGCCTTGTGGGACCCTTGAAGTTCCTCACTAGCTCAGGGTGAGCCTGGCAAGGTGATGGTTGATTCTGACGTGGTCGCTACAGCCACCCTGCCCTGGTCTGGCGCTGCTGGGTGTAGATCTGCTGGAGCTGTCTGAGGCTGCTCCTCTCTGCTGCTGGAGCTCAGTTCAGCAGGAATCACCGCGAGCAGGGGGAGGGAAATCGAGGATTTGCTGCTTGGTAAATCCTCCCACTCGCCTCCTCCCAGCGGAGACATTTGTGATAATCATGGAGAACGGCACCACTTCAGCCTGCAATAATAACCACGGAGCAGCGCTCCGCCGTAATTGCCTCGTGCCCAGGGGAGGCACAGGGCTGCTTTCCTTTCATCGTTGTCTTCGGCGCTGGGCTCGGGGTTTGCCTTCTTCTCTCAGTTAAATATTGCTCCACATCATCATCTTGATTTCCCTCACCAAGCAACACATGGGGTTGTTCTTAGGTGGGAGAAGGGATGCGTAGGGCACCATGAGATGGATATTTATGAGTAAATTCAAGCAGAGCATGAGCTGCACGGTCCTGTGAAGTGCAGGTCTGTTTGAATAGAGAGAACTATTTTAGCGAATTCATTGTTGCCTTTGACACGCTTTTTATATGTTCTTGTCAGAAGCTGAATTAAAAAAAAAGAAGTGCTGCAGTTCAGTGTTAGGCTGTAAAAACATAAAAATCTGGCAGAGAAAGACCTGTCATCATAACTTTCATCATGTTACAAATCCTTACTTTGCCACATCTGCTCATTACATGAGACAGGCAAGAATTCAGGGCAGCTGAGCTTTGAGAAATTCTGTTGCAGAAGGTAACAACTGATTAAAAGGTCAGGAGATGGCTTCAAGAATGTTCCTATGGTCTCTTAGCTTCATGAATCTCATAAGTGGGATGCTGGTAGACTGCATTGCTGCATGTGTTTAGATACAGATTAGGCTGAGGAATGAATTAGAGTGAGGTGTAAAATAACTGAAATGTAAGCTGTGCAGCAAATGTACTTTTAGAAATGGTTGGTGTTTTTGTGCAATAAAAGGAGAAAAAAGACCATGGCCATTTTGGGAGCACAGTGGGTGAGATCAGGCGTGAAAGGGTGGAGTTAATGGTGCTGTGGCGATTCATCTCAGCTGATGATCTTGCCTGTGGGCTCTGACTCTGCTGCTTGGTCAACGAAGGCGATTGTAGTTATTATGTTTAAGAGTAGCTATGGATTTTCGGTCAGAATGATCTTTGCTTTTGTTCTTTATTATTATTCTCTTTCCATCTGAGATGTAGTCTTGCTGCAAAAGCACTGCTGGGCTGCATCTTCCCTCTGCTGCAAGTGGCCTCTGGAGGCAGCAGGGCAGTCCCCGGGGAGGTGGGTGGGTTTCCCCCTGTGCACTCGTGTTCCCTCTGGAAGCAAAGGGCTGCCTCCCTTCTACTGCTCTGCCTGAGCAGCCTTCTCTGGTACTGGAGGCTTCTAAATTCCCTGCAAAGATTCTGAGATTAGAAGAATGTTAATTTTAGTTTGATGCATAATTTTTCTCTTTTAGAGAGGTTTTAGGCAAAAGAAAAAAGGAACTAACGTAATCCAAGGAATCCAGAAGGTGGGGATTTAAAAAAATAAAAGTCTCAAGCGTTGTGCTATTGGCTAGTTACCATAACAAAGAAAACAAGGTTCTGGTTGTGTATTCGTCTGGTCAGATGATTTCGTGGCCTTTGTAGCTTCTGCACAGAGGCAAAAGGCTTCCTTCAAGGCAGTGTGCTGGCTGGATTTTAGGGTCTTTAGCCTGAGTCACCTGGACAAGTAACTTCACAGCTGGATGGTGTCAAGGCCACTTACATCCCTCCTGTGGCTGTTGGGTTTCAAATGGCGCTGTACAAAGCCCTGCGTTGCAATTGCCGTGTCCCCTAATAGATAATATTTTAAAATGTACAAAGACACATTTGGTATAAATATAGCTCACAGCATGAGGCACTGAATAAAACATTTCACTCATCGGGGAGGATCATGCATAACTTACTCTTGGATCTGCTTCATCATTCAGGCATTGGAGAGTCACCCCTAATTTGTGAAAACATATGGCTTATTCCACCCCTCCACGCTGAGGACTCGTTCGAGGCATGCTTGCCTGCAGTCTTGCGTTCACCATCTGGATCAACCTTCTGCAAGTCGAGGTAATTGGGAGTTACGGCAAGGGGGAGCAGGGAAGTGAGTTCCTCCTCCTCTGCTAAAATGGGAGGACATCTCTTCTAAATCTTGGCTTCATTACAGCCTGGTAGACTGAATCTCAGAAAAAAAAAAATCACAGACCAGGCAAATAGCCAGGTTACTGAAAACACATTTTAACCAATAACTGTGAACTATAGAATCCTTTAACTTTTTTTAGACTACATCTTGATTAACTACCTAGCAACAGTGAGTGAGGGAAAACTTGCTGTGGATCCAGCAAGAAAATGTTTGGTATGTCACAGATCTATTGTCTGTCATACATCATACCTCTGGGTGGATGGAAGCTTTGAACTCCCATTGCTCCTGTTCATATTTGATGGAATAGGCAAATCTCAGACTACATATGCCACAGTTAGGCAGGAGTTTTTCTTGGAAAAGCAGTGTGTGGCTTGTTCAGGTTTTCCCACTTGTTCTAATGCTGGACGCACTGTTCTCTCTCCTGGAGGGAGCCTTGGCATGTGGTCAGAGCCCTCCTGGGTGTGCAGTGGACAGGCTGCATTCCCAGAGCACGCCTCAGGCTGGGCAACCCACAGAGATCTGTGATGGGAATCATCACAGCAAACCACCAAGGTTCTGCTCAGTTTTACTGCAGCCCTTCAGCTGCCCCTTGAATTTTGTACAAAGAAGGTGAACCAGTCGCTCATTCTGGCTTGGAATGCAGTCTGAAAATGTTCAGCTCTGCTCTGAGGTGCTCTGTAATGCCAGTGCCCTCTCACTCTGCCATGGACCTGACTGCAGCCTGGTATGTTCCCAAGCAGAGAAGAAAGTTAATACCGGCTTAAGGCATCCTTATGCTGTGGGAACTGGTTGCATGCTGGGTTAGCAGCAATGGTAACAGTTAAAGCATTTTTTTAGAAAACCAGTTGCAGCTTTATCCTACTCTGTTGTACTGGTACAGAGCTCCTGTGACACAATCTCTGTTTCTTTCAATAACCATAACTTCATCTGGTTTCTGAAACAAGATTTCATTTAAGTTGGTCCTAGATCCACAACAGAACCATATGTCCATCAAAACTGAAAACTAAAAAGCTTTCCTATGATGCTGTAGGCCCCTAATGGTCCATTTACTGTCTGCGTGTGCAGCACAGAGTCTGCAGTTAAAGCTGTTTTCTGTGCCCAGCTCCTCCAACCTGTGTGCTTTTATCACCTGGAATTACTGGGAGCCCTTCTCATCTACTACCCAGGTAGCACAACAGTGTTCATCCAAACTGTCTGCATGGGGGTTAAACTGGAGTTTGCCCACTGCCTGTCAATGCAGCCAGAATATTTAAGCAGGAAATGGGTCATACAGGGCTCAGCTGGGGTTGGGGTTTGCATGTGATTACCTTCAGGTAGGTGGATTCTTTTATGTGTTGGAAAGAGTTCTCTGTGGCCATGTGCACGTCATGATTTGTCAAGATCTATCAAACACAGGAAAGTGGCCAATTTAACCCCAGAAGCCCCTCTGTCTCTGGTTCCCTCTTTGCCACAGCTGAAGGAGTTTGTGTGGATGGAGCCTGTCCTGCCTGTCCCGGAGGCCACTGCTGTGGGCTTGCTTTGAAGACATTCTGGTGTATTTTTTGGGCAAGATTTCACTACTGCTGCCTTAAGCTCCAGGCAGGTTTGGCTCTTTCAGGGCCGGCTTCCAGGTCCTCCTGGGTCTGGGAGCACTGAACACACATGAAGTAATAGATTACTTGTTTCGAAGTTGAGAGGGATATAAAAATATTCTGCACTGGCAATGCCTCTGAATAGCTTTCACAATTTGCTCTCCTCACCGCCCCCACGTATTCCGTCTCTCCTGTGCGTTCCTGCAGGAATGCTGCACAGGGCTTTGCGTTGGCTGCAGTCGGCTGTGTCCTCCGTCACCCAGCTACTCCTTCACACCACTGTGTATCCCAGGGAATCACCCAGCATAGCCTGAGCTGCAGGGTGGGGGAGAGAGAGAGGTGAGTGGAAGTATTTGGTGTCTCAGGACAGTGAGATCTGTCTTACTGCTCTGGGGTAAGTGGGCATAATGTCAGCCGGGGATCAGTTAAGGGTCTGCGTGACACGGCTGTGCCTGCCCTGATCTACCCCCTTCATTTCCTTCTCTCTTAATCATGGTGTTCGAAATTATTAAAACAGATTAGAATGCAAACTAGCACCGTAATCAAGCAGAATGTTATAGCTGGTTTTCATGAAATAACATTAAAATAAAAGATAAATAAATAATTTATGACTAAGCCTCTTATCAGCTTTGGATGGCTGTAAACCAACACTGAGGACCTACTGCCCAAACCTCAGGGATTAGTGTAGCCAGGCTCTCTTCTCCGGGCCCCAAATGTGTCCCAAACGGCAAGATGCTTCATATGCCTTTCTTAGACCATCTCATCTTAGAATTTTTATGTGTGGAGTTTCAAATTGTAAAATAGTCTCATTTACATGAATCTGAGGATTTGCAGCGGTATTGAAAACGTTCATTATTTTGCAAATGTAAGTTTTTATTAATGAACTCTCACAAGCCACCGACATGCCTGGTTAGTCATACCCTTGGTTTACAGAGAGATACATCAGGGGGAATAAGACGTCGTGCAAAGCAGGGAGGAGGACTGGCTCTGGCTTGGCTACAGCCCAGGTTTCCAAACACACAGATTCTGGATTATTGGTGTTTCTGAAAGGCTTTGGCACCAGCATTTTCAGTGCTTGCAGAATGCCTCTGAGACAGGCAGGTCAGCAATTTAAAGTTGTTGGATTTATTTTTTTTTTTTGGTAAAGTTTAATTGAGCTGTAAATAAGCATCTGTACCTCCAACACAGAAATGAGACCGAAGAGTTTTGATGAGCCTAACGAATATTATCTCTAAAATGGTATGAGTATGTTCATAGATGTAAATTTGATGGGCTGAATAGCCTGAAAACACTCCAGGAATGCTTGAGAAGCTTTTCTCTGTTGAGGTTATCAGTTTTTTTCTCCATATGGATGGGTGTAAATGGAGATTGATGGGAGGAGCTGTTATTGTAATGTATCCATTAGGCTGTTTCCTTTGTTTTGATATGTAGATTGCATTTTGAAGGAGATGTGAAGCTCGTTTAAGCAAAATGAGATGTATAGATTCTTTATGTTCTCCTTTCTCTTCAACTTCTGCTCAGCCCCGTGTAATTTTCAGGAAGAGGTTAGAAGTTCACAGGCGTTACAGCGTGTATTGGCGCTGAACAAAATTTCACACCCATATTTTGGACGGAAGCAGCAACATCTGACAAAAACACACTTGGCGAGAGGGGTGAGGAGATGGTCATTTGAGCGGTGTACTTTGATCCCAGACCTTTGTTTTGGGTTTGCTTGTCAGCCAGTGGCACCGTTCTGGGACAGAGGTGGGAAGGCCCCAGCTCCCCGTGCAGTCCCAGGCGGTTCTAATGCATGCCGAAGGGTCTGACTGCAGAGCTCCTGGTCCCTGCCCTCCTTCCTCCTGCTGCTGCAGGGAGTGAGATTCACCTGCTTAAGCACATCTGCTGAAGGAGGGTTTTATGAATTGGCCAAGGCAGTCTATCAAATTCAGTTTCACTCTTACGGGTGGTGTCCTGTACAAAACGATATTCTGGACATTCAGTTAAAATGGGGAAAGTTACTTCCCC
>VZTI01001507.1:3683348-3717495 GCA_013397865.1 Struthidea cinerea
CAGGTTATTTGATTCAATCTGCATGCTATTTATATTTGTAAAGTTTAGTGTTTGTGATCTGTTTACTTTCTCACTCCAGCTCATTTGCAAGCTGACGCAGGGTGTTGCAGTCTAACTTGGGAAACAACTCGATTTTGACACAAAAAGTAGATCGATTGTAATTCCCAGGATGAGAACAAGGTTACTGATACTGTTGGATACCTCAGAGCGGTTTTTTGGTAGTGAAAGGCTATATCTTTACTGCCACAGTAAATTCCATACATTTTAAGGTCTACATCTGTAATTTTTTTATGCTTTTTTTTTTTTTAATTTTGCCTCTTATAAATTCTTTGGAAAATACTGATGTCTGTGTTGGAGCACACCAATCAGGGCTAGATTTCTTGGCAGTGAAATGTTATTCATGCTGTGTACATAAGCTCCACGTTGTCTTAAAGACTTTGCAGGTAGCTGGGAAGACAAGACAGGAATTTGTCTCGTGAAAGAAGCTTCCTATGTGAATTTAGCTGAGCTCTGGGTTTTGGAGCCAACTTAGCATTTCAAGGCTAGGCACGCTTAAAAAAATCTAATTACTCTTTAGAATAAATGGTAGCATTAATTGCAGTCAGTTCTCTATAAAAGGAACGAACTACCACTTAATTGCGTTTAAATACAATTATACAAGAAGATACAAAAATGTATCTTGATTAGAGAAAGAAATAGTTCAGGTTAATTCTTTTCTTTGGTAATGAGTGAAATTTATACAGAAGAATTGCATTATCCTGTGGAGCTGTCGTTGGCTTCTTCCTGTAGTTGCTTCTCAGTCTTGAAATAGATATTCAAACACCCGTCTGTCATTTAAGCTTGGAATATTTTTCCTTCTCAGACAATAATTCTCTGCACCCAAAGTTGAAAGCTTTCCAGCTTTATGCTATCTCTGGTCTGTGGGGGTGCAGGTAGGAAGCAACTGTATAAGTTGGCAAGTGTATTTCTTCATGGTATAGTTTGCAATCAAGTGAAAATGAAACTATTTCGGTTTTGGTTTGTTTTTATTTTTCTTTTTACGAATGGTTCAAACCTTTGCTAAAATAATTCCAACTGCTAATCCAGGAGGGGGCAGGAAAGAAAGGACATGTGTCCCAAAGCCCTGTTAGGGAATGAAAGGTGCTGAACAGAATTATTTTCTGAAAGATTGAAACCTGGTGTGTTGTGTGAAGTCTAATTTTAGGCCACATTATGCTGCAATATGGCATCAGATTCAAAGAGCAGCAGGTGTCAGAGAATCTGCTAGCTGACACTCCATGTTACAGCAGAAAAGCTTTATTAAATTCATTTTCTAAGCTGCAAATAGGACTCTGACATGGTGTGAAATTCAGCTAAACTGAACTTCTTCAGCTCCTGCTCTGGCATGTCATGGATTTTCTGTAATCACCCACTGTGATCTGGCTAGCCCAAGTTTGGAAATGCTGGCTATTAGCCTTAGCAGGAAAATGCCCTGCTTTTAAGCACTGTGTGCTTCCCACCCGCAACCTAATGAATCCTCAAGGGGGTCTGAAATGAGACAAAACCCAATCCTGAACCGAGTGAGAACAGGAAAAATCTATTTCATGCCTTTCCCACAGGAGATGGGTCTAATTCACTGAGAAATATTTTGTGATGTGGCCAGGATTATCTGGATGAAACAGCTATTTTTGTTTAGAATATCTGAAATCTGGCTATACTCTAATTTCTATGGGTGAGACACTTTCCTGAAAATTTATAAGGTTTTTAAGGGTAGAGAGATAAAATATGCGGACACAACAATGGCAAACTGTTGGTTTTTTTTTTTAATGCATGCTTTCTGTATCAGTGCTGTGAACAGCAAAGCCACCCCGGCAAGGGGACGGGCTCTGCTCCAGCTCCTCTACCACAGGTTTCATGCTGCCACCTCTCCTGCCCCAAATGGGGACGTGTGTGCTGGGTGGTGTTTTGGCAGCCAGAGCTCTGTCTCGCGCCTTCGTGGCGCTTGCCCTGCAGTTCTGCACTTCTGCTTGAGCAAAAGGCTGTAGAGAGTTGGCTTAGTGGCTCACAAAGTCTTCCAGAGATGGATAGAAAAGAAGTGGGGGAAAAACCCAAAATATTTGCAGTGCTCCTAATTTTGGCTGCGTGGTGCCCTGATTTACCTGTGGTGGGTGTGTAAGGGGAGCTCAGTGCCCATAGCAATAGGGACAGTGCTCTCAGAAGAGCTGCCATTCATTTTGGAGTGTTCTGGATGGGTTTAAGCATCCCTGAAAGCTCTGAGAAGCAGCAGAGAAGATAAAAAAAGAGCTGTCAAAGCTCTGAGCCTGTGGATTAATTTAGAGAGCTCCCCTCAGAGAAAACAGTGTCAGGTAGAGATGGTGTTTTATACAGATCAGATGTGATCAGCTGAGCATTGCTGGCCATCTCAGGGGGCAGCAGAGCACAAATGAAATGAGATGCTCAGGCTGTGAACTAAAGGGCTTTCTTTATTTTTTGGGAGGGGAGGATTCTGCCCTACCTCTCTTTTGAAGACGATTCCATGTCTAATCTCATAAAGAGTAAAGATATAAATAGATAAATAAATTCTAGGGGCACTTATAATTGATGGGTTCTCTATTCACAGCTTGGGTCCTTATCCTTGTTGGGAGTCTGAACTGCCTTCAGCCTGTCAGGCAGCTTTGCTCAGAAAGCAGCACAGGAATGTGGGGAAACAAAAAATTATGTGGGGAAGAACTGGAAAATTTAGGGTTTGTATACAGACCCCATTGACTGGCTGGCTGACTGGTTGCTCCTATAAATTGTGGAAGATCATGGTTTTGGGCAATGCAAGGTATTGCTTTCTGTTATCTTATTCAAATCCTCAACCGGTGGCCTGATGGTGCAAGTTGTATATGAAGAGACTTTGACTGCCAAAGCTGAAGAAAACCCCCAAAAAACCCCTCCACGTGATTTTCAAATACAGCAGTAGATTTGATACAGAGATGCTTGTGGTGATACATAGGAGGTGCAGCCAAGCAATGATCTGACGCAGGGTTTAAAAACCAGCTCACGGGTGGGCAGGTGCACTGGGACACCTGAAAGGTGTCTTTGGCTTTGTAAATGGTACAGGGATGGGAGCTGAGCCCTGTGGGGTCTGAACAGCTTGGATTTTGTCCCAGCGTGGAATTAGGGCCGAGTGGCCTTGTCAGTTTGTGGGCAAACACGAGCAATAAGTTTGCAACAGTGCAAAAGCAATGAGTTTGTAATAATGCAAACCATTCAGCAAGATTTTGAAGCTACGTTCAGTGTTGTTGCTCCACGTGAAATACGGAATTTCTTTCTTTAAATTAACCTGAAATTCTAACCAAATCCTCGAGTGAGACTTTAAACATGAAGTTAAGAACAACATTACCACTTGATGCTGTTAGGAAGGGTCTCTGCAGGACTAAGAGCAGCAGCTGTGTTTTTGTCCAAGAAGTAGAACCCCTTGTATCTGGGATAGGAGTTTTTATTTTGTTCATAACTTTTTACAAGAAAGCAAGGCTTTGGACCGAGCACTTCAATAATATTTTGGAGAAGGACAAACCTAATTTAATTTCTGGCACTGCTGGTTTTGAAAAGAAACCATCAATATCATCATAATGTGCTTTCAGACCATATTATATGGAGGAAATCTGTGGCTTCATCTCAAAGGTGACCTGTTAAGGAAACTTTAAAATTGGTTTCTACCACTCCTTTTTGTTTTGTTTTTCCCTTTGGGTTTTAAAATATTGTACAAAGGTCTGGGAAGCTTTGAATATTCCCAGCTTTCTACTTGCAGATTTTTTTGTTATATTTAAAAATAACACTAGATCTGCTGTTGCTCTTCCCCTCCGCCCTTTTTCCCTAGACACCTCCTTGGGGATTTCAAGGACAGGAAAGTGAAACATGGCTCAGCGAGTCAGAGGCATTTAATTTTTAGAAGAACTTTCTTCTAAGGATTTGGATTCAACAGGTGTTAGTGCAAAAAGCAGGATATTGGACCTGGACCAGCCTGGCTTGACATTTCTTCTTTCATCTTCTTTTGCAGTTATAATTGCATGAGTTTTCATAGGTTTGGTGGGGTTTTTTAGGATAGACAAATTATTCACTTTTTAATATAAAAATATTTTCCCTCCTCTATAATTTTTTTAGTACCTTCACAAGTTTTTTTATACATCACAGATAAGAGGAAAAACTAATTATTTTTTAAAAAATAATTATGAAGAGAAGCCTCCAGATGTTCTAGGTTAAGAGCGAAAGTGAAATGAGCAGAAAATCCACAAGCTCCAGCACAAATACAGATGTTTGTGGCTTCCCAAGCTGCACCCCTGGTGATGTGCAGGATCCATCCTGGGCAGCCACGTTATGAAAGGAAACCATAACTGCGTGACTGACAGAGCTAAGGAAAGCTGGTTGTTCATGTGCAGCAGGAGTTTTACATTTGAAACCGGTTCTGAGCCGTGGTTTAACTTGAAAACGTGGGCAGAGAAGTAAGAGCCATTTGTTGTGCCCAGGTCTCACACCAGCGAGGAGCAGTCGATCCCAGTTACTCCCTGATTTTGGACCAGGCCAGCGGTGCATGCACAGGAGGCTCCTGCTGGTCCCAATCTGCAGCCGTGTTTGAGGTGCCTTCTGAAAAGGTGCTGCCTGGGAGATGTGAGTGAGCAGAAATGCTCAGCTGGCTCAGAGCCTGCTTTCTGCTTATGCCTTGAGGGACTTATGGAGAAAATGGTGTCTGGGAGCAGAGTGACACGCAAAGCCCGTGGGTCGTACCTGGCGGTCCCTCTGTGTTCTTTTGGCTGCCTGGTTGGGATGCTAACATAATGAATTTTAATTGAAAAAGAAAAATCTTTTGGTGGAAGCATATTCTCAGATGGGGGAAGTATAAATTACAGAATAATTCATGGGCTATTTGCAGCTCTTGAGAATTCAGCTGATCTAAATAATGTATGTTTATACATACAAATTGTGTGTGTGTCCCTGCATATTTTAAATGTTTGATTGTTTCACATTAAGGAACAAGTGCTTACTGTAGAATACTGGAACACTTGCCATTTTGGTTTTAATATTTTGCTATTATTATGAATCTCACACAGATTTTCCTTGGGATATTTTTCATACCTGCAATTATTGCTGGCCTAAAACTGTGCAGACACGGCAGGCAGACAGCATCTATTTAAAGCCTGAAGAGCAGCAGTAGAGACAGGGAAGCCATCATCCCCCAGCTAATTAGGGGTAAGAAGAGGTGGAAGATCTGGTGCTGCCTCCTTCTCTGCCTGCCTGTCTGGTGGGCTTGCTCCACTGCAGGCTGAGCTGCTGGTCCCTCACAGAGAATTAAATGGCATGATGGATTTGCAGTGCCTGGAGCTCTGGCTGCACTAATGACAGCGCGGTCCCAGTGTGCTGGCACAGCCCAGATGCCTGGCAGTGGGGGGGGGCCCTTTCCAGCTCGTGCAGACCTTGGCCTCTGAAATCTGCCTTCTTGTAAGTAAAGGAAGAGTTGCTCTCGGCTAGAAGAACGGAAAATAAAATGTTGTGCTCTGCAGCGTACGTGCGCACGCGTGCAAGCGTCGTAAGAGTCACCCACTGCTTTAAACTTAGTGTGGGGAGGAGTTAAGCAGATGACAGCAAGTATTTGGACATGTAACTGAGCTCCTGGATGGTGAGAAACCAGTCACTGGGAGGCCCAAGCTGCTAATGGTTTGCTTCTGTGGACGTGTTTAAACTTCAGACTCTGAAGGAACCCCTGAAGATGGAAGAGGATTTCACTGTAGAGTTAGGTCGGAGGATTCCAGAGGCTGCTGCACCTACATTGTGTTGGCAATCAGATAGGGGATCCAAGCAGAATATGTGTTGGGTTTAGGAAAATTCATGAATGAATTGAAATTAATTGGAAAATCTGCAATAGGGAAGGAATGAGATGTGCTGTTCTCGATGAGTACCTGCAGGTTATGTGTGCTCTCTGAGAAGGCCCAAATGAAGCAGTGATGAAGGACAAGCAGCTGGTAGGGAGCTGCCTTGTGCAGGGAACCTGCACATCTTGCTGTCCCGAGAACATAAATGGGAAAGCTGCACCATGCACTGAGCCAGAGGAGCCCAGAGTTGCAATGCAGGGGCAGAGACATCAGTGGGCGTTCAGGCTGCCTTGGGATGATTAGGGAAGAGCCCTGCTACGGTGGTTTTGCTTGGCCAGTGTTACAGGGATTCCCAGTTTATTGTAGAGATTGAATACAGGATGCACTCCTAGTGCAAAACACTGGGGTGAAGTGTGAGAACAGGGAGGCAGCTTTCTGAGGCACTTCAGGTTCAGTATTTTGCAACAGTTTTGTTGGAGAAGGGGTTGTGGTCCAAATTTAGGTTAATTCGCTATCCATGTCAGGATAGCATTGAGTCCTAACTGTAAGGAATGAGTGAAGATGGGTCCTGGAGAGACACAACTGGCAGGGCATGGGCAGGTGAGAGTTTTTGGTGCTGGTGTGGATCTCCAGCTGTGCCCAGCTTGGGCATGTCATGCACAAAGTACAGTAGAGGAGGATGAATAGAACAAACTGACCCTTGGGGGAGTCGCGGGGGGAGACGTGGGACTCGTTTCTTTGTGGTGAAACCCCAGTTTCCTCATGAAGAAACAAGTTTCAGGTAATTTCAGACTCAAGCATACGGGGTGATGGTGACATCAGGCTAACGGGTGTGTGTCCTGGGTGCTGGGGTGGTGGAATGACAGGGCTGCTTTGAGGAGAGCCATGGAGATGGACATCAGCCCCGTGGCAAGGTGTTCAAGCCCCAGTGAGGCTGCACCTGTGAGCTCAGGGCGTTCAGGTCACTGAGCATCCTCGCAGAGTGACTGGCTTTGGTCATTACTGATTTGAGCCGGATTCAAAGCAACAGCCTAGAGGCAATAGCTGTGATTTTTATAGGGCATGATGGCTTATTTAAATGCAAAATTCTGGCAATAATGCCTTCATCTTAGCACGGCAAACTATCAATAGCTGCCTCTTAAATAGCCTTGTATTTTAAACAAGATATCGCTAGTAACCAGCATTTACTATTAAGTGTAAACAAGTCCCAGAAGTGCTGCCAGATCTGTGGTTTTTTTCCAATCAGCATCGCTATTAAAACTCCTTCTTTGCAATCCTGGCTAGCTATATTTTAGGGTTATGTTCCTGCCACCACTGCTGCTCCTCGCAGGTGCAGAGTGGCTTCCCAGAGAGGTGGGTTTGCCACAGCACTTCTCGTATTGGCCTACCTGGTACCAGCTCTGCCAGGACCCCACAAGGTCCCGGTTTGAGTGCTGGCCGTGGCTGCATGCAGATTGCACGCAGAGTTCAGCTACCAGATGGGGGACACTAAATCTGCTTTGTCTAGCCAAGGGCTGGCAGACAGAGCACCACTGCTGCTGTCAGCCAGAGAAATACTGAAAATTGCTCAATCAACGTAATTCGTGGAGCCTTGTGGCAGGTCTGCAGCCCCGCGGGGCAGCGGGGGAGTGCCAGGTCAGCCATGGAGCCGTGTGAGCCCATGGCCCCGCTGCCTTGGCTGGAGGACGCACAGCTGCCTGCTGCTGCCCAAGCGTGGTGGCTCTTGCAGAGGTACTTTCAAGGGGAAAATGCTGTGAATGACACTATTGCTCAGTAATTCCTGCTTTGTTTGCAGAGAGGGGTCATGGCTAAGAGCTCTGTCCCTGATCCCTTTTATGATGTTGCCTTAAAGCACTCTGAGGACCACTGAGACGCTGGGCTGCCCCCACCCTTCCCACCACCCCTGCTTGCCATAAACCACAGACTCAAGGTGAGGGGGGAAGAGCAAACAAGTTTAAATCTTTATGGGCAGAGCTGGGCAAATACTCTGGCAAGTCTCAATCGCTCCTTCAGAGAGAGGTTTAATCTGTGGTATTGTATTTCCAGCCCTTATTTGCTCTTCATGCTCTGCAGCAGCGGGGCTTCCAGCAAGAGAGCCTTGAGCAAATGGAGCCCTCAGAGGTCCTGGCAGCAGCGAGCCAGCTGCAAGCTGTGGCAGTGGGCTGCCTCGTGGTGCTGAGCAAAGTGGGCACTTGTGTGGGGTGTTCGAGCGTCCAGCTGAAACATCTTCTGGTCAAAAAGGGGAGTAAGGGGCTGGCTGTGAGGAGCAAGCCCCTGGTGTGCCAAGGGGAGCAGCTCACCAGCATCAGTGGCCCTGCACCCGTGGCACGGTCAAATAGGTGCAGACCAAACCTTGAATAAATTTAAAGATAAATAAAACTGTACTTTTCAGTCAGTGAGTGATAGTATACTGTACTTTTCAGAATCTGCCTGGTATTTTTTTGTCTTAAGCTGTAAATTATGTAATCTGGAAGCTCCTTTTCTAGTCCTGAATCCTCCTGGAGGTATTTATCCAGCACAGAAGTGTAGGGGTGTCAATGTTTGTAAACACGCAGGTAAATCTGCATATATGTGTTTTTGGTGCAGCCCTACTAACATGTAGCAAAACTGTTTTTTAGTATACTGTATGGAATATATCTTGCAAATACCCTAAAAGGTTCAATTACAGAGTCAATTCAGTAGCTATTAGTGATGAAACATAAATGCAACTTTGCATTTTTGCCAGCTGGCTCAGGTAACATTCTCTCATCATCTACAGAAGCACAGCATTTTTCAATTCTCTGGCTGAATATTAAAATCCAAAATTAAACTATAATTACCTAAGGGTTTGATGGCAGTCTGTAGCCAGAGCAAAGAGGGCTCCTCCCTCCTGTGTGTCCTGCAGGAGCTCTGTTCTGAAGCCCAGATCCACAGCTCATCACATCTGCTCAGGTGGGGCAGACAGCTGTCAAGAAATCTGTGTTTTTGCAGCACCAGCAGGAAACTGGTCAGGAGATTTCATCAGCTGCTTGATTTATATGAATGACTGTAGATTTCTGTGCCTTGGATCATGGCAACAGTTTCGAACCTGTTTTGATCTTTTTTTCCACTTCTCTCAGTGGCAGCAACTACTGTCTTTGACCGTATTTATATTTCTAGACCTTGTGGGGATATCGTATTTTCATCTGGTCCTGTGTCCCTCCCCACAAAAAGTGCAGTTTTCTATCTTTCTGCCACCTGCGTGTCACACCAACCTTTTCCATAACGAAATCCTCTGCTGGATGCCGTAACAGAGGCACCCAGTGATGTCCTGTAAGTAGCAGTCCAGAGAACAATAGACTACTGCCATGTTAATGGAGTATTTCAGCGAATAGAGTGGCAGCGTGGTGTATTTTTATTAGGTGATTTGTTCCTGTTAGTGGCCACTGGGTGGAGGAAAAACTGAAAAAGCCGAGAGCAGGAGCACAGCCGAAAGTGGCCTGATTTCCAGGGCATTCAGGGCGCCTGCAAGTCCTCTCGTTCTGCTGACAATGCACCGCAGCTCCTGAAAAATCAGAGGATTTGTTTAGGTGCCTGATTTTGAAATGTGGGACTGGGCTTGTGGTAATTCCAAGGTGCAGTTTAGCCAAAAGGTCAAGAAGCAGCGAGCGGCGACTGAGCGAGGGAAGCTGGGGCAGCGTGAGGTTGGCGTGCTGAGCCAGCACCAGTGGGAGCAGGGCTTGGAAAAGGGAGCTCTTCAGGAGGTGCTTGCGGAGAAAAGGCAACACTTATGCCTGCTTTTTCTTTGTAATTCTCTTCCCTCTCATTTTGAGATCTAGGGAGCAGAGGATTTGCAAAAATCAGTGGGAATGTCACTTGGCCGTACAACTACATTTGCTGACTGCGGGATGCGTTGCATCTAGAAATTAACTGTGGGCACAATAGTTTAAAATCCTGTTCCTTTTGATCCCTCCTGTTGTATGTTAATCTGAGGTTATGTGCAAGAAATCACTGTTTTTAACCTAGTTTCCTCACTCTCCTGCAGGCTGGGGATGAGACTAGCCCCTTAAGTTGCTGCTAACACTTCTGCAGCATGGGCTTAAAATGAAAATGAAGCAGTTGCTTGGAAACCCTCCTCCTCTTTGTGCCACTTATTTTACTTTCTCAAGATGTCTTTTTCCAGACTATTAATTGTAAGTGGCAAAAATATTACAGGCGGAGCTGCTGGTGTCTCTTACTGTGAAGATTGTGTAACGAGCCCCTGGTTTGATTGGCATATGCTTTGCCAGACTTGAACTCTTTTGAACAAAAATTGGAGGGAATTTGCTGTGCTAAGTAACTCCCTAAACTCTTTAGGAAGATTTAATCCAAACTGATGCCTGAGAATAGATGTAGAGAGTGATACACTGGCAGAAAAATGGGGTGAATTTTGAGAAGGTAAAATATCTCAATGCTTTGAAGCAAGGATCTGAAATTCGGTGGAGAAGGATTGTCTGGCTGTTTGCTCAGGGATATTTTTCTTGCCATTTCTAATCTATGTACATTTGGTTAAATTTTAGGCATTTCCTTAACTTACAATTTGCACGTGTTGCATAGGGACAGCTTTGGTATATTTAGCAGCTAAAACCAGAACCAATTTCAGCCATACTCTGGACCAAGCTGAAGTCAGCCCTCCAGGGGTTACATCTTACTGAAGGGATATACAGGAAGTGGATAAACTGTGTGCTAAGAAATCCTAATTCTAACATCTCTGAAATTCTGAGTACTTTGCTTTGCAACCTTAATATTCTTACTGGGTATTTTTCCTCTGCAAAGTATATATATTTTAAATTGGGTGATTTAAGCATCAACTGCATATATCTTAAAGTTTCTGCTGTATGAGAATCCAATTTTTTCCATACAATTTTGTTACTGTCAGTCTGTTGGGAATTCCAAGGGGCATGGCATCCTATATCTTTGATAAGGGGGATGTCAGTGCAAAAGGCTGTGTGTAAAATTTAAAGTGTATGGATCCATAAAGTGCTGCAGGGTTGCCCCTACTAGCTGTAGGAAACAGTCCTACAGGGAATACTCTGGGACTCGATAACACTGGGAAGGCAGCTTTCCTGACACTGGATCAATGATTTATTTTATTTTGGAAGTCTCCTCTGAGCAGTAGGGTGGGGACAAGATAACTCTGGAGGGTTTAGCAGCATGGGATCTCTTGTGCAACTAAGCAAATAGCTGGGCAGTCTGGTTACACAGAGTTTCAAAATACACCAACCATGCAAACATTTTTTTTTTTGAGTAAAATAGTAAAATGCTGTTTGTTTCAGAGATGCAGAATACGATACACACCTTAAAATTCTTAAGTGGAAAAAGGGTTGTTGGGAACCCCTGAGCTGTAGGAACTATTTGCCTCTGTATTTTTGGATGTTACTACAAACCATGCTGCCCCTCCATGTGCTAATGCTAGTGCAGTGCAGCTGGGTGTGTGGGGCACAGAAGGGTTGTTTTGTGTTCAGCAGACTCTTGTGTCTTTCTGGGTCTTGTGTCTCTTAAATAAGGGCAGGATGATGGGTATGTGCAGGCTAACGGGGCCACGAGACATCATTTGGATAGCACCACAAGGGGTGTGGGGCAGAGAATAGATCATACATGTTTGGGGTTTTTTTTGACTGTGAAACTTGGCTTAAAATGGATGTGTTGCTTTGTAGTCCACAAAGGACTACCGTCCACCTGAGCTTCCTGGACCTTCCTCTTTCACCTGAAGATTTAGTCTGGAATTGGAGGACTTTGGTGATTTTTGAAGGTTTTAAATATCTGGAAACCCTGGGGATGCAGTACCTTGCACAGGCTGTATGCCCAGGCAGTTCTACATGGCCTGGAGACCCATCTCGCTGAGCCTGCCCTGCCCAGAGCATCTGGACCTGCTCCTCCCCAGGATGTCCTGGTTAGAGGTGCTGCAGCCCAGGCCTTCCAGCCTGAACTCACACAGATGCTACAGCTCAAATTTCCATATCCCAGAAAGCTGGCAGGACTACAGATCAGCAGTGCTAAAATATGGCTGAAAGCTGTGTGCATCCGTCGGGATCCGTGTGCTAGCATTCCCTCTCTCAGCAGGGGTGGGATGAGTTCTTCATTAATATTAGCTCTGGAAGGAGCAGATGGTGCCAAGATCTTGCACCTCAGAGCCAGAATTACAGTCTGGAGCCAGCTGCATCGTTTTCATTAGCTCGAGTTTCACAGGCCCCTTCTAGCCTTCTTTTACCTTTGTCAGTGGGACGAGAGTGCCAGCTCAATGAACTGATGTGTTAAACATGAATAACATGTTGAATGATTATCCCGAGCAGCAGTACTGACTGATGAGGGAGTGCCACGTTCCCAGCCTCTCTCTAGCTGATGGCATATGTTGCTTTCACCAATAAAATCTGTAGACTCTAGAAAACTGGCTCTCAGGTTGCCTGGAGAAAGCCGTAAGAAGCAGCAGGAATGTTCAAGGGCTGGATGGCAAGGGAACCTCTGGCAGTTCCACGTAACTGCTTCTTGGATGGTGAGACTCTTGAGGAGAGGTAGTGGAGAGGCAGCCTGGGAAGAATGGATGAGATCAGTGTTTTGTACTTGTGTTTTTGTGTATTAAATTGGTGAGTGCTGCATCCGCACGGACAGGTGTCATAACACCATGGCAATAGAACAGAGGCATTTTCAATGCTATAGAGGTCAATGTTAAAATAAAGATGTCTAAATGAAGGTAAAGGCACTGGTGGTGAACCGGTACAGTGGGATCCTTGCAGTTAGTGCAGAGAAGGAGATGAGAAATCAGAGGATCTTGATGAAAATTACCTAAAGGCCGCTAAAATAGAAATGGCAGCTTCAGGTTGCCCTGGTGTGGCAGGGATTCCGTAGGCTGATTCAATTAACTTTACTCTGCTTAAGCTCACCAGGAATGTGTTCAGACCCGTGACTGAAGAATCGGTGTGTGCAGCTTGCACCAACAGCAAATGGAATTTTGAACATTTGGCTTAAATAATGCAGTGTGTCATTTGCTTCCCAACGCACTCCCAATCTGCTTTAAAACACAGATGGGTCATCTCAATACAATCTTTAAATGTCCTGTTCATGGCAAAATAATTTAACTCTGAGAAAGGGTATTTTCATCTCCATGTACATTCATTTGTCTAACTGTTCTGACTCTGGCATACAACTCCCCTTTTCCAGGATCTGATCTGCATACAGAAGGCAATGGGAACATTGCTTTCGGCTTGGCAGGGGCTGTAACCAGTTCTGAAGGAGATTATTGCTCTTGCTACACTGTAAATTTGGACAAGCTTGCTAAACAGTGCAGTCTTTTAAGTGGATGGTTGTGAAAGGTTTTTAAATCTTGTCTTTTGTCCATTAACGACTTTCCCCTGTTTGTTTTTTCTTGTTGATCCAGTTGGTTTGATGCAAATGCAGTGAAACCGTCCGGGAATACAAAAAAGTATCAGAAAATAACTTTCAGAACACTTGGAAAGGACTCTCTAAGACTTCAGCTAGGTATAAAGGGCTCTTATGGTAGCATTTATTTTTTTAAAAAGGGACTTGTTGATTATCACTGTGCCTGGATTTAGTGGAGTGTAATTTACTCCTTTCCCTAACAACTGGCAATTAAGCACAAAAGGTGAAATACATCCCACTGAAGCTAAGGGCAAAACTCCCACTGTCTGTGGTGGGACCAGGAATTCACCCAAAGTGTTCATGGAGAAGCACTTTGAGCACGATGTTATAAGCTATGCTTTGTGGTAGTAAAGAGCTTTTATTAAGCTCACAGCTCCAGATATTCTCATTATGCATTTGAGTGGTCTTTGCTGCACTGCTGCTTTTCCAGCTACTGAAGGACACCTACAACTTATGGCAAAAGGGGAACTGATGGCTCTCTGTATGCATTTCTTTCAGGCAAGAGGTGCTCCAGGTACCAGCCTGCGTTTGTAAGGTGGGGAAAATACCCCTCTGGTAAGGGAGGAAAATCTCCTCTTAGCCTGTATTTCTTTTTCTTGGGCCAAGGGAAGGCTTAGAGCTGGCTCCACTGGGTTTCTGCTCCAGCAGTAGTCACTGGGACTAACTGACCCTGAGACCACCTTAACCAGGGGGGCAGCGAGTCTGTGGATTGAGACTGGCTGGTACCTACCCCCCATGATAGTTACTCACCTCCCAGAACAAGTTACTCTGATAGTTGCTTAAAAACACACCCCCAAAATGAAACAACTCTCCAGCCACATCAGCTCTTGCTTGCTGGGGCTTCATTCAGAAAAGAACTATTGACCTCATCAGTAAACTAAAAAATGTCTGTGAGCATGAAAAACATTGTTTTTGGGATAAGAGGGAAGAGGAGAGTACCTGAGGCAATTATTATTATTTTGGTTCAAACTCCGCTCTGGTAGAAAAGATTCTCATCAAATTACACCATGCTCACCTGCTGCTGGGGATTTCCAGCTGTCAAGGTCTCATGAGAAGGGAAGGAGGACAAGAGAATTCACTAGAAAAAAATAAAGCACAGTTGAGTGGGAGCAGCACAACCACTGCTCCTAGAACCTGGGAGCTCTGGGGGTCTTGGCTGGTCACTCACAGAGATGTTGCTCATTATGGGAGTAGAGTAGCCAGCAAAGAGAAAAAGAAAGGTTTAGCAGCAACAAAGCTGAGCACACTCATTTCACCCCAGAGCTGTACTGCAGCCTCCTCCTCAAGAGAGAAAAGTGTGATGAATGTAAAACCTGCCTGCCCAGACCCCCTCCTGGCAGGCATTACACATTTACATCTTTAAGCAGTGGTCATTGTCCGGCGTGCTTTGGTCCCAGCAGATGAAACCCCCACAGAAGCAGCTTCTGCTGGGTCTCGCCAAGTCAGCCAGACAGTTCCGTGGTTGGCTGGGGGAAGCAATGCCTGCCAGTGTGCTTTGCACGAACAAAGGAGGGTCCAAAATGGGAGAAACTACAGCTTTCTGTTGGTGCTTCTCCTAAAGGGATCCTTCCTTGCAGGTTCAAATGCCGGTAACTTGGAAGCCCTTTCTTTGCTCCATTTGACAGAGTGAAATGAAATCCCGTGGTGGTACAAATGAGTGTGTGGGGTTGCTCCTGGACACCACATACCCCATATCATGCTTGCATGCAAGGAAGGGATGCTGGCCATGGGACAGAATGACAGATTCCCTTCTCCCCCTGGTATGGGTTGCATGCCTTGTTGATTCTTAACGAAATTCAGGTTTAATATTCGTTCACACTACAGCTGCATGTGGGCTATGGTGGCATGAGGACTCAGGGTCTGTGGCTTTGGCCTTTATTTTTTTCCGTGTAATTGGACATGAAGACTGACTTGAAGATATTCTTCTGGCAGAAGCCAGAGGATCACTGAACACGCCCTGCAGCTTTTTGTGTTTAAAGGTAGATTTGCTTCATGAAAGCCTCGTAAAGAAGTCCCCGTTCAGTGAGGAATATGAACAAAGGGGTTTTGTGTTTCTGAATCAAACCCTATATGAACACTGTGGGTGTTTAAGAGACTTCCAGTTGGGAAAGGGGAGGATACCTGTGGGGGGTTGGCCCTGGCTGGATGGCAGGTACCCACCAAAGCTGCCCTGTCACTCCCCTCCTCAGCTGGACAGGGGAGAGAAAATAGAGCAAAAGGCTCAGGGATCAAGGAAAGGGCAATAATTGGGAGAGGTAATGGGTAAAACATCCAGTGGACAATGCTAAAGAGCAGAATGGTCATGGGGAATTGGTGGTGTTCTAATCATGGTGGAGGGATGAGGGGTGGGCTGTGTGTCGCTTGCCCACTTTCATTCTGTGTTACGATCACATCATTTCGATTTTGGTGTAGGAAATTCATTTTTGGTGACGAGAGTGAAGATTGTGTGATGAATGTGGATTTCAAAGTCAACTCTTAATGTTTTACAGAGGTGAGGGGTGGAATATATTGAGCCTGTGTGGCAAGGTTTTGTGGTGGGGGGCCTACAGGAGCGAATTCTGTGAGAAGGGAGGGGTGGGGGAAGGTGATTTTATGATATAGTTTTATTTCTCTTTATACTACTCTGATTTGATTGGTAATAAATTAACTTAATTTTTCCCCAAGTTGAGTCCATTTTGCTCATGATGGGAATTGCTGAGTGATCTCCCTGTCCTTGTCTCAGCCCAGGAGCCTTTAGCTGTATTTTCCCTCCCCTGTGCAGCTGAGGAGGGGAGTGACAGAGTGGCTTTAGTGGGCACCCAGGGTCCTGACAAGGTCAACCCCCACAAGACAGTAACAGATTTTTCATTTAGTGTGATATTAAAAGCATACAGTATGGTTGTGCACAGCTGAAAAATGGTGTTTCTGTGATATAATCAAGGGAGTAAAACAGGGAGAAAATACATTGTCATCCAGCAGGACTTGAAACATGCATCCACTTCAGGTTTTGTTAATAATGTTCTTAATTTGCAGTGTGTCATAGGAGGGCAGCATTAGTTATTGTAATGCTCTATTTATGATGTTATCAGTAGCGGAGCTGCAATACCGTTTTCACCACAGAGCAGAACTCAGATTGCTGGGGATGTAACGTGAAAGTTCAATAACAATAATTTAGTATGTACTATGTACAGGCAGAATTATAGGTTTTTTTCTTGCAGTAGGAAATAAATGTGTTGGATCATTAAGCCCTGTTCCCCTGTCCTGTTCCCCATTTAGAAAATAATTACACATAGAGGTCCATATCATTCTGTGGTTTCATTCTATGCAGTTACGTTGGCTTTAGTGGTGTGGCACTGATTTATGTCAGGAAAGCATCGAGCCCAGCTGTCAAAGATAATATCTTTATGTGGCCATAAAAGTCATGGAAGAAATCATATCAGGATATCAAAGATATTGACTGTATTTTAAAATATTTTGGCAAAAACAGAAACTGGAGGATTGCAGGTAAAGTGTTTTTACTTTTTGGGTCTTTGACTTCTAACTTCCGGTGCAGTGCAAACTGTCAGAGACCAAAAATCCACCGATTTCTGGAACTTTTTCCAAGTGAATTTATCGCTCCTGATATGTGCTGAATTAACAGCATGGAGACTGAAGCCTTTTAATTTGGGTGGATTGCACGGTTCCCACACAGAGCCTGATTGTTTCTATTTTTGGGAAGGGATTCTCTCTACTTGTCCCTTGAACAGACCCAGGCTTGCTGCTGATGCTCAATAAATAATCATAAATAATAATAAAGTCTAACGGGATCTATGCAGCTGTCTTGGACAGGGCTTGGGAGGCGAGACCCACCCCGTGCTGGGTCCCAGAGCTGCTGCACCTCTCCTGGCTGCTCATCCTGCACATTCTGCCCGTGGACCACCGGAGCAGCTGCTGGCCCAGGCCTGGTTCCATCAGGACTCTGTAGCCTGCTCCCTTTTTCTTTTCTCTGACAGATTTAGGAATCCCCATCTTAAAGGAAGGAGTTGCTTTCTGCCTGCTGCTAAAAGCAGTTTTTAGTCGTCCCTTCTGGGGTCAGGCAGCATATTCTACACCTGAAGCTGGAGGGTTTTTGATAGCAGGGCTGCCACCACAGGTTCTTGTCCAAGCACATGATATGAACTAAAGAAAGAAGAAATTGGAAAGTGGGAAATTTCTCAAGCTCAGTAGGACATAACAAATTGGAACTGTTAAGAGTCAAAAAAGTTTCCCATCTTGTTTCCTCCCAGACTTAAGGGTCAGCCCTGGGCTGGTTGGTGAGCCAGGGTAAAAACACCAGGGAATACTCTGCTCCCACAAGGTGTCGGCCCAAATGTTGATACCTGGTGTCACCGTAGGATGGTAGCACCTTGCAGGAGACACATGCACCTTGCAGGATTGGTCTGCAAAGTCTTTCCCCACCCAGTAAATTCACTGGACGTAGTCAGTGAGTAGAGCAACAGGCTTCAAGTGCCTTATATAGGGGATTAATGTTGGCATTGGACTGAGCAGTATGGCTTTGCTTCTAATGCTAAAGTCAGGATGTGGGAGAAATGTGAGAAAGCTGAGCCAGGTTTTTGCCCTTTGAAGACAGGGAAAGGTCTGTGCAATAAGCTACCCTTTATACCAGGCTAAAAAGAAATCATTCTTTCTTATCTTTGTCAAGTTGGCCCGAAGTATCACTGTGAATACATCTAGCCGTTTCCAGTTGCCTTTAACTGAGCTAGGTATTGAATATTTGAGGTCTTTATAAACATGAGATGTAATTACCATGATTTTCCAGAAGGCTCACAATGCAGTATAAACAATTCAGCTGAAGTAAAGTATTTATTAATAATCTCTGAAACACTGTAAAGATTATTTCCTTGTCTGAAGCTATAAAATGCCACAGTATCTGCCTTCACAGGAACAATTAATTTCTGGCTCACAGGCACTTCCTATGGGAAGGCAAAGGGCTGCTCCTTACAGTGTTCAGTGCCTGCTGGTTCTGGGGATGGTGATTTGTGATCATTGTTGGTATCCAGTGGTTTATCAATGGCCAGAAAAACAGACATTAAACTTTCAAGTCCATCAGCAGGGCTTGGGCTGGTGTGCTGAACTGATTGGTGCTGCTGCATTATTAGAGTTGGTGTTCTTCAGATAAAATAAGAGAGAATTTTTTGACTTATTTTGATTACAGCTCCACCTGCAGAGAATTGCCTTGTTCCTCTATTATTAACGAAGTTCCAGATTACTTTTTTTTCATTTTCTCCCCTCTGTTCCCTCAACCTCCCACCCATTGCCCTGCCAGCTCAGCATACTTTTGATTAACAGGAAAAGATTTTATCTGTCTCTAATGCTAAGCTGGTCTGTCTCTTTGCCCTTGTGGGAATATTGTGGGAATGAAAAAATCCAGTGGCATTACAAAAGGGACCATGAAGACTCCTAATGTCATCCTGTTCAGCATTCCCCTTTTTAGTAAAACAAGCTTTAATATTCAGGACATTGAATAAGCTGTAGGGAGTGCCAATTTCTTGCTTGTATACTTGTTGCCTTGCCAAAGTCTCTTTGGCTCTCCAACAGGGATGCACAATAGTAGAAATGAGTAAAGTGAAATACCAGATCCAGCTCCGATCAAACTCTGGAGGAGTTTTTATTTAGATTTGAACTTTCTCACACCCATTGCTATGCAATAGTTGCTGGTGCTTGGTGGCTTGCCACAGCATAAATATCATATACTGGAATGTGTTTAGCTTTAGAGGATTACCTGGGAAAAAAGCCCTTCCAGTTGGGATGCTTTAAAAGGTCTGCCTCAACTCTGTCTTCCCTCACCCCTCCTTCCTTGCCTTTTAACACCTGCATGTGAATATAATGAAGTGCAGGCTGAAGCTGGTCATTTAGAGAGAAGGAAGAGCCCTGGCGTTGTAATTGAGATGTTACTGCCTGCTTCCACGGCACATATTAGCTGAATAAAACATGCAGTCAATAAAATGAAACAAAACAATAAAACTAAGCCCTTTGGTGCTGTATTATGGGGTGTTATGCAACATAGAAACCTGCAGTCATAAAACTGAGAATGAGAGAAACCTTACACTTTCAAGAACAAAGGCATCCAAGCATCGAGTTGGAAACAGCACTAAACTTCCACTCTCTCTGCACCTGGAAGCAGTTACTTTTAAAAGGCGTGCTGGTTTACACTGTTCTCTTCCAATTTAAATAGGGCCTTCATGTGTTCTTGTTAGATGCTTACACAGAAACACGGTTTTAATTAAGGCATGCATTGATCCAAGTCCAAAAGATACATTTATTTCAGAAGATAAATTCATTAGCCATAGGCATGAAAAGCTGGTGCTCTTACTGAGACGTTTCCAGCCTTGGGAAAGATGCTCTGTACCCTTTCTAAGTGCATAGTGTGCCACGCAGCTCTGGTTTGTATGGCATCAATCAAATACAGTGTATCCTTAAGCCGTTTGGCATAGTTAGTTTTGAGAAATAAAGGCAAGCTGAAAGAAAATTAAGATGTATAAGCACGAGAGGACAGATGTTTTCAGCTGTCAGATTTCACTAGCATTTATCAGTAATTTATGTGTGGTACTTAACCATGGAAAGTAAATCCTGATGAATAATTTATTGAAATATATGAGTTTCAGTAAATTGCCCGGACACAGTAGCAAGTTTTCTGAATGTCTTTGTAGGTATTTATAGATTAAAGATATTTTTTCAACAGTTCTTGGGGTGTAAATGAGAAACCTCTCAGGGACATGGTGTATTTCTCATCAGATGAGCATAACTCAATCCCTGGCCTTAGAAGTTGAAAAATGTGTAACATTTTTAACAGTTCTTAGTTTTTTAAAAATTTATTTCCCTCAGGTATCCTCCCATGTGTATTTCTGAAACTTCTGGGGGCTCATGAAAAGCATAAAATAAATAAAAAATGTTGTACAAATCAAAATGATTGTTTATGACCATACAAATCAAAATGATTGTTTATTACTGTCTCTTTACAGTGGGAAATGATTAAAATATTTATAAAATTTATATAGTTCATGTAACTATAGGAAAGGAAATGTTGCAAAACCATAATGTGAAAAATTAGCAGGAGTCAGAAATTTGGAAAAATTGTGTTTTCTGCCTTGCTTTCTCCCTCTTCCTCTTTCAGACAGAATTTTCTATAATGTGTAGTATCTCATTGAGACAGATGCTCGGAGTGGTGCACCATTATCTGACAAACGCTTTGGCAAAGTCTAGCCTTTTTCCCTGAGCTCCTCAGGCTTGAAATGATTTCAGGCAGATACATTCTTGACTATCTTCATTCACAGGAAAGGCCCCATGTGACTCCTGCCCACTTTCATGCCTGACCTTTTTCACGGACCCCGTTTAATGCCAGGGCACGTGCCAGATGTGCCTTGACACCGGCGGGCTCTGAGCGTGGCACTGCGGGTTCAAACGCTCGCAGGCCCTGGGTCACTGCCGCGCCATCTGCTTTCCACGGGGCTGCAGGATGGGCCTCGTTGTACCCTTTAAAGGGACTTGGCTGCCTGATCAGAAGCGCTCCTTGGCGACATACATCTCTTCTTTGATCCTACTGCACTGAGCTGAAGAAAGGAGCGCTTTCCCAGTTTATTACCGCTCGCGTTCTGTGGCTGCGCCTCGTTACCTGCACCCTTCCTCAACGTGGAGTTAAATAGCCAGTGCTGCTTTCTGTTCCTTGCTCTGGACAAAATTGTTGGACACTTTGCGTCTCCTAAACCCGTGGAGACTGAGCAGTTCAGCACCAAGATTTTAGCCAGGAAACACGGAGGAGATAAATGAACCTCTAAGTATCTTTTCACTGGTGTCTGTGAGCGCAGCTGTCACAGGGCTGGATAAATGCTTGAACCCAAAACACTGAGTTGGTCTAAGTAACATCAATTAAGCCCATGACCTGCAACCTGGTGATGTTAATTTTTTGTGTCAATTACCTTGCTGGTTAATTTGATATTTTGGGGTTATTTTGGGTTTTTTTTGTGTTTTGAAGGACACTAAAGAAAAACTAAGCTTCTGTTTAGGGGATATTTTCCATGTTGTCCCATTATTTATGTCCTTACAGCTTTTTTATGTTCAGGTGTCTCTTCATGCTCTTTTCTCTCTGAAAATTAGTCTCTCAACTAGTATGGATACAAATATTCTAAATACAGTGTACATTCATGCTCAGCATTGAACATGCAGTTAGCCAGTGAGCACATAAGGTTACAGAAGGTGGACTATAGGATACCAAGTAAAATGTGAAATCAAATAATTCGAATAGTTTTCTAAGTTTTCTTTTCAAGAAATCAACAACACACAATTTACTGAATATTAGAGAAGGATTTTTTAGACTAAATAATGGTTATTCACATACGTAAGTGCCAGCATGCAGATTTACTGTGGTGAATTGCAGCATTTCTTCCTTGGAGAAAAACACAGCCTTGCTCAACATCCTCCAGTAAAATAAGCATTTTTAAAGGACTGAAGTTACAGTATAATTTATAGTTATCATTTTAAGCACTGAATTTTCAGACCATTTCCCTCTGTTTTCTCACTGGTGAGGAATGTTCAAGGACCGTAATATCAGCATGTCTCCTATTACAAAGTTAAACTCCAGAAACATTTAACAAGGTGAAAGTTCTAAAATTAGCCCATTTTCTCCAGCCCACACATCACACACCTGTGGGAGAATGTGTACAGTATATTCTACACTTTCTTTCCTCATTACAAATCAAAACAACTCTAACCTAGCATGCAAAACATGCGTTGCCTATTTTCATTAAATCAAGAGACCTATTAATTCCAGATGTAAGCCATTCCACTTATCCTCCTCAAAGCTGGAAAGGGCACTTTCCTGTACCCCTGTCTGGCTTTCAGCTCATGATCCCGTTCCTCCACATTTCCTGGCTGCAGAGCGCACCCCTGAAGGTTTGTTGCTTCAGTTGTGCAGCCTGTGCAGAGGAAAGGCATGGCTGTGTGTGGGGAGCTCGGAGGGTTCAAAGCTTTTAACTTACTCCAACACGCTTTCAAGATATTTGGTCAATATCTTTCCCTACTTCAAATACACTGCCTGAGTGGTGACGGCCCAGCTGGGGGCTAAAAACCCCTCGTTGTCAGGGACTACTTTCAAGACACACATGAAAGCTATAACAAGCCTAAGGAAAAAGGGAGGTTATTACTGCTGTACGGTACTGGGTCTGTGTTACAGCTAGAAAACATTTAGGTGTTCACAAACGGAGGAGGGTAGGGAACCGCGGGCTCAGATGATTTGTTTTCAAAGTGAGGAACAGCTTAATCCTGAACCACTTTTGGGTGTTTGTGGATCTAGCTAATTTCTTAGAAAACGTGTGTTTAAGGATGGGTTTTTGCAGCTTTTTACCAGGTCTGTTGGTGGGAATTTCTTTGTCAGTAAAGATAATTTCCCAGGAATCACTGCAGCTGAAAGAGTTTGGGGTATAGGTGGCTTGTCTGTAGTAGTAACTAACAAAAATGACCACATTGCTTCATGCACCGATGGTTTTTGTCACAATTAGTTTAAAATTTTATTTCCAAGCATTCATGTGGTGGAAGCAACGGTTCCTTCATTCAGTTGAACATGGGTGGGTTTGAACAACTGACTGCCAGCTGACAGTAAATTTATCTGTGGCGAAGTGTCCGTGGAAGAAGATTCTAGCCATAGTCCTTCTGACTCAAGAGGAAGAGAGAACTCTGGCCTTTTGTGAAATAGGCACTGGGTGTGCCTTGGCAGCCCTCAGGAAAACTTCCTTACTCTGCTGGTACATGACTAAGCAGCAGTGCACAATAAATATATTGCTGCTGCTACTGAAATTGTATACTTGTGTTGATCTGCACAACACCAAAAATTGATTTTGATCCTAACATTAAAAAAGGGGAACAGAATTGGGAATACATGGATAAACTCATAAACAGCTGGTCTTGGGCATAAATTTTTACAGGAGGGTTTTTCAGGTCAGGGATTGCTGCTTTGATGGGTGTTGGCGTCGTGACTAACACTGAGGGGTAGCAATCTGTGCCTGGGGCTCGTAAGTGCCATGGTAAGACAAACAACTGCTAAATTGCCCTTGCTGCTGCTAGGTTTGTGATATATCTGAGCACATAAGTGTTTATAAAAATTATTTACTCCATATCTGCGCTTTCCTTGTATTTCAGGAGGGTGCTTACACGAGACAGAGAAGTAGGCTTGTGAACAACCGAGTGGAATAAAATTGTCACCGTACTGCTGGTAGACTTTGAGGTTAAAGTGCCATGTAAAATTTTTTCCTTGTTTTTCTTTAACTAAGAATTAAAAAAAGAGGTGTGTTTAAGGCACACGTCAAGTAGAAAATGATTACTTTTGTCAGAAACATGACAGAAAATAGAAAATTAGAGACTGATGGATGAGTCACATGATTCTTAGGTACAGACCCAGAGGATGAAGTTGGGAATGGACTTTTGCCATTGCAACTAAGAAGTCCTTTAAATTTTTTTAAGTGTTTTATTTGGCACACTGAAGTAAAACTAATAGAGGAAAACCTTTTTTTTCAAGTCTGCTGTATACATAGCTTGGAGATAGCGATCTACAAATATTTCCAGTAAGGACTTCAGTTGTGTTGCTTTGGGTCTTGTAAAAAGTGAGGATTTTATAGCATTTTCCAGCTATCTGTTCTCCAGTGGACCTTAAATGCAAAGGCTAGAAAAAAAGCACTTCTCCTGAAAAGTTTTTTGTTGCCATGAAGCACTGAGTATTAATAAATTAAAACAAACCTTCCTTGTAGAATTTATGATTTGATTGCTTTCAAAGGTGGAGTGTGGTGCTTGCAATAGGACTTTTTTTTTTTTAAACTTGCATGGCTTGCAATGAAAAAAGACATTGTGTTAGTCATATATAAAAGGAGATGGGAGATAACAGGGCTAACATTTTCCGCTGTGTTACGCTAATACTGTAAATTGAGAAAATCCAAACTGTTCATTAGGGGCCTTTCCTGCTACAGGCTGTCACCAAACATTCCCATCCAGTGGTGCCCGTGAACAGTGGGATTAAAAATAACCAGTGGGGAAACAATGAGGAGAGAAGGAGATGGAGGGTGATGAAGACGTCTGGGGAGCAAATTCCATCTGCATGGTGCTCTTAAGGAGCTGTGGACTGCATACAGTGCATTAGCATGTTAAAGTGCCTCAGAGAGGAGCCTTAAAGCAGGAAACTGGCTTGTTGATAGCTACATGAGCTGTATAAAGGTTTGGAGGGTCCAAGCACCGTGCCCCTGCACAGCTGGTGTTGGATGCCATCGCTCAGAAATCTTCATGCTACTTTTGAGCAACAGGCGAGTCTCTACTTTGAATATGAATGAGTGAAGTCAACTGCCCCTTAATTTACACACATTGCCAGAGACTGTCCCAGGGTTTGGAATTAAATACTCCAGCACAAATCTCTTTAAACCTCTCCTAAATAAGAAATTATGCTAAGGCTCTTTAGTAAGGAGGTTCTCCCCCCTGTTGAAATAAAAATCAATTATGTTTGCTCTGCTGTGAACAATGTCGCTCCGTAGCCTTGCTTTCTAATTGGGTAATGCCTTAATGACCTGCTGGGAGGCTGTGATGCACTGCTTTGGACCCTCTCTGCAGGCTCTTAGACTACCAGTCAGATGTCAATGAAGCTTGACTCAATAGGGGTTCTTTTTCTAAAATTCCATTATTCATCAGGGTTTATGCACTAAAATGATCACAAAATAAAACCTTCACATCAAGCAGGGTTAAATAGAATTATGGATGCTTTACCTCATTGTTAGACTTTGAGATTGTCACTGGATTAAAATTAGGTTCTTTTTTATTTGTTAAATTTGATGAAAACATTTTCTCGGTTTGGGGTTTTTCTTTTAAGAAGCATTGAAAGAAGCAACTTTATAGGTGGTGGATTTTTTTTTTTTAATAAGGAGGTGTATATGTATTTTAAATGAGTCTTCTCCGTTCCTGTTTATTTTAAACCATGAAGCAAGTGTTTAAAAATGTCTTATTCACTGTCAGTGAGTGATAAATATCAAACCATTTACTTCATTTAATAGCTTGTGTTGAATCATTCTGGTTTTCTACCAGAATTGGGATAAATAAGATTAAAAAAAATCTTACATTTGGTTTATATTTTCCTCCTAACATCTAATGGAGACCAGTAAAGTGGAATTTAAAAAACTCTTATTACAAAGCTGGTGTTTTTAGGGGAGAACTGGTGGTTCTGGAGGACTTGTCTTCCAGAACAACAAGGACTCCTTTCCTTTGTCTGGAGAAGTTGCTTTCTTTCCATGATGACAGGCTGAAGCTACATAGTTGTGAGAAAGGTGAAATGAAGCTGGGAAAGCATCTTTCCTGTTAAATACGTCCATATATATTCACTTACATGCATGTATGCAGTTTGAAAAGTTAAAGGAAATGACATCTGTATGTTTTTGTAACAGCCTCAAGGAAAGTTTTACAGCCATTTAAACACAAATCTGTTATGCAGTGACAAATTAGGAGTTACCAGGGCAACTGCAGGTAACAATTTATTCGTGCTACCTCTGGAACACACTCTGCCTTCTTAACGTGACTGACTGATGTGCTGTGTGCAATACGTGCGTTTCCAGATTAGTAAGGAAGTCAGTCATATCATTACAATAAAATGCACCTTTCCCTCAAGTTTATAAGGCTAGTGAAATGTACAAAAACACCATGAGAAATAAGTAAAATGTTTAAATAAGTGAAAATTTTGATTTGCTTTACTTTTTCAGGTCATATCTTCCCAAAAACTCTCTAATTTTTAAGCTTTAACCCTCTGGTTTTGAAATAAGGCCAGAATTATTATCTCTCAGGATCTGCATCAGTGAGATATTAATTTTTCATCAGAATCCTCCCTCTTCAGAAAGATGTCAGATTTTCTGCAGATGCTTCACCTTCATCTCTCACACCGAGCTCACATTTTCAACAATCCAGTTCTTTCTGTCAGAGCTTCCATGTCCTTGTCTCCCAGCTAATGCCATCACCTTTACTCTTACCCATTTTTAATGCTACGCTTTGTATGCTTGCCTAGCATATGGGCACGCTCTATCATTTGCAACCTATCAGTCGTAACATATAGGATCTTCTCATCTTACTGATTATCTGTCAGACAGAGGGAAATGAATTGATGTTTCCTTCCACACGTGAAGGAGATTGACACAATTGTTTTCCTAAAACCTTGGAAAGTTGTGTGAAAACCGTGATCCCAGTCATTTAGACAATACATCTCACTCCAGTATTTCAAATTTTTTTCATGTTTACAAAGGTTTCACCAACATCTGCATCTCTTCAGTAGTGAACTAGGTCATGAGATGTAGTCCGAAGTGGAGTTTCCTGCTAGCAACTTCTTAAAAAGCCCCTTTTCTCCTCTGCCTTTCACTGTTTAAACAGTCTGCCCAAAATGCTTCTTTAGATTGTCTCCAGGGACAAACACTCACCACAGTCACCACTGACTACACAGTGACAGATCTGGTCTGTCTCTACGCCCAATTAGAATGAAAAGTGTTGAAATACCAGAAGTCTGCAGTTTCTTAGCACGAAAAGCCTGTAATCCTCACGTGGTGTATTGCACCTCATCAAGAGCAAAGTGTATTTAGGATAACTGGGGACTTCACAGCTTAGTATTGATCAATTACTTAAGGTGAGAGCATGAGCTGGAGATTTGGAATGCTACAGGCTCACCAAAGGTTGTTTTTAGGAATTTAGAGAGGCTTGTTATGGGTTCAGCCCTCATGTTTGATCTGTAAATGCTAAAAAGCTGTTCTGTTTTATAACTCCATGGCCCCACCCCTATCGTGCGAGAACCGTTCTCTGCACATCTAATTCCAATCAGTAAAGTAAATAAACTTGAACTTGGAGCACTCTCAGGACCACTTGCTCATGTTTTCATAAACACTTAGGAAAGGACCCAAGTTTCTTGTAGCTAATATTAAAGCAAGTAAAGTGATATCCAGGCCTGGTGCTGTTTTCTTTGCAAGTAGATGGGTCACCCTGAAGGAGCAGATGCTTAACTTACCCTGAATGAAGAAAAGAAATTAGAGTTGAGACAGCATTTTATCTACCTGTGGAGCACTTCTTAGAAGTTTCCAAAGGGGAAAAAAAAAAAGTTTTAATGAGCAAATCTGTTAAATTCTAACTTAATTTTAAACATTCTCTGTTTCTATCCTATAGTATTGGTTTTGACTCTTGCATTTACCAATGACAAGAGGTGAGATCTACTGAAATAAAAGAACTGCTGTGGATTTTCAACATTTACATGGCTTCATGAATCAGGTCCTGCATGAGTAGAGTCTCAAGGGGGGAAGCCCAGGGGGAAGCTCTGCTGTGTTGGGTGGCAGCCTGAAGCTCCAGCATGCTTGGCTCTTTGCCTTGTGCTGCCCCTTCCTGCCGTCTGTGGGACTCCTCGGCCCTGCAAGGAGAGACACCCCTGCTGCCTGGGGCTCAGCCTCGTGTCCTGGTGCATCCCACTTTCCTTGGCAGCCTCTCTTAAGCATCAGCGCTAAGCAGAAACTGATCTGCTCCTGCTGTGTGGCCCCGGAGGTGGACACAGGACAGGGCTCAGCTGCTGGTTGCCTTCTCAGGAGTCTGTCTGGCAGAGCTCGGGTATTGGCAGCCTTAATGCAAGCATATGAGTGCATCTTTTCTTTCATCTGCAGTCTCTCTTTGGGTATGTGTTTTGGAAAGGTTATTTCATAATTTACTGTGCAAAGCTTTGGGATATTTAACAAGGAGCAGCTCCTGTGCTGTTAACTTGCAATCCCTGAACTGGAAATCAAACTAAAAACTGATTATCCCTGGTCCTTTAATAACTTCTGCACTAAGAACAAGCTCCACCGTTAGAGGATATTGAGGTGCTTTGCCAGGGGGGATGCTTCCTTTCTGAGGTATTACACAGAGATCTAGGTTTGAGAAGGTTGACTGATTTGTCCAATATCAGAGTTTTGTGGCAAAATTTAACTCCCAACCCCAGGTCTGGCTGATAGTCCTTGCTATTCCTCTCAGGGATTAGTTGATTTAAGTAAAGTGTCATAAAGCTGCATTATTTGAATGAGCTAATATTTCTGAACCACCCTGGAGTAGCTGGCAAATCTGCAGCAAAGAAAGAAGCAAAGGAAAAACAGTTGTCACAATTTTACATCTGAATAGAGAGAGGGCAAACCACACCAAGCCGGTGAAACGGGTAAAATGGTCCTACAGCAGAATTTTACTGTGCAATCCTCTTTGACATAATCAGTGCTCCTGGATTTTGTGGGAGCTGTTCCTGGATTTCATCTGCCTACGAGGAGACAGAAATGCTCTGCCCTAGGGAGAACAATTGAGAGGAAAAAAGTGTTTCTTAAAATCCACAGTAAAAACCTCTCTGCTTTATCTAGAGCTCATTAGAGAGTTTAAAGAAAACTCAACGTCGTGTTTAAAGGCTTTTCCCCCCTCACTTTTATAGATGGTTAAATGGCACACAGGTTGTGGCTGTCTCAGCCATCAAAAGCTAAGAAAGGAGGTTAAAAGACCCCAGGGATCCTTCACATTAATTACTACCACTGTCAGTTGGTGTGAAACCATGTTTGGGCCTTTTAGAAAGGAAGAGTGTAATTTGTGCTTTCAGTTAGGGCTGAAACAAATCCTGCAGATACTGATGTATATACTCACGTGTAAAAATGACTAATTTGTTTCCACTGAATTCTTGCAGTTAATCTGGAAAAAACTTATGGGACACCCCCTCACCCTACCCCAACATCTCCAACTGAATTTTAGCAACCTGAATTGGCAGTCTGTAAAACTGGGTTGAATTAATTGGAAGCCTAATCCACGGAAATTAGCTAAAAAATGCATTATTCACTCCAGTGTAGCAGCAGGGAGGAGAAATGAAAGAAGCAGAGAGGAAAAGCAGAAGCAGCACCTAAGGCAAAGGGCTGTCATTTGAATTTCATAATCGAGGGTGAGACAAAGACACCTTTTTGTCCAAGTAAACTACCTTCTGAAAGGGGAAATCTGAAGAAAACATAGAACTATGCAGTCTGAGCACTGGGGCTGGTTGGGCTCTGCATCTCCCATCATTTACAGTGGTGCACAAGAACAAACACAGCAAAAGGAAGTTTCTATAGCACAGCAGCACGGTGTATGGGTTGTGTTTGCTTCACGGTCTGCCACTCAATGTTGTCTAGTGCAGTCAGCCTGCTGAGAGAGACCTACAAAATATGCACCGCAGCAATGGAAAGGCTGGTTTGAAACCCCTTCCCACACCTGCATCCTGCCCCGTGTGATGGCAAACTAAAAAGAGACATTATATGCAAGTTACACCTGGATGTGTGCAGAGAAATGGCAAAGACTGAAGAGAGAGACGTTTTCTAGAGTAGGCAATGACAATTATCTCTACAACTGGTAGTTATACTACCTGAGAAGTGTATCTCAGAAGGCCAGAGGAGTTTGAGGCTGTTTCACCGAATGGCCCAGGCCCGGGGCAGGGCACTGCTGCTAAAATTGGCAGAGCAAGGTGGGAGAATGGCTGGCTGCAGGCTGAGACCAGCGCCAGGGCTGCGTGCAGGCAGGGGACTGGACCACGCTGCTGGGCAGAGAGGGGCAGGGGTAACCCTTTTGGTAACAGTGAATTGTTAGATCAGCCCAGGTGTCATCTGAATCCCCATCCTAACGTGCCCTACCCCTGTGGTTTCACTTGGCTGCATTATGCTTGTCCTGAAGTCTTTTGGTACTATTTTGCACAGTGCTTATGCTTTCTGAAAAGATACCATTCAGTCTAGCCCAGGAAGGTGCATAGTTTGCCTACAAAAATTTGGCACATAGATACATGTTTAGCTCAGGAATCCAGTCAAAAAATGGAAGTCTTACTTAGCGATGGGGAAACCAAAAACTGGAGTGGTTCGCAGAAACACAAAGCCTGATTTTCACACTGCTCAGTAGCAGCACAGAGAAGGTTAAAGCATGGTGCTGGCTTATTATTTTTAATCAGGGTTGCATCCCCAACACCCCACGACCTGCTTTTTGCTCTGCCACATACGTGTTTTAGGATGTGGCGCCTCTCGGTGTGCGTTTCTGTCATCCATGAATTGTCTGCATGCAGTGGTGCTGCAGGGCTGCACGCAGGTGTGGGGGGGAGGAGGAGGAGGCTGTGCTGCTTCCCAACTCCTCCCTCCTGCAGCCTGTAATTCCCATGTGAAACTGCTCCTCTGCCTACCTGTGCACACCTCACGGGGGGCACCTGGATGTTAATTAGTTGATGTTTGAGAACTGCTTAAGCTCTTTGGATGAAAGTGCAACTGAATATTAAATGATTAAATTAACTTTTGGAAGGGTGTAACCCTCCTAGAAGTGAGGAAAGTTTATCACAGCCCATATCTGCATCCATGCTGACCCTCACACACAGGTGAGGCACTTCTTGATTGCTCACGAGGAGCAGGTGGTGTGGAGAGCAATATTAACACAGCCTGAACTATTTAACTCTTGCTAAGCTCTTTGGGAGGACGTGGGTGCTGCAGAAAGGCTTGAAGGAGAAGCTCAACCTTGCTGCTGGCCAGGTATTTGTGTGCTGAAGATGGAACAAGTGGAAAGTGGGGTTGGTGTCTCTGCTCCTTCTCGGTCTGGATGAGTGAGATCTGTAGTGGGGTACTGCCTACAGCCCTCTGGTCTTTGGTACATTGAATTAATCCTTTTTGCTCTGGGAAGGGTGGCTCCTTGAGCTATGGAGGTAAAAGGACTTGTGGCATTTGTGCCCAAAATGTGGTATGGAGAGATGAGCTGTGAGTATTCTCTGGGCCCTCTTGAAATTTAAAACTCCTTTGCTGTGGAAACTCTGTAATCAAAGAGCAGATTTGCTTAGAAAAATTATGTACTGGTAATGATCTGAGAAGCTGGCTATGTGTCTGGGTACTCTGGAAAGTAATTTCTTCTCTAGTTTACAAACTGATATTGACTGGGCATCAATTGCAGAGATGATTCTCTTTGTAATTCTTCACCCTGACAGAGTAAAAATTTCCTTTTTGTAACCATATTTCTCCCTTAAAAACAAGGAAATGATGATTTTTTCCAGGAAGGAAAGGAGGACATTAACACTACTGCAGTCCCAGTTCTCCATTTCTACCATACTAAAAATCCTCTTGTGCCTAAAGTATTAAGACTTTAGGAAAGCAAAAGGAATGGCTTTATGGACCACCTGCATGTGATTTTGTTGTCAGCAGATACAGTTGTATCCTGGTCCTTCTGGTCAAAAGGCCAAACAATGACATCTAACTAATCCAGGTCTGACTGCTACAACCTACGAGATGTCCACCGGTTTTGTATGTGATAGAACTCTTGGATATTTTCCAGATGTCTAGATCCAATTGCTGAGGCAAGATTGGAATTTTGTCTTGTTTGTGGTTGTTGGCTTGGGTTTTTTTTTAATTGCTTAATGTGTCTGGGCAAAGGAAGGGCAGATTTTTGGGTGCCTTTCTGGTTATGTACTGTAATTGGGCAAACCTTTGCTATCCCTCAGAAGCAGCCTGTTAGTTACTGATGTGGGAGCGTGTGGCATTGGTACTCTGATTTCAGGAGGAGACGTGTGCCAAATTCTGTACTAGCTACTTGGTTTAAACTTGCATAACTGAACTTTAGTGTAGAACTTCCCATTCCAGGAGGAAATGACACCACAACTGGATTTAATGAATTGTGTACCCACAAGAGCAGTGTAGCTCACAAAATGCTCAGGTAACTGCATAAGTGCCTGTCCTGTAAATGCAGTGGTAAAAGCTCTGCTGCTCCTCCTTTGCTGAGCATGGGCAGAACCCGCAAATCAGTTTTCACAGTGAAAAGGTGACTTTAGACACAAATGGAAAACACATGCAATTGTGTCGGATTGCAATTTTGGAATGCCTGGTTGTGACCCCAGGACTCTTGCATTAATTTTGTTAATTTGAAGGCTATCAGTGACCTCTCTGGTTCAGCATCAGACCCTAATTACTGAAGCAGTGAGCTTAGCATGGCACTTGGAGATAGGCTACCACCTTGCTGAGGAGAGAACCTTGTCTGCTGCTTGATTTTCAGTTCTGCTGGACAGTGAGATTAGCTCTTGACGTAAAGCTAAATAAGTGGTTCATTCATCATTTATTTATATCCATGTTCATAGCTTGAATCTGGGTTGTTGGGGCTTGTACTGCAGATTTTCTCTGATTCCAGGAGTTTTCCAGCTGTCTATATCTGGCACTTAGGGCTGGGGGGCAAAGCAGGGGGTGGTGGTGGTGTGCCCCAGCAGCGCTGCTCTGCGCTGTGGCGTTGTTCTGTGAATGCCCCTTCCTGCAGGGGTGAGACGGATAACCTAGGGAAAAAACAGATGGAGCCTCGTGCAGTGGACAAATGGGAACACCAGAGATCCAAATAGGAGGGAAGAACTACTAATATGGATGACCTGGTGTGACTTTCCGTGTACCCTGGGGAAAAATGGAGCCCTTCTATTCAGATGATCTGCAGAATAAATATTGAGATTTCTTGTCTCTGTAAGAAAGTAACAGCAGTGACAAAGCACGGCTAATAAAGCAAAAAAAAAAAGAGATAGGGAAAGGTGAAGTGGTGAGACAGGGAAAAAAGAAAGGTTGAAAGACAAAAGGTATCAGATTTCTCTTGGCATTTTTGTGCTCTGTATATAGAGTTTGAATATATTTTCCAGAGGAGGATTTCCCCTTGAATTTGCAATTCAAAGCTTCTAGCAAATTCCACTGTTTCCCTTGGCACTTCTTCAGCCTCTGTGGATTTTTCAGTTCTGGTTTTTAGATGCAGTGCAATTGTCAAACTGTGACGTTTTATTTTTTTTTCTTCCCTGCAGTAATGTGGCATAAGATGCATTGTGGCATTCCTTAAGTTTTCAGTTCAAAACCTGAAAAATTGCAGGGACCTTGTTCCCTCCTTCCCTTCCCAGTTTAATCCGTGGATGGTCTTTAGGACTACTTGGTTATATGACAGTGTTTCCTGTCTTTCTTCACTTTATTCCCTTGCATGAATAAGCGGATAAAAAGATTTGGGATTTTCCGTAGCATGGGTAGATGGTGATATGCAGCTATTATAATCGAGTAAAATACCAGTAGTGGGGTGGTTGGACATGCTGGTAAGGGTAAATGCTATCAAAGGGGATGTCGTACTTGGGATTATATGGAGAGAAATGGAGAACTTGCTGCCTTGGGAACAAAAAGGCTTCTACCCCACACTGCAGCTAATTCCATCTCGCCTGTGTGCCCATCCAAAATGCTGCTTTTGGCCAGTCGGTTTGAAATCCTGTCAATAGCAGGGTAACTAACGTTGTCTAACAGTGAAGAGTACAGATGGTAGCTTGCTTTATTTTTACTTCTCCTGGTGTATAAAATTAATGATTTTTAGCAGAGCTTTGCTTTACCTGCGCGCCGTTAACAAGCTGAAAACATTTCGTATTTGTCAAATCAGGACTGCAAAATGTAACTCTGATCACTAAAGCCTGGCTATCTGGAGAGAATCTTTATGGTGGAGAGCAGAGAAGTAACTAACATGTGGCTCTTCAAAAGCCCACATGCAGTGAAGATGTGTTAAGAAAGTGAAAATTGTTTCAACTTGTTCAGAGGTGAAGTAGGATGCTGCTAATGGATCCATTACAGACATGCAGTAAGGTTTTCCCTAATCACTGCTGTGATGGGCTGGTGAAAGTATTTGGGATAAGCTGCAGTAATAGCTAATTGTATGTAGAGGCCCAGCAGCCCGACCAGGCACAGGGTTTCAAAGGGCTGCATGGGAGAATTCATTTCACAAGAGGCCCCTTTCAGACACTCTCCAGGTTTGGAGCTCCCTTCCTTTTAGTACACATTCTGGGAAAGCACTTTTATAATCCTCCTTTAGAGTTATTGCAAGCGAATGCAGTGATGGTTCAATGAAAAAGCATGAAAACAGTAATGGAATTGCTTTTCTTTCCTTTTTTTTTTTTTTTTTTA
>VZTI01001507.1:3720513-3783612 GCA_013397865.1 Struthidea cinerea
AAAAAAATAAACAAAAAAAAAAAAAAAAATCCCCCAGGCTACAGCTCCCAAAGAGATTCTTCATTTCTGAAGAGGGGGTCTAATGAAGGGTAACAGTTTGTGTATGAAATGTATTTTTGCTTTCTAATTAGAGTTCCAATTAAGTGGCAGAATTGTCATTTTTTGCCCACTGGGCAGAGCTGTGCTTATATACCGGATGCTTAAGTTATTTTCCTTTTTTCTACTATGAAATTCTGTCCTCTGAAGTGGAATATTGGTAAAGTCAGAGGGGTTACTCACAGATCAAGTGCATCTCTGCAAGCTGTCCATGCCTTCTAAAAGCTTTGATTTGGGAGTGATTAGTGCCATGTCTGACAAACTAATGCTAACTTAAAATCCCTTCTGTTCCTGACCCCAGTCCTCAGGAGTCTGTGGAAGGTACCTGTTGCAGCTGCTGTGTTTGTAATGCAGGCACACGCACACTTAGAAAACTTTCTGAGCACCAATCAACAAGTAAACAACTTCTGGTCTTGACTGGTTGTTGCACATAAAGAAGTTTATAAAGAAGAAAGAAATGAGGCTTCTTAGAAGCCTTGGTTGATTAAGAGCTTTGTTATTTGTACAACAGCAATAAATAAAGGACTGCCTCAAATTAGACACTCAGCTAGTCGTAGTGCTGGCATTTGAAACTTTAGGGCACCTTGAGGTCAGGCTTCAAAGGTGTTGGTGAATGTAACTGCTGTTCAGTACTAAAATATCAGAAATGTAATAGGGAAACAACAGGATGGGGTATCCTGGGCTCGATGGGATTAGCTGCTACATACAGGTTGCACGTGAATCCCTTTGTTTGGTTATTTCAGGGAGCAAAGTCATGTTTGACAGTTTTGCTTCTGGTGGTTTTTTTCATGATGAAATCTCTAACATCTGCCATTCAACTTGTTTCTGCCTGGCCAAGAAATCGCTAGGAATTCTGCTGTGTTAGAGTACTTACATCACTGCAGAGGGAAGATTGCTGAACTTGCAAGCTACTTGCTTCTGCTGTGCAAGCATTCAATATTTCACATGATAACTCTAATAAATTTCATGTTTCTGTTTAGAGTGATGAGCCTAATAATGAAACAGATATTTAAAAGTTATTTTTAGTGAATGTTTAACATGACCAAGGCAAGTTTCAGGCAGGTTAGTGGGAGGTGAGAAGTTTGCAGTGTCCTGAGGCACTCAGTTCCACTGATCTTTCATATGTGATTAAATTGCTGTTTCTAGATGTAAATCTTGCCAAATAGCTGCTGGCTTTTTTTTTAATGTGAATTACACAGATGTAACAGGGCAGAATAAACTTGATAAGCTGTATGAAGGCAAAGTGCAAGTTGCTTATGCTCCTCTCTTGGCTAATTGCTTCTATTCACTGCTTAGCAAGAGCTCTCTCCTGTCTTTTTACTGCTGTGAATTGCTTTGCACATAAGCAGCTAGAGCTTAAAGAATATTTTTGTAAGAAGATGCAGCAAAAGACTTCTGCTTCTATTCTTTGTCCTGCTTTTATTTGTTTTTTAGATGCAAGTCAGAATTTCATCCTGTTCCCTGATCATGGGGTTGATTTTCTGCGAGGCAGCCTTGGCTGATATGTGGATTCATGTTCACACTTGTGAGGCTGTGGAATAGGAAAAAGCAGCGTGGCAGGCAGCAATGTCAAATGACCAGCAGTTTAAGCAGGAGGGTCAGAAAAGCTGGAGGAGAAATGGAGCTGCTGCGCTGCATCCTGCTGCGTAGGAAATGTGGTGGCACAGGAGTGAGTGTCCAAGCACATCACCTCTCTGCAGCAGTCTTGCTGTGTGAGTGCTTTTGCCTGTGACCTTCTCCCTGCCATTTCTTTGGAGGGGTACAGAAAGGGACAGTGGGGATGGGGCAGAAAGAAAGAGCTATTCTCTCTGGTGTGGAAGTCTGTAATTATTTCCTTCCCCATGATGGTGGTGTGTTTTTAAAGGTAGCTGCTTGCCTCTGCCAAACAGAATTTAATGCCCAGCTTGGCCCTTTTTTGGAGGTGATCTTGGAGTGTATGGCAGCTCTGAGACCAGGCACCGTGTGCTGAAGCTATTCAGTCATTATGTCCTGTAATCAGAGGTAATTGCCCTGGGTGCTGTAGTCAGTGCCCTCTGAAACTGGGTAAACACAAACCGGCCTAATAGGACTTAAGTTAGCATGAATGATTAAAACATAAGCAGAACGCATTCATGGCAACTTTCTAATTCTTTCACTCTGCCTTTTCACCTCTGTCTTGTCGCTCAGTGCTCTGAGAAGGCTGTTCCTGGCAGCCCCTTTGTCCTGTTTGCCTTCCCCCTTCCTTGTGAGGTAGGGAGGAAGTAGCAGCTGCTCTTCCTCAGGGGGCTCCCAAAATGAAGTGGGGGTGAATGCTGTAAGCCCTCTCAGGAGGTGTTCTGTGAGGAGGCTTATACAGGTGGCAAGCCATGGCTCTTTTCCATACCCTGGGAACTGTATACAAGTTTCCTGCTGTTTTCAGGCTCACTCAGCAGCAATGTGAGGCAGGGGGACTGTGGCAGTGCTGGTGGCCACCGAGCAGCTGGCGTGGGACCGCAGTTTGCAGCTTCTACTTGCAGGAGTTTGCATCAGAAGTTGACCCTAAGCATTCTGTCAAGGCTAAAGCGACAAGGTCTGTTCCACAGACAGCAGTGAGGCTTTGCTTTGTTCCTCCCTCTTTTACTACAGCCTCTCACCTGTATCCTCTCTGGGACATGGGTATCAGTGCCAATTTTGAACCATTCTGAATCGTCAAAACAAGTCTTGCTGTCTGTATTGCTTTTTTTTATCTTTTAATCTTTGGTGTCCTTGCGTTACGCAGTATTTGTTTTGACTTGGGTTGACATCACTTGTGTCTGAAAATGAATCTGAAGGTAATTTAAGTCTGTGCCATTTTGGTGAGTGTGTCTCACTGCTCTGTGCCCCAGAACAGTTGTCCCAGTGGTATTTCTTATTTCCCTCAAGCTTTTGCTTGCTCTCTCTGAAATAGGGCACTTTGCAAAGGCACATCCCCCATGTGGTCACACTTTCCATTCTGCTCTCTCCTCTATACTGCAGTTCTGATTGGAAAAAGGGACTGAGCTTCACTGGTGTTACACATAGGTGACATATCAATAGCCAGCAAACTCGGGTCAAGGCACTGTGGTCTTTACAGCCCCAGCCCAAGGGCGAGGACTGACAGAACTGGGAGGTTGGTGTGGGAGAAAACATGGATCTTTAAACACGGCTGGAGCACGCACGTCCCAGCACAGATCCCGAACTCTTGTGTTTTCCTGCTGAAGCATGTCTGGGGATTGGAATGTGAGTGTGAATAAACAATCTGACCTATGTTATTTCTTCTTGATGTGAGCCACTTCTTAGAGAGTGGTCTCGGAGACAAACACACACTTACAGAGGTGCTCTCTGCTGTACCTTTTGAAGGAAAAAAGTTTCCATGTCCTGCCCTCCTTTATCCCCAAGAACAAACAGGTGAAAAAGTCTTCAGTTGCTACAAAGTTCTATCACAACCTTGTAAAACAAGACCCTAAGGCCCTTCTGTTATCATCTCATTAGAGGCTTAAATGAGAGGAAATTGAGAGTTAAGGCTGTGTCTGGCTGAGTCATTGTCTCAGATGTATATACGTGCAAGCAAATGTGGAATACTCTGTGTTTGAGGTCCAAATGCTCTGAGCAATGTAACTATTCAGTTCTTAAAGGCATATAGGAAATACAGTGCTAAATATTGGCCTTAAGGTTAACGCAGCCCTGTGGTGGAGGTGCCAACAGCCCTGTATTTACCCCCTTGCCAATGTAGTTTCTAATGCAATAACAATTCTGTAACTACTCAGTATTCCTATTGAAATAAGTTATGTTCAATTATAGTTGAATTCTGGTCTTCCTCAGTCTCGTGAGTATTCGTGCTTTCTGGAGGGTGGGTTTCAGCAACATTCTCTCACCAAAGTTATGTAATAAGTATTTAAAACAGGAGTACCTCTGGCTGTGATGTAAGTTGAGCCTCCAAGTGCAATGCCATAAAGAATTAATGGAGAAGACAAACCCTTACAGACTCCTTTCAGGTAAATGTAGGGAGTGATAAGGTCTTCCCTGAACCTCCTTTTCTCCTGCCAGTGTTTTTTAGGAGAATTTGTACGTAACCCTTGACTTTTAATCCAGTTCACTTTGTACATGTTAGAGGTGACAGTCTGAAGGAGTCCGATGTGCCTTTGGCTGTGTTTATTTTAAGGAAAACGGGTGTTTTACTTGGGCTACACTCACACACTTGTTGTGTGTGGCAATTTCAGTTTAAAAAATTGAGATTATGCGAAACTGGCCCCTTTTTTACAGCCTAATTGAGTTTCATGAGGTTCCTTGACAGAAAAACTGGGAGTTGCCAGTATTCTGCTTTTCACTGCTGTTGGCCTGTACTTGGGGAATAATAATGGTCATGAAAACTAGAAAGAAAACAACCATCCCACACAGTCATCTCACCTCACAGAGTGATCCCCCTGCAGTTTCCTGTTATCTTCACACTCCCAGTTTTTACATTAAAAGCGGACAGACACTGCTGAGGAAGGGTGAAAAAAACCCTCAAAACCACGAGGATACCAACACCTGGGAGCTAAGACAGGCAAGTCCAGATTTGGCAGCCCCGGTGTTTCAGGATACTGTGCACCCACCTTTTCCCACTGCTGTGCTCTTATACCTGGGAGTGTGGTCTGAGCCCCTGCAAAAGAGGTGTTTGGGATTCCTGTCCCCCCTCCAAACTTCCCCGGGGGAAATGGCTGTCCCTCTTCCCAGTACCTGCACAGGAGGTGGGAAGCAGATGGGAATTTTTGTGTGCACTGCAGAGTGTCTGTGCTTCTATTTCTGACTGACATCCTAGGTGAATTATTAGAATTTATTGTGTAAGAAAGTGCAGATTACTTTGTGTTCAAATGAGATGTGAACTGCCTTAATTAAATCCCAAGAACTGATTTATTTAAAAAAAAAACCGACCAAAAATGCTGAAATTTGCAGGGTCATAGTCATAAGGAAAAAATGTGTGATTTGTTTAAAAAAAAAAGTACACCAAACAAATCCCCAATTGTTTTCCCTAAATTGATTGCAAATGTGCAAGTATAAGTAACATTTGGGTTTCTTTAACAAACTCCCAAGTGATTCAGCAGTTGCCAAGGTAACAGTGCTACTTTTAATAACAATAAAGAAAGCACATAAAACTTCCACACTTCTCATTGTTTAAGATAATGCTGTGCTGATGCTGTAATAACAGTATTAGCATGTACTTTCTTTTTCTCATTGAGAAGCATGTCTGGTTCATAAATTGGCTGTACAGTAGCATCTACCACAGTGGGGTCTGGGCCCATCAGGGCTCCTGGATACTGCAGTGATGTGAAGAAATAAGTGTTTTGTTGCTCCAAATCCATTTCTTAGGATGACCTTTTTGATTTTTTGCTTTCTGAGGCTGTCATTGTAGCATGTGGTTGTGCTTTATTAGTTAGCTGAATATTACTGATCTCTTTAATGCAATGTATCAGCAGAAGCAAGTCCTACAGATAGTCTTCGAGACTAAGCTGTACCTCATAAAACATTGAAAATACTCTTTTATTATTCATGGGAAGATGTGCATTGCTAAAGAAAATTCAGTTTTTGGTACTAAAATACTGTCGTTCTTGCATGTTTTAGAACTGCCCTGCTCAAGTCTAAATGGATGTCTTCTGTTGTGCTTTATTTTTTGTCCTTTCCCCCCTGAAATTTGAGCTTCTAGTGAACTTTGGCAGATAGCTCAATGTGGTTACTCTGGATATAAACTCCTAGGTCTGGGTGGATTATTTGCATTCTGAATACTTGACCTCACGTTTCATTCTGAGTTTTCCACCTCTCTATCAAGATTTTGGCACTTCACAAATGATAGGAACCTGTTTCCCCACTTATTTCTGCAGTCAAATCTGTGATTTTTGAAGATAATTTTTCTTTTGGTCTCTGTAGTTGTGGAAATGAGTCTTTTATTAAAAAGGTTTAAAAAAAAAAAATCAAGTGCCCTTCACTGGAGTTCTGGACTATGTTATTTTCTTTTTAGAAAACAATCCTCTTACAGCTCTTTAATATTTTAGTTTTGAGGAAATTGCATTGAGATTACCTGAGTAGTTACAGTGAAGTGTGTGCCTCCATCTGGGGTTCTGGTTGCACTGGAGACACCAAAGGTTAATCTATGACTCTAAAGGCAGGCTATCTTAAATCAAACAAACAAACAAACCCGCTCATACGCTGAATACATGAAATGTGGAAGGAGGAATCACTTGCCCATTTCCAGTCTTTGCCAGTACTGACCCCCTTGACTGGTCCTCTCTCACCAGCACTTAATGACCTCAGGGGAGGTTCACTGAAGGATTAAATGACAGTTTCTCTCATCTACAGAAGTGTCAAGTTCAAAGCAATAATGTACTTTTGAATCTAACAGTTAGTGAGAATTGTGGAGTGCTCCCAGTAAATGTGAGGTCATTTTTCTGTCTCTGCTTTGGTTGTGCAACATAGGTCGTGTCTGTAATGGAAAGACTGGATACTTTAGCATTAAAACTCAGTGTGTTTAAATTTGTATTTTTAACTTTGTCGAGTGGTTCTCATTACACGAAATAAGAGGCTGCTTTATCTGATATAACTTTCAGAGCATATTTTATCCACGACAGCATCCATAATTCAATATTTATCTTAGTTTAGCTATGTTAATAGAGAGAAACTTATCCTAGGGCAGAAAGTTTGCTGAAGACCTTTCGACTCAGTGAAGTCTTCCTTGTGTTTGGCCTATATGCAGGAGTCTCTTCCAACCTGATTTTGTGACTCCTATTCTTTTTTGCTTACTCGAAGGTGCTTTGGGGCAGGGATGGGCTTTCTTGGTTTGCTTGCATGGTGCCTAGGACCATGTGGTCCTTGTCCCTTGTGGGGCCATCTAAGCCATGCTGCAAAGCAGATTATGGGTTACTGCAATTGAGAAGCATAGCTTGGGAGCTTATTTACCTATTTTTAAATAATTGTATTTCCAGGTGGGTAAAGGAAGAGCAGAGCAGTGGTGACCATTATTTTATCCACTCTGCTCCAGTCTATTATAGGAACAGACTGGAGCAGAGAGTATAACTGGCACAATTTACTGCCTGAAATACAACAATGCCAATTTAAGCTCTGGACAAGATAAAGGGTTTATTAATCTTTTCACCTCTGTTCTGCCAAAACTTATTTTTAGGATAAGTATCTGGTGGGCTGTATTTTAAGAAGTGCGGAGCAGTTTTTTCTCCACAACCGGCTTCATTCCTTGGGATTGCAGTAGAGAGTGCTTGTGCTTTATAAAAACCTCAACAAAACGCTCTCTAAAACAAAATGATATCACATTCTGCCTCTCTGTCCAGGCATGCATACACCAAAAGTGAAAATCTGCCATTTCCAGATAAATTGGTTGTTTGTTAGTGGCCAAAGACTGATGTAATAGCAGACTGATGAACTCAAGATGTAATTTTCCCCATCTTTATTACTTTAATGTTTGGCTGGCATTCATCCTCCTGTTATTTGGTTTTGCCTCAGTGCAAATATTATTGATGATATTCCTTATATAAGAGTCAGTCCATAGTCTTCCGTTCTTCCTTTATTTCACTGCAGTTGCCTGTTGGGTGTGTTAACACAATGAAGTCTGTGGCTTGGTCCTGGCCTGCAGCAAAAAAGAAAAGTGTGTTTTAGGTTATTTTTTTCCTTTGGCATTTATTGGTAAGGAAAGAAGTATTTTAAGGTATTTTGGATTGTCTGACTCTGCTTTGTCAATGTGCAGTTCCTGTGCTCAGCACTCACCTTCTGAACCGTGGCCCCACTCTTTTCCCTTCTTAGCTGAACATGTCTGGGAGTTGCTCTGCTAAGGAGGTGTCACTGGGTGTTTTATCTCCTGATGTTTGTGCCGGTGATCAGCACCCTGCCTGCCACGGGCAGACACTCCACATCCCGCTTTGAAATGCAATGCCATGTCTGGAGCCAATCAAGGGATGCTGGAAAGAAATGCACAGACAATGCCTTGGGGAAAACGGGGCTTGGAGGGCTAAGAGGGAGAGGTTTAAATCGGTGTCAGATGATTCTGAGTTTGACTTGGGTTTATGGGCTTCTGCGGATTCATTAGTGGCTGTGCCAGTAGGATGCTGCTGCATTAAAACACAGCCTGCCCGGCCTTGGATGGAAAAGCAGGAAATAGCCTAAGTCCAGCTAAGGACTGAGCTATCACAAACTTTTGTCCTTGCCTAATTAGGAGTAGCACTGGACTAGTAGCCTGGAATACACAGGCTAAGGATGTGTTTGAGCCTTTTCTGTAAAACTCTATGCTCAGCAGGAAAAAAATAGTGGGAATTACTCTTATTTTAAATTATAGTTGGCTGTGCATGGAGCACTGATAAAATTTAGATGTTTTATTGCAGATGATGTAGTAAAATACTTGAATTCAGGAGAAGCTTAGGTGACATTTTGATCAAGTTTCAATCAAAGGTGATGCTGTTTGGAGCCAGAGCCGGAAAATATTGTCCCTTTATTTTTCAATTGTAGTTGAAATTTGCTACTCTCATAGCTGCTATTCACTGCTTTAGTCACAAGCACATGTTGTTTATTTTCAACATGAACTGCTTGTTAACTGTTCTCCTCTGCTATCTGCCCTTTGTGGTGGATGCCTTGTCACTCGGCTCACAGCACATGACTTTTTTCTGGGTGGATGGCAGAGGTTTTTGTCTTTACTGCTTGGTTATTTTTCTGAATGACCAGTTATAAATAGAACATTCAAACCATTTTAAGTTAACTTTAAAAAATAAATAAATGCTGCATATTGTGGCATACTGATATCTGTAGAACTGTTCTTGTTTGGAAATCCTTCAAATACCCTTTTACCACCTTACCAATGGGTAACAAAGAGCAGCACAAGCCAGTGTTTGTATCATTGAAAACACTTGCTAGCAATTGATTCTAGAATTTGATCAGCTCTATCAAGCAAATAAAATTTGCACAGATTAGTGGAAGGCATTTGTTTTTATTAAAAAATAATTCAAGTGACTCTTAACCAACCTAAGCCATTCTGCGCTGGGGAGATTTAAAGTCTCATCATGAAAGCTTGAAAGGGCTGATTATGAGAGCAGCAACCCCTTTTACCTGAAAAGTTAATTAAAAGACAGGATGGACTGGTCAAAGGGTCTAGACTTGTGCTGGGAGCAGGAAGTTGATGTAATTCAACTTTCATGGTGTCGGAATATGGAAAGATCACGGTGCTGAGAGGTGCTTAGTATGTGTAGACAACAAACTACTTAAGGCTGCAAAGTATTCAGGAGCAAAGATAGGATTGAAAAAAAGCTGTCTAGCAAGTTGAGATGTCTGAGGTTCATTACTGCTGTCACTGAGTGGTGTAGCCCTGTTTTTCAAGGTTTCTTAGCAAATATTTTCTATGGCACACCACGCATGGTGATGCCAGTTGCCTTGAAGAGAGCCCGTGACTGGAATATGTAGAGTTGTGAATTTTGTCTGATCATAAATCACGTCCCTAAACATGGTGTGGCAGTTACTGATGAAGATCAAACAGCTTTGGCAACTGCGTGTTGTTTCTGCCAGTAGGTTTTTTTTTAGTAATATTATAAATTACCTTTAAAAAAAAATGGGAAAGGAATCAAGGATAACCCTTCCCAGCTACTCTCAGAACACCGTTTTCTCTTTAACTTGGTAGTCATTTAAAAACCATTGTACAGGGATTTAAGAAGGCAACTTATCCAAGGAAATTGTTCGGAAGATCATTCCTTTTAATCACTTAAATATGATAAAGCTAGGTAACTGGAGATTTTTGTTACAAAAATGGTCATGATTGGGGTAATACTGTTATTACTATTTATTGTTAATAATTGAAAAGGCAGCTTTGAAACTTTGAACTTTGGGAGTAATACTGCTCAAGCTTTGATTTATAACTGGGTGAAATAAAGCTCTGTATTCCTGATAATCTCACATGCAAGCATATAGATTAATTCAAAAGAAGTCTGAGATAAGAACGGAGATGAAAATCTGGCTTAAAAATATTTTATAAATCTTACTCAGGAAATGGGAACTATATGGCATTAGTACGTGCCATGCAAGATAACTACATTTCCTGGGAAATAAGGTGATGCAGAAACAACATCCGTGGTAAGACTCTTTGCTGTTCTGGTGTCTTCTATAACTTGTACCTGTTATGGTCTCCCTTGCACTACCAGTAAAGGATTTGAATGCCGGTGCTGAACTTTGAGTAAATTAAAAAAATAGCAACCCATTGGTTTGGCAGAAGGCTGCCTTTTCTCCAAAGGCCTCCCTGAGACCACTGAAGCCGGGAGGTCAAGGTAGCTGCTGTGATTTCAGGATGGCTTTTCTGGCTGTGTTGGACAGCTGTTTGACTTTGGCTTGGGATGGTCTCTCTGAGGAATTAATGGACAAATAGTCTGGAAGGAGGGGGGAGAGTGATCTACTGAGTGCAGTCACAGGAGAGGTTTTTGGACTGTGGCAGGTGGTGGGTAAAGAGTGGCAGAAGAGGGCACTTAAGAGTGAGGAGCTTATGCAAAGAGCAGGGATCCCTCAGGCATGAGAGGAAAGGCTTTTGAAGGATTAGAGTATACTGGGGAGAACTTGCTGCAACTCGGATTCTGTTGCTTGCTTTGAAATGCAGGAAACAGCCAGAAACTTATTTTTTTCCCCCCAAATATTGTCACTTCAAAATTCAGTCTTGCTTTTTGGGGGAGTTTCATGCTGATGACATGGAAAAGTGTTGCATTTCTTGTTCTTCCTTTGCGTGACCCTTTGTGAAAATGTCTGTGTTTTTCTGTGAGTGTTATCTTCTGCAAGCAGTGTTGTCAAGCCAGCTTGTCATGTTGTTAGGGAATTTTGGACTGGATGGTGGATCATACTGGTAATACTTCTGGCTTAAAACCCTTGGGATCTGACAGAACTGAAACACGTTCCTCTCCATTTTCCTGCTCAGTCTACAATTATTTCAGTGCTTTGAGTTCTTTTTGTGTGTGTGTTTTGATTTCTTTCTTTTTTTGGTTTTTTTTTTTTGCACAGGAGCCCCCTGGGTAGAAAACAGATTGCCACAGACGCAAAGTGCACTCCTATGGCTGCCTTCAGCCTGTGATGTTTTCCCAGGCTGGAGAGCAAGGTAGTGTCCCCGCATTGCACTTATGGCAGGGCTGTGTCTTGCTGGCATTCCACAGATTAAAAACCACCCTCTGTCCTTTACTCTTAACTCAAGAGAGTTGGCTTGAGTTTTTTTCCCTTTAAGGAGAGAGCTGAGCAAGCCCTCAATGTACCTGAACTCTGAGATGGTGATATTTTTCCTTCATAGGTCTGGTTGAATATGGCTTTCAGGTTTTTTCCCCAGCATCTATTCCCCAGCAGAGTAAAGTAGTTGCTCTTAAAAAGCTGCAGGTTCCATTGGAGAGTTGGTTTCTTCCAGGCAAAGGGTGAAGTGGAATTTATACAGAAAAGCAGTAAAGAGCTTTGAAGAGTGTACAATGAAGTGTGTCAAAGATATCTTTTTCCTCAGACTTTAAGTAAGCCAGATTTGAACTTTAGCTTTCTGCTTTTTCTTTATGACATTCAGATCAGAAGGACAGTGAGATTACACCAAAATGCTTTTGTGTGTTTGTTATTCCAATGTTTCTTGAAAGACTTGTACTGTCAAGTGTATTTGTGTGTGAACTGTTTTGCTTTTCTTTCACTTGAATGGAGGCTTTTGTTTCAAAGGCCAGCAAAAGTATGCCTTGAGTATCTTTTTGTGAGGCATTATTGCAAATGAATTTTTTTTTTTTCAGGAAACTGCATTTCTTAATTTCATTTTCTGTAAATAAAATTGCTAGGCTAAAGGAAGAAAAATCTGGTCTTTCAGTCCAAAGGGATCTTTATTTCCATAAAATTGCACACCTATAATTATCAGCCAGTGTTGTAGCTGTTCAAGCTTTTATAACTAAAATGTTCATGCCCCTGATTATCTAACTTAGAGTAGCAGAACAGGCTATTTAAATCTTTGTGATAAAATGAATTGAGCATCGTGGCACTTAAACCTCTTGACTACTAAAGGATTTAAAGCACAGACTTTTTGAAAAGGTGCCCACTCATCCTCTTGCTATTCATCGTGCTGCTCCAGCTCCTTCTCCTCTAACCACTGATAGTAGTGCTCAAACATCTGGTCATTGAGAAAACAAGAGTGGAAACACAAGTATTTGATTTAAGTGATGTGTGCAGTGTTCTCTGGGATGAAAGGAATGCCAGAAGGATGTACTACAGTGTTATTTGCTCAGGATACTTAAGGCTCTCCTGGAAAATTAATTTAGTACCCATTTTTGAGGAGAGGTGTGTTTCAAAAGGGGGGTGACCAGTGATGGAGTTTTTTTGTATTCACCACGCTGTGGAGATCTGTAGCTGCTGATAAATGTGAGGCTGTTGATCCCTGTAAGGTTTATAGTCTGCTGCTGCTTTGCAATACTCATCTCTCCGCTGCCACTCTGCTCGTGCCTGGGAACAGACTGCATTTGAATTGTCAGGAAAGTTGCATCGTATTGGTAGGATGGGCACAGCTGCTGCTTAGGCTTCAGTAATTCTTCAGAGTAACACTTGGTTTGCAGGGAGTTACCTGCAAACTTAATGAGGAAAATATAACCACATACACCTTCTAATAATGCAAGTGACTCAACTGGCTTCATTGTTTGAGATGATTACTGTAAATAGGACAAGGGATCAATATTTACTTTTGCTTTAATCTCTTCCTCATGATTCGTAGAAGCTGGCAAAATTAGGGAATAATTAGAATCTTATTCCAGTATAAGGAAAACTCTCTTACTTAGCATGTGGTGTTTCTCTGGTTAGCAGGAGGAATCTGGTTTAAGAAAATGCTTCATCCTCACCTCTTGGTGAAAATGAAATATTACTTCTGGCTTTGGTGTGGCTGCTGTTGGAGAGTAGGTATGAATAGATAAATTATGCTGGATGCACGGCCTACAAAGTGGTTTTGAGATCACAGGATGAAAGTTGCTGTATGAATGTGAATTAAGTTATCTGATAAACTATAGCTCTAGGGCAGGGATGAGGGTTTTTGTCTAAGGCAGCTTATTGCACCCCTTCTGTAGGCACTAGAGCACTGTGTATCCAGTTCTTCCTGGTTGATTAACTGGCCTGGGTGATCTAAATGCTGCTGTGTCCTGCTGTATGACAGGCACTTCTCTGGGCACATGCCACTGTGATAGCTTAAGGGATACCCTTTCAGTGATATCTAATAGGTTTAGAGTTTGCAGAAATGAGTATTGTGGTCTTGACTAAAAAACACTAAATGATATTTCACCAAGGGGTGAAATACTGATGCCAAGTGCTCTTGTAGGGTAGGTCACAGGCAGGAAGGTGCAGAGCCAGAAGCAAATATTGCTGCATGATGGAGCCACAGCATGTTTTTTCCCTGTAGAAACCCTCTTTCACTTACTCCTAGGATGCAGGGTTTCTCCTGGGGAGTGATTCCTATACCAAAGCTTTCTTATTTTCTATCCTATGCTCCCTAGTGTTGCCACTCTTCCTTTAGTCTCCCCTCTAAGAATTTATCCATTCTCCTTTAGAAACCAATTCTCAATTTTACCCTCCTCTCCTTTATCCTGTGTTTTTCTCTAAATATATTCATTTCAATCCTTTAGCCTTCCCTTGCCCTTAAAGGTCTTCTGACAACAAGTTTCATGGAAAATCTAGATTCCAACTTGTCATCTGGGCACACTCAGGAAAGAAGAGCTGCATTAGCAACTGGAAGCTCTCTGTGTGCTGTGCTCTAGGGAGCTGATACATGTGAAAAACATGCCAAGAAAAGATTAGTCAAGGTCAGGGGCAACCTAGCCTGGACTTGCCTGGGTCAAAACATGCCTCTTATTTCTAAGTGCAAGCAAAGTATCTATTTGTACTGTTTTTCTAAGGCAAGGACATTTTGATTTGCATTGTTGCAAAGCTTTTTTTGGCTATATGTAGAGGGTAGATTTCTCTGATCAGATTCTGCTCCATAAAGATGGCAGATAGGCATCTCTTGGGTGATGCAATTAAAATCTACCTCCAGTCTCCCTGCTGTATCCACCAGCAAGCCAGTGGCATCACAAGCAGCTGATTCTTAGTGCTGTGTAATGAGTAACACTTGTGATTGATTTCCTGCTATTCCTGTGGAAGGCTGATGTATGAAATTTGTCAGTTTGGGATCCCTGGAGCTAGGAACGAGTTTGATCACATCTGCTGGCAAGCAGAGGCCGGTGGGGTATGTAAGTGAGAGTCTGGCCATGGGTTCAGGTGACTGCATTGTTTTCTCTGGCACTGCCTGAGAGGAGAAAGGGGAATTTCTGAAAACCTGTTTTGCTCAGTCCCAGGCTGCAAGGGAAGGGCATTCCCTCCCACTCTTCCTTTCCTTCCTCTGACAGTCCTCACCTTCTCTGCCTTGCCTTGGGGCCAAGAGGGGTCTGGAGAAGAGACAGCCAAGCACCATGGGAGGAGCGAAGTTGTATGTGGGTTTAGGCAGGAATTAAAACGGGATTATCTGGAGGGTGGAAGGGAAAGAAGAGCAAATCTGCTCTCATTACCCCAGTTCTGGTAATTTTATTAGCTCCATCTATACACTAAGAAAGCAGGAACCCTACAAATCTTACCTTAGAGAACATACAATGGATTACTAATGGATTACTAATTGAGGCCTGTGAAGGTTCGTCAGTCAAGGCTCTTGTTTACTTTTAACAGCATAAAGAGACTTTGAAAGAATGTACTGTTTGTCATTTTTCCATTGCAACCTGGCCCCTCTCCTGGGTGTCTAAACATGGAGCCTGTTACAGCCGCAGAGATGTAGCACTGTGGTTCACGGAACAACAGCCAATTTTGATAAAATTATCAGCATCCAGAGAAAAATAAGCAGGAAATTATTTATTTACTGACTTTTAACCTTTTCTCATTGCTGACTGCAGGCAACTTGCAATTTGTTTGATAAATAAAATCTATAGAGACTTGTAGGCCTCTTTTGTTTGGACAGGTATACACCCAGTTGGTTGGTCACGTTGAATATCATGCTGTTGGTTTATAAGATGCACAAATCATGGGTTTTTGGCTTTCCCTAAAAGTGTTCTGATCTGATAATGTTTCTACCACTAAACTCATCAGCCAGATTATTCCTGGAAGATGAACAAAATAGTTTATAAAAGCTTTATGTAAATTACTTCATTTAATTTGAGCGGTTTTGCATGAAACAGGTTGGTTTTTTTTTGGGGTGGTTTTTTAACCAAAAACCATCTGCTTGCCGAGCTCCACCTTGACCTCTGTTTACCTTTGAGGGCAGCCAGCCTCTCTATTCATCATTTTATGCATTGAAATTAATGGGTTCTGGCTGGTTCAGCAGAAAATGTCTAGTTTCCTGAAAAGCACCCCGAGAGGTGGTTTTTACAGTACCATTCCTGCTCAAGCAGACATGGTAAGTACTAGAAAGTCTCACTCAAGCTGCCCTCTTGGGACTTCCAGCTCTGCTTTGCAGACGAATGAATTTTCTGAACTTTTGGGTTCCAATCCTCACTGAGTGTCTGAACCTCTTTTGAAGCCTGCCTGTTCTTACAAGAAACCTGAGTAGAGAGGAGGTTTGTTTATTAAAGGCTGTGTCAGACTCCTTCATTTGCAGCCAGCAAAAGCAGCTCTCTTTCCCTGGCTGTTCTAATTGATTTTTATTTTTTATTTATTGTTTTGAAGTTAAACAAGTCATAGATTAAAACCCCTTCAACCTACGCCTCTAGGTATTTTTGCCACATAGTAAAAAGGCAAGCACTAGTGCAAAGAAAAAGCAAACCACTGAAGCTTGGAGTGCAACGTTCCTGCAGATGCTTCGTCTGTGCCTACTTAAATTGTTCATGACTGCAGCTCTTCGTGGGCTCTGCTGCCACTGCTCTGGGTTTGGGATGTTGCTACCAGCAGTGGCAGCCTCAGTTCAGATGAAGGTGGCAGCCACGTGAGGAAATGCAAAGCTTGTTTTGGTGCAGGTAGGAGCACCTGATTGAACATAGAAAAACCCAATTATTTTAGATTAATTTAGATTATTTTTCAGTGGACTTAAACTCCTCCTGTGGAATGTTAGATAAAGCAAGAATACAATGTCATGGCTCACAACAAACAGATAATTCCACTTTTGACCCCTATTCTTAAACCCAGAGACAAATGACAAATAAAAACCCTATTAAAATGCTAAAGCTTTGAATTTCCTCTGAAACTTCAGCATGAGCTAATCCTTGCAGTGTTTTCAATTTGGTCAGACCTTAGCTAATTGTCAGTCTTTCCTTTGTCCTTCTACTTCACTACTGCTGGCAGGATTTAATGAATTTTTAAATGTATGTCATGTGTAGGTCAGGTCACTTAATAGAATATGAAACATCTTCCTGAGAGAAGAAGCTTTTTCTACAGTCACATCAAAGCCATTAGAAGAAAAAGTGACTTATTTTGTCATTTATTTTGGGCTGCACCTCTGCTGTAGAACACAACTGAGTTTGAATCTGTAGGAAATACAGTTTGATCTGTGTCTGTTTACAGGCCTCATCACACATCTGTGCTTGACAGGCTGCAGATCTTGCTCAGCAAAGCAATGAAGAGAAGGATCTTGTGCTAAGCAGAGTGGTTAGGTCTGGTTCCTGAGAAGGTTCCTGTGTCCCTCTCGCCAATCCAGTCCTGGCACTGGGTCTCTCTTCCTTGTAACCTTCCTTTAAAAGTCACGACTGACCTCCTGACTGCCTTGCCCCAGTGTAGGGGGACTTAGAACTGCTGCATGTGTCCCTGTGCTTGGTATTCTTCAAAAATATCAATGGGTCAGAGCCAGAGCTAGGTGAATTCGCTGGCGTTGGGTTCATATTTATTCCTTATTTATAAAAGAAACTTACATTTAGGAACCAAGGTGGCAAGAAGCTGTGGATCTTCATAAGGAGACTGGAACAAAAGGCTGATCATGAAAATGAATGGAGTTATTGTGTGAGCAGAGACTTTTTGAACAGAACATTTTCTTAATTTTTCGGAGCCCATAAATTTATGCCTAATCTTGGCATAGAGCAATTTTTTTTTTTTTTTTTGGTTCACAATGAAAGTCGTTTAATTTATTAGCAAGGAGATAACTTTTGTTTATGTGCCAAGAAGCTGTCTTTGGAAATGATACAGTTGTCTGCATTTGGTGTTGCTAGATAATGGGATTATATGAAATTTAAAATACACACTTCCCTACTGCATATGAGTGATGACTGCATACGCAGTGAGATTTATGGGGTATGCTACAGTTTGTGTAGCATCATGACCATTTCTGTGGTATTTAACTAGCAGTTGCTCGGCTGAGTATTTTAAAAAGCATAAAATAGGGGTGCTGGGGAGAAGCTGTTTCACCTAAATATTATTTGGCTCTCATAACACCTAATGCTTTGAGGAGGTCCTGTATCCCACACCACACACACACCTTCGCCCCAAGCACTCCCCCGGTAATGTGTGAGGAATATCCACTTACAGGATTCTGGTAAATGGCTACGCTTTCTGAAGGAGCTCACAAGATCACATGAATTAAAATTGATAAGAAGTGCAATCTGAGTTAGTTCTGCTGTAAAAACTGAATCAGTCATTAGCTGTGAGGACAGAGCACTTCGAAACAGCCCATTAAGGCAAGAGATTTCCCAATTATATATTCACGTGGCAGTTAAAATTGCATCAGAATGTTAACCACTTCCAATTTTTAGTCAAATGCCTTTTCAAACTTTGACTGAAATGTTCTTGGTTCTTGCTGCTGCATGGCAAGAGAGAAAAAAGTGCTTGAAATACTTGTTAAAAATAACCAAAGCCCCACATCCACATTAATTTCATGCCAAGTTGTTCTTTATGTAATTTGAAAGGGCTGTGATATTCAGCTTCAAGTATCAAGAAATTTAAAGGGAATATGAATATGCCCTTATAATATTCCCATATGAGTGAAAATGATGCAGAGATTTCCTTTGTAACCTGAGACATGAACAAATGTTTTGAACAAAGTGATCTTCAGAATTTTTGATGCTTTTCAAAGTTTGGGGTATTTTTTTTTTTTAATTCCTAAGGCAAGGGAAAGAAATTGTAGTCAGACATTCCAGTTTAATTAACCTTATTTTTAATGCTATTTGTAATTCTCTTGAAGAAATTACGGCAATCACTTGAGGGGCGGTGGGTCTTCACTCTGTGGTCTACAAGTGCTGTTAAATTCAGTCTCCTGAGAACTCCTGCATTTGTCTGTGTTGTTGTGGGGTTTTTTTTTTTTCTATCTTCTGGTTGTTTTTTCCTTTTTTAAGTATTGCTTCAGTAAACAGACAGTTGAAAAGTACCTTGGGCAACTGGAGTTGTGGATTCTCCAGAGAGACACAGTAGAGTAGTGGCTTTCAGTAAGGTTAATATGAATAAATTAGACATGATAACTCTAGAGCCAGATATTTGCAATTGTCTGGTGAAAGCAAGACAATAAAGGCACAGATGAAATTTCCTGGAAGCCTGCATTTGTGCTCTGTGCTCCTGTACGAGCCACACAAACACGGTGTCAAGGATATTAGAGCAACTCCTTCAGGAATGACAACAAATGCTGTAATTCTGAGGCTGTGCTGAGAGATGAGTGCTTGCAGGGGTGGCTATTTTCATAAAAATGCCAGGGCTGTTTGGTTTAGCAGCTGATCAGCATCTACAGATACTTCTAGAATTATAATCCCAGCATTGCTGGCAGGGCTATGGTTAGAAAGCTTGTTCCTAAATGTTAATAGGAGCACTCGGATTTAGTTAATCTGAACTGCCTACCTTGAAAGTTTTGTTTTGCAAAGGATCAACCTGAGAATGGCTTTACCCCAAACGTGGGGAGTTTTTGTCTTTGTGGGGTTTTTTGGGGGGGGTTCTTTTGACATGAAAGTGGAGGGAACTCCTTTTTGCAGGCAGTCAGTATGTTGATATTACTGATTCTATAATGTTTAATGATATTTAGGTACAGATGCTTGCTAGGGTAAGACAGGTCTTCAGTGACTGACACTGTGGAGCGTGTGCATGTTTTGTTTGGGTTTGGCCTTTGTGTCAGAATTTAATAAGAAAAATGAACAAAATGGGCTGTAGCAACCCTATTTGTGCTTATTCTGGCAAACGAATTTACTGATCTTGCTTGAAAAGTCATAAGGAGAATTGGGTGGGAAAGAACTGGGGGTGATAAGTGTTGTCATTATTTTATATCTAGTAGAGACAAAACTTGTTCATCCCTTTACTGAAACTGTGTTATTCTCCCACTTGAGCAGACAGCTTAAGAATCAGCCTCTCATAATTTAAATCCTCTGTTGCTTTAGAAAGTGGGCAATACTCCCTTTACCGAAGAGATCTAAAGAAAGTGCAGCTCAGTGGAAAAATGGCAAGAGTAGTGTTACTTGTAATTTTCAGTGAAGGACTGGAATGCTATTAAGCTCTTTCACATTTGTACGTGATATCTTATGAATTAAAGGCTAAATTGTTGGGGTGAGCAGAGGTTTGATGATATTTCGAGTTTGTCTGTGATAGCATGAGTGCAGGCATTCAGCTGAACATCACAAAAGAAAAGTAGTACGCCAGGTTAGGATCTGTGAAAGTAAATATCCATAAGCTCTTGTGATGTCTGACTTTAAATATTTTATTTTTTCAACTTTATAAAATAAATGAAACTTAAGGAAATATTTTCCTATAACAAAACTGAAAAAAGCATCCAGTATATGGTTTCAATTTAATCACTGCCACAACAATCTAATATAAGCTGTGAATGCTGTTAGACTGTGGCAATAAGGGAGTCCTTCACTGGGCTGCCTATGGGAGTCAAATAACTTTCTGGTTACTTTAGATTTAAAAATCCAAACTGTAGTGCAAGGCACTCTAATAACTCCTTCAGTGAGAAAGCAATGATTGAAAAATATGGGAAAATCATTCAGACTTACAATGAAAGATTTGCAGGTGCAGTAACTCTATGCTGGAAGTGCAAAGATGTCTTTTAGTCATCATTCAGATATGTTTCTACCAGAAAAGCAACATAGGAATTGTTTTAAGGTGATAGAAATCGTAAGTAGTATGTGGCAAACATAACTTGTATCTACCAGTATTGGATGGGGAAATGGAGATTAAAAGCTTTAAACAGACTTTAAAAAAAATAAATAAAACCTCTAAGTTTAAGAGATTCCTGAGGTCTAGAATGTGAGTAACATATAACGCCTTCATTTGAGGGGTCAAGTAACATACTGGAAAACTTTAGACTGCACTGTTTGATGTCATTCAAGTGGAAAGTCTTAGAAGCTGTTTTAAAGTTTAAGTGAATTTTAATGGCCCAAATGAGAAAACACTTGGAAAAAATGTCATATGATTAACTGTTTACCTCCTGAAATACAAACCAGTCCCTTTGGCAGGCTGCAAAGCAGTGTGAAAAGCCAAAGAGATGCTTCCAGAATCGTGAAATCTCTGAGGAAAGTTGTGTAGAGATGATGCTGGGCATTACAAAGTGCTGGCAGCTCTTCTGTTGTCAGTGTCTTGCTGCTCTCAATAGAAGCCAGATGACAAAAATCCTGCGTTGAATATGCTTAAATTCTTTAAAGATATTAAAAGAATGGGGTATTGGTTTCAGGAAAAAAAAAAAGATTAAAAACCTCCACAACCAGAACAACCCAATATAGTTGGTGGGAAGGAGAGGAGGGAAATGACTGGGGCCAGCTTCAGAAAGGAAATTGGAACCATCAGTAAGCCTTACAGGTTCTGAAGGGTCTCTGCAGTGTGGGGTTTTAGGATCCATGGTGGAATCCAGGCTTTACACGTGTACTGTAATTGCCTCTGACAATGCTGTACAAAGCAAGGGCTTCGAGGCTAGAAATCAATGAGCAGGCACAAAAAATGCTGAGGCCTCCCTCGCTGCAGTTGGATACAGGAGATCCAGATCATTTAAGTTTCTGCTCGTGAATGGCAGCGCAGTCAGTTGGGAAGCTGTAAAAGGTGGGAGCCAGTTTAAAGCGCCGTATACAACGGCTGAGATTCCAGAGCGTGCGGCCCGGGAAAGACACTTTCAAGTGGACATAAAAATCCTTGGAGTGCTGATCCCAACATGCACAGCTGCAGCAAAGAAGGCAAACAGCGTTACTGCCAGAGGACTGCAGTGTAAATAAGGGAGCTGCCATTCTCGTTATCTGCGGGTTAGAGCAGGAGCACAGGGGGTCTGCTCAGTGTATCTTTGACAGGAAATAGCCACTCTTAATGGGATATGAGGGAGATGAAGCCAACTGGCACCATAAATCTGGGAGGTGTTAGTAAGCGTAAGGCAATTAGGATCCTTTTCACTGCAGAAAGGAGACAGTTTTATTACTTCTTTTAAAGTGTATTTCTTTCCTAAGTGATATAGGTGCCTGTTTTGAAACCGTTTCATTTAAATACAGGAATGAGTGAGGGAGCATAATCTGAACAGGACAAGCATTCTGAGGTTTTGAGTCGGCTCTTTTACACAGACCTGATCCAAGCCAGCTGTATGGCAGTTTTAAATAATTTAAAGTAGGGTATGGTGTGTTTGCCCCTAGTGCAGAGTGCAGATTCAAGCTTCAGCTGCGCGGGCAGTGTTGCAGATTTGCTTGGTAGACGATAATTAACAGCTCCAAACAGTGCATTCCCTCTTCCCCTGCTAATCTTGGCCTCCAGCATATCTCACTTGCCAAATCCAGTGATAATCTTTTGGATGCAAGTGGCATCTCTTGGATTAAGTGCTCCTGGGTAGTGCGTGGCTCTCCAGGCCTCACGGAATGGTGGTGGAGGAAAAGGCAGGTGGGAAGGGGAAGGATGTATGCACCAGCTTTTGAAAACACTGGCAGAGCTGGTATTTGCCTTTAGCTTGGAAGAACTTGGTTTCCAAACTTCAAACTCCCCCTCCTCCCCTCTGCTGGCCCAAGATCTGATGAAATGGCTGAAGGCAAGTTCACAGCTCTAATTAACAAGGCAGATAAGGTGCTTTAAAGGACTGAGCCAGGCACCTCCTGCGCCAAGAGATGTCTTTCCTGGGGCTGCGTTGGTGTGGTTTGGTGCTTTTCGGTTTTTCTTTCCTTAAAATCTAGGTCCGTGCCCATTTGATGGACAGTTCTGCTAGAACATTTTACTCTCTAAGCTGGTACTCATTCTTTGTTTTATAACATGTTCATCACTATGGCATCCGAGCACGTTGCTCTGCAATGGTAGCTTAAGAGTATCTGTTAATGCACACAATCATGGATTTTTCCATTACTTTTCCCAAAAGGCCATTACCCATTTTCCTGTACCAGCTGTGGACTTCACTACAGATTTAACTCCCACCCCCTGCCCTACACCCCAGCTGGAGGGGATGGTTTATTCAGTTTTCTCTCTTTCAGGACTGTGCAAGTTCCTCAATAAATGGGCTGTCACACTCGTGTGCAGCACAAAACAAAGTGGTTTTTTGTTCACATATCCAGACTACAAATGCATGGCTATCTGCAAATTGTTTAAATTCTTCATGCTCTGCCTTTGGAAAGTCTGTTTTAGGATTGTTTTATATGAAGGCTGTGCTATGGTTCTTAGTTTTTCCCCACCCTCTGTATTACAGCTTTACATGCAACCCAGATGCTGAACTATTATGGATATTTAGTCCTATGTCAGTGGTAGAACAATTTAATATGGGATGCTGAGGATTTTGTATTGCTGATTCCTGATCAGATTTTCCTGAGCCTAAGAATAAAAAGGGTTTTTTCCTGCCATGCAAGAGCTTCAAATTCCCCTGAATCTGAAAAATGTTTCTTTTCTTATTCACATTGCTAATAGTGATTTCAGTAATTCCACTCTGATCTTAATAGCACTTGTTCTTACTCTGTTGCCTATGTGTTTCTGATCCTTACTGCACCATCCTAAATGCTGAAACAAACACTAATGAGGAGGACCTATCCCTCTGGGCATGCCTGGAGGTACTGGAGATGTAAGTGTTGTCAATGAGGTAGCTTGTGAAAAAATTGCGACAGCTTTTCAGGGAAAAGTAGTTTCTTATATCCACGGGACTGCACTGTGTAAATCAGCTATTTTCATTTGCTGAAGCTGTATGGAATGATCACACTGACAGCTCATTTGGCTGGTCTCTAGCTCTGATGCCTCACACAGTCCTGCAGCATGGCCAGTGAACAGAGCTTTGAGCTGTTCTGTACACCATTCCTCACATCTGAATAGGGCTCTCCCCCTGAGAAAACCAGGGTTATAAAACTCTTGGTTTAGCAAGGGTTTCACAAACCAGAAATGGAGAAAACTGAGTAATAGAAGAGTGATACAAAATTCCCCTATAACTTCAGGGAACCTCTGAGTGGAAAAATTCCAGAAGCCAGGGGTATCTGGCTTATGGTATTTTTTTTTGCTTTTTAGAAGAAATGAAAACTTGCACTTAGGAAATGGAAGATTCAGAATACAGTAATACAGACTTTGGGAAATGATCAAATGGAAACTTGTCTGCAACAAATTGCCTTAATGATCAGCATAAATGTGTTTTAATTTGGATTAATTACAGCCTGGGAAGACTTTGCTCCTAAATAAACTTCAGGAAAATGTCATCCATAATGAATATACTAAATAAATTTCAGTATAAATAAATGGGTCATGGCTGTCCTACCCACTGAAGACTTGCTGTGTTTATAAAATGTACACAAAGCCCTGCATATATATTGTACCTTAAGGTATTTACGTAATGACAAAAGATCACTTTTTCATTTTCCAACCATCACCAAGGGATTGCAAAGCAATCAAACTTTAACAGCCAATTAATCTCTCTAGATGATGTTTGTGTAGCACTTAACCAGTTTCAGTAAATTAGATCCCTGTGGGCTGGGCTGTTACATTGATAGAAATGTTACTGCTAGCTGGAGGCATTCATTTACCAGTCTGTGAGAACAGCAGTATTGAGAAATCCTGAGCATATGGAAACAAACTCGCTGCACCTTTTAAAAAGAAATGCTGTTTGTAAAGAATAGGAGGTTCTGGGACTGGCCCAGCATGGAGCCTCGCTGAACTAAAGCAGTTTGTCAGTTCTGTTGGATTGGAGAGAGTGCTGTTAAATTCCCTGTAAGAAACAGGAGAAATCCATTGGGAGGCAGCTGTGGCTAAAGAAAGATAATTCATTGCAATAGCAGCCACTTAAGCAGTTAAAGGAGCAGGTTTGTTTAAAGTATTTCTCCTGTGCATGTAGGCAAAATACATGAAAACAGTTTTTGGAAAAAAAGCCTCCAGGAGCTCAGAGTTTTCAGTACACATAAGATAAAAATCTATCAGAAAAACATCGTATTGAAATTAAGCTAGGAAGTTTTTTCCCATGTGTTGGTTCAAGGTGTTTGCAGGAGCTCTCAGGCTCCCTGTGTGCCAGCTGAAGCCCACAAAGCACAGCTGCAAATCTCCAGGGAGAGAGCTGCACGACTGATGTCTGCGTACCCACGGCAGCAGAGCTGCAGTTGTGGGGTTCTCTGTGTGTTCCTCAAGGGTTTAATGGCTTTGTGACTGAGTTAGGTTTGTGTAAGGGTTCCCTTGTCCATTATGATGAAGGCAGATGGACTGATCCTTGCAGCTGCGCTGGTGTTGCATTCAGGGTGCAAACCGGGGGAAAGGACATGCCTGGAAGTGTTTAATTAACAGTTTCTGATCCATGGAAATGTCAAGAGGGCTTGAGAGAGAAATTAATTCCTGGCAGGATGAAGGCATTTGGTAAAAGTCACAGTCTAGATTGTTGCCCTTGGAGCAGGTGTCTAGAGTAGGTGACATATGGCTGGCATCACATCCTGACGTCGGCACAGGGGATGTGGGAATTCTGTGTGTGGTTGGCTTTTTCTGGTAGGGGTCAGGAAACCTGTGGTAAAAATTTGGTGTTACCTGGGAGATGTCAGCCCAGGAGGGCCATGGCCAGTTGGAGAGGCAGTTGGTTTATATATATATATTGATGGCTGGTGAATGTGCTCAGTGCAGCTGGATGTTTACCTTTGAAGGGACAGGCTATCCAAGCCCTCCTCAAGCCTGCAGCGGTACTTTGGTTCCCAAAATTCATTTGCTCCAAGGCGTGTGTGAGCATCTGAAGACTATAAAAGCTGTTCACCATTCTGTGGGTGTCTGCTGAGGAAAATCAGGGCTATGAGCACCTGCTGAGAGAGGCAGGTGGCAGCAAATAGGAGCTGGCCTTTTGGACATGACCTTCTGCTTTGTTCCTTCTGATAACTTGCACTGTCGTGCAGTGGCTCACGATGTGGCCTGGCCGTACGGTGTTCAGCAGGAGAAGGTTTAGTTAGGTTGTTAGACAGGCTACATGTACAGTTGCAAGGCCAAAGAGATGATAAAGGAGGTCTGATCCTGCATCCGCAATGTTGCCATTCCTGAATTTGCTGATAATGGCCTGGAAATTGAGGGGTGGTTGAGGTACCTCCAAAGGTCCTCTGGCTCAAGCCCTTTTTGCTCTCTTATTTATGATTGACCCTTACTTCTACTGACCTCTTGTAGGTGTGGCTGCTCAGTGCCTTTCAAGCACTGCTCAGGACATCTAATGAATACAGGGGGATGATAAGTTTTATCTACAGTTTTAGGTTTTTCCTTGGGCACCTGGAAGGATACTGGGGAAATGCCAGGCATTGGTTTACTTAGGCAATGCAGCAGCTTTCGTGGAAGGCATGAGATGGGTGTTAAGGTAAGTAGAAAGCAGCATAGGGTATGTGGCTACAGTAAGAGCAAACGTACGGGCTCTGTCTCCCAGCATTTTAGCAGGACTTATGCTGCAATTGTGTATGTTGAGAAATTTTAGTTGAAAGCAAAATAGGAATTTCACTCCACGCTGTAACAATTGTGGGATTCGCAAGAGTGGACAGGAGGGTTTTTGAGTGTGGATATTGTGGTCGAAACATAGTTTAGAACATGAGGAAGCCTGTAGTATAAATGTGCTATTCATTACAATTTTTTGAAAAAATGTGGTCTGAATGGCTGGTAATGAAATGCTTTCTTGATGCAATGATTTTCCTTACTGTTTAGATGCACAGTGCACAAGTTTGGATAGAGGCTCTCTCTTTTTGAGAACAGAGAAATGACTTTGTGTATTGAGTAAAATTACAACTTCCTAAAATGACATGCTGAGAAAATAAATGTATCTAAGTGATACTTGGCTCTAGGGGTGAAAAGAAAGAACAAAACTACAGGACTTTCTCCAGCCAAGTGAAGTTCTGACAAGGTCATATAACAAAAGCATAATAATATCACTCTGGGTTTCCAGTTATCATTTCAGTATGTGCTCTGACCAGTGAAAGCATTGCTAATTTTGTTTTCCACAGCTGTCCTCCATGTCATGAGCTTGTATTTTTGTATTGTTGGATCTTGCTCTCTTCCAGATATGCCTGTTTTTGGTTTCTTCCACAGTAATGAATCGTTTTGAGACTGTTAAAATAATCCTCTCAGTGTTTCCACCAGAAGCAGTCGACAGAATATTTCTCTGCAATTTAATATCTGGATATAAGTTTGAAAGGTTGTACCATGTGTCTGCTAAATATCTGCACTCTGCAATGCAGGCAGGCAAATGCATTTGATGTTTTTACACCATAGGTTGTAATCAAGCACTGTCAAAACAGGAGTGAGTGGTGTAAAGATTCAAGAGGTGATGCTTCCTCCTGTTCAGACAGTAGACTTTTGCAGAGCATGTTAATGGGGTGTGAAGCTGCAGAGGGAAAACCTTGTGACAGACACTTCTCTGACTCTTTGGGAGGTCGGTGACTTGGGAGAATGCCAGCCAGGAGAGTACCAGCTGACCCACTGCTTCTGTCACCTGTGTGCCTCTTCCCACTGTTCCCCTTGCCTTCATCCCTGCAACTCCCCCACCAGCACAAACCTCTAATTTATTAAATGTAAGGTCTTGTGGAAGCCTGTTGTTATCCAAGGCAGGGCAGCTGGTGTCTCCTGGAAGAGGGCAGACATACAAAATCCGGGTATATGGTGCAGGATGCCTTAGGGACAGCTGAAGTTCTGCTGAAGTTTGATCTGCAGGACCGGTCCTGGGGCAATGGGCTGGTGATGTCAAGCAACCTTTAGGCAATCCTCCTCAGTGCCTGAATTAGCCAGTAAGTGTTGCACCAGTACTTGAAGCATTTGCTTTCCACTTTCCTCAGCCTGCTATGCTACAATGTTCTGAGTCTCAGAGCTGATTCTCCCGTGAACCAGATCTCAGATAACCATTACCATGTTCACACACTCTGCTCTTTCTTTATGGCAGAGCGTTCAGTTCAGTATCAGTTTGGCTCTGGTGGGGTGTGTGCTTCTGTAGTGGTCAATGCTCTTACACCACTGCACACAGGCTTTGGTCTCTGTCTATAATCTTGTGATACAAAGAAAGGCTCTGCTCACCATGCCCAAAGGCAGTCACACAGGGAAGTGCTGGATTCAAATGGGGGCTTTGGTGCTGTACCAGAGCTGTGCAGGGGAGAGCACAGCTGCTTGTATCAGGAGCTTGTGGGGTTGGGAGGCCAGGTTTCCTCTTCGGTGAAAAATGCTGAACAGTTTCTGGCAGAAATGCTTGGTTTTAAGTTTCAAAGAATGAGGAGGCTCTTTGCGTCAACTTACTTAAACAGAAAGGCTTCTACGATGGGTTAGGCTATATTACAGGGAAATACTGATTGTGTTACTTCTGGGCTGTATGTGTCAGCCTGGTCTTGATGAGACTTGCTTGAAAGTATGAAAACACATGTTCATCTTGGTTTGAATCTGCTGCCTGAGGCAGTGGAAGGAGTTAAATTCATTAAAAAAGGGTTTTTTAAGGAGGCATAGATATTTCTTATTCTCTTCAGACTCCATGGCATCTACAGAAGGGGGAGTGAGAAAATACCCAACAGCCCTATGTTTTCTGGAATAAAAATTCTGCACTAGGAAAAAACACATTCAATCTCTTATGCATGTACGTGTGAACAAGCAGCAGAATTCGATTCCCCTGGAACTGGCTCCCATCCAGAGGCTTGCTTGCACTGCAAGGGGGAGCAGGTGGCATCTTTGCACAGCCTCGGATTTCAGATTGCAGGTTATCTTGGGGGCAGCTTCAGCTTCTAGCCAGTGCTCTGTGGGAGCCTCTTGGCACACACCATCTGGTAGGAGCACTGAATCAGCCCGCGCTGGTCCTGTCCTCTGGCTGAGGTGGTGGTGGTGGTGAAAATACTGTACAATTCTTTTCTCTGCTGCTATGTGCCACTTCAAATGACCTTTTGCCTGGGGACTCTGAGGGGTTGGCCCATAGCAGTCTGGATCTAAACTGGGTCTTCGGAGCTGTGCTTTGAAGAAGTGTTCTAGCACTGAGAAGTGTTTTAAACTTCAAAACTGTGTTGTGATACTTTATTCCCATCTAAATCACCTTTTTTTCCCAGTCTGAAAGAGTATTAAAGTTCTAGCCTCTTTCAGTGTTGATGATATTTTCTATCTAGAATTGCCTTTTTGTTCTAGAATTTTCTTGTCCCCAGTGTTTTTTTGGGATTAGAAGCAAAGCTGAATACAGTTTGTAAAAGCGAAACAAAACTTGGATGCCGCCATCCAAGTTTGTAGCGGCAGACACGCCCAGGTGTGTTAGATTTCATTCTCTGCTCCTCGGAGGACTGTTCCTCTGGCTCATTTTTTTCCTTTGTTGATGAACACTGAGCTGACACTTCCACGGGCGGGTTCACAGGTTTCTTTTCTGAGTGGCAATAGCTGATCTAATAACTGTGTATCACAGTTGGATTGATTTGCCCATCATGCCTGCAGAGCATGACTTTGAAGTTACTGACATTGAATTCCATCAGATAAGGCCTCCTGGTCTCAGAAAGAACCTTTGAGGACTAGCCAAGGAAACTTAGAAGTCACAAGTCAGGGAATAGAGTTATTTAGTATTTTGAGTTGTTGGCTTTTGCTGTATTGCTTTCATCTCTTCACACCTTTGGGTTATTAAAGGAGTTGTCAAGAAGGAGTGGGGGGCAGACTAGATTAAACAGTGTTAGCTCTTCACTCCTCGGGGCCTCTAGGTATGACTGCATTGGTGAAAAATGATAAATTTAACTCCTAAGCCCAGAGCAGGCCTGAGGATGTGGTAGTTTAGGGTGGTGTTCCACCCTAGTGTGATACAGGGGTTAGGGGAGGGCAAATGATGATCCAGCTTGGAAAGAAGATGGACCAAATGCAAGGGTCTTGGCACCGACCCTCTTAGAAAAACCTGGCTTGCTCTACACAAGTGAAGAAAATTTAAATCACTGTGTAAGTCTAATGACCTCATTAGGTCTCACTGAAAATATAAGACAAAACAGCAAGAAGCTAAAAATTGCTAATATATTTTTAGGAGTTCTTAATTTTGTTGTGCTTTCTCATTGTACATGGTACCTAGCCAACCCAATGCCACAGGCTAAGATATTCATTAGTATTCCTATTTATCTTGGGTAAAAATTAGTTACATTTGAAAAGGCATGTGCACAGGATACATATAAACTGTGTCCTGGTGTTGGCAATTCTGCTGTTCATGCTTGTTAACTTTACTGTAGCCTCAGGGCTCTCATGCTGGCTCTGTTAAGCATAAAGCGCTGTAACTCGGAGTACTGTTTGTGTTGGGCCTTTAAACTCATCTTTACAAATATTTCTACTAGTTTTACTGTGTTCTCTACCTTGCAGCAGTTCTAAGTGTTCAAAGTATACAACCAACACTCCCTCATTTCCTCCTTTTTTTTCCCAGTCTCCCTCTCTTTCTTAAATTTTAGTAAAGCAATGGGAAAGAGATCAAAAAGGAAGAGATCTTGTACAAGGACAGTGAGGTTGGTAATGCCCATGTGTAAATTGTTTCAGCACTTCTGTCTAGGATGGGGGAGGGAGACAAGTATGAGAAATAGGACAAATCTGTCATGGTGGTAGTGTATCACAGGTCCAGGAAGAGAAACTGAGGTCTGCATCAGCTTCATTTCAGCAACGCTGGTCTCAGGAGAAAATCTGGACTCAACCTTCATTAAATGTATTTAGACAATTTGTGTAGATTCTAAAATGGAAATGCCATCGGTAACGGAAGTCTGACTAGTGTTTATGTGGGCCAGCTTTAAGGTGGAGAGTTCCAGCACACTTCACGTGCCTTCTCTGCAGGTCCATGGGAACTGTGGATCCCATAGCTCAGTAAATGTAAAAGCATCTTGCTGAAGTTTTGGTGGCTGGACTGTTGTAGGATACTTCCAACATGTTGCATCACCTGAGGCAGTGCTGGTATCTGCCGAGTCAGGGAAGAGGGTAAGGATGGCCATGGATGGGCAGGAAGTGAGACTGTGGTGGGCTGGGAGAATTAGGACTGAAGGAAAAGGGATACAGTGTTGAGGTCCTGATTGGGGAGGGCAAGATATGCCATCAGGGAAAGGAAGAGGCTGGAGTTCAAGTTTGAGGATGAGGTTAGGGCAGGCAGACCCAGAGTTGAATAGAAGTAGCAGAAAAACAGAAGATGCTTCTGCTTCTCTGCTCTATTTATGGCCTTTAATCTAAAACCAGTTCTGTTTCCAAATCTGTCCTACTTATCTCTCAACAACAACAGAAATTAAGTGTCAGTGTAGCTGATTACTTTATATTTTCAACTGTTTGTACACTCATCTGAACTTTTTAGGGAGTCTTTTATAGCCCATCACTTTAAATTGCACCTAAATTTGCAGGACCCTGTGTTACACTGCATCTTCTGCAAGCCGATGTCAAAATGTCCTAGTGAACAGCTTTTGTTACCCTGTGGGTATGCAGTTGTTGCTGCTGGTACACTCCAGGACATTCAGAAACAGCGAGTGAGGTGGAAACCTTTGTTACTTGGGTATTCAACTTTGCTAACAGCTGTCATTTAAAGGATTAATTAAAAAAAAATCACCATCAACCCCACTCTTCCTCTCCCCTTGCTTTAAAAGAAATAATGCTTGGTAAGCCACCTTTGGAGGGCACACAGTGATTGAGACTCATGTCATTAGCTGACTTTTGAAAGCCCCAATTCCTAGTTCCTAAACTGACAGGGTACTGAGTAAGTGAAATGCCTAACAAAAATGAAAATGTCTGTCAGAAATACTGCAGCTTCCCCCTGTAGGAGGATGTTTTAAATGTGAAACTTCTCCTTTAAACATTCTGTGTGAAAGCTGCTTAAAAAAGAAAATGTTGAGGTAATATTTCTGTCTATTTTGAACATTTTTTAACCTTTCAGCTCTTGGTATGCTGTTATCTGTGTGTGAGATCTGCATCGTCTTGGAGAAGGATGGTGGAAGGCTGAATGTGTGTCCATTTCTGTGCATCCAAGGATTTAGTCACAGGCAGCATAGACAGTTATGTAAAATATATCCTGAGGAAAAGTTCTATGCTGTAACTCATCTCATGCTGAAATTCTTTAAATAAAAATTTAAAATGTTTAGCTGAATCTTTCTGGTGATAGTGAGCTGTGCACCTCTTTCCATGAACTCCAGAATCCTTTAATCTTTTGCATTTGCTGCATTTGCACCTACTTCAAAGCATTGCTGCAGGCGTTGGAAAGGATCCTGGCACTCGGCGGGAATAGGGCGGGGATGTGAAATTCTGTCATCACTTGGAAACTGCAGCCATTTCTGAAGTGCCAGTGTGATCTATCTTTACAAAAGGGCAGCAGCATTATGCAACTAATTTGGGAATATAAGGAAACGTGTCTGTATTGGCTGTAGTTTTAGAATGTTTTTTTTTTTTTTTTTTTTAAATACCCAGCTCTTTATACTGAGCAGTACTTGCCAATCCAAGGAGAGAGCTGAATATAGTATGGTAATGGTTGCTGGGCATCTATATGGGTATATGCTAATTTACCTTGTGGTTTTGAAACCAGCTGTAAGATGATGAACCCTGGATGCAGTCCAGTCACTGATGGCAGGGGCTGGTGGCACTGGAATATAACAGAGGGTCCTGGACGTGAGCTGGAGAAGAGGGGGTGAAAGTGTTAATTTGAAGAGGCAGGGCTGTGTTATTTTTAATAAAGAAGGTAGTCTGAGTTTTAGCTGTTATCACTTGTCTGTCAACTGATATTTTAAGAAATAAAATCTACTTTAGGACATGTTGTTTTAGGTGAGCTGACTTAGCGTGGTGGAAACTGAGGGTGGTGATGCCTTACAAGAACCAGTCTTATGCTCCTGACACCTGTACCCCAAACCTCCTGCTGACTGCTGTGGGAATGATCAAACTTATAATGAAAACATTTGTCCTGTTTCAAGACTGATATATCTGTATGAATACACCAAAAAAGCACGTAATTCACAGATATCTTGGTTTGGTATTGCCTCATATTTGGAAAAAAGTTCAGTCATAAGTCTCAATCATTAATGTCATCTGCTTACCCTGGGTTGTGCTTTAGCATATACATCTGCTGCTTTGACTTGCAAAATTGCAAGATAGTGCTTTTCATTCAAAGAATTTAATTGTGTAAGAAGCTGCAGGGTTTTTATGGTACTTAGATTGTGTTTTATTTTAAAGGCTGTATTAAGAGCGTTCTACAATTAAGTTTCAAAAAAATTAGACACTATAATGTGTTTTAAGCTGCTGCTATGGTAAAGAATTTCAATTCTCGGCTTACAAAAAGTGACTAAACTGCTCCGAAAAGTGAAATCCAAATATATCCAAAGCAATATAGCTTTTTGTTTTGCAGTGCACTTAAGTGATGAATTCACATGGTGCTGGGAACAGAAGGTGATTTCCAAGGTGCTTTCAAGGCTGGAGAAATATATTTGTTTATTTATACTCAATGAGTTTTCAAATAACCTGTACCACCAATCTCTCAGTAAAGCTGAATCAGTTGGAAGCATGTATTTTGAGGATAAAATGCAATTTAAAATGATGATTGGACCTCTAAGTTTTACTGTATTACTACAATAGCTCTGTTAGCTCTTAACATGGTGCTGTGTGTCAATACTCCCAATTAACAAACACCCTAATGCCAGAGGAAGAGCAGGAATCTCCAAGTAAGAGCTGGGAGAAATATGGGTCGTAGTGTCCTGAAGTTGTGTTTTTAAATTAGAATGGCACATTCAACGACTGCAAAAATGACCTATATATCTCTAAATAATTTTCAGCAGGAATTTACCTCCGGTCTTTAATTGCTGTTGGAAGGGGTAGAGCTAGGCTGCACTTTGATCTGTAGTTAATAAACTTGATCTTGGTTTACACTTCCTTCTGTTACGGAAGATCAAAGGACAGCTAAAGCTGAGACCTTGGATTCTGCATGTGCAGTGTGATGCTATTTTGTGTTTGGTGGTGGAGGCAGCGCTGCTTCCTCAAGGCGATAAGCTGGGAAGAGGTGGCTGCTGTTGAGCCTTTGTGATAACCACTCTGTGCTCACGTTAAGGATGCCCAAACAGAATGAAATGTGTTCATACCTTATGGCTTCTCTTAGCCCAGTTAGTTGGCAAGGATCCAACAGCAACAAAAAACCCAGCGGAAAACCAACTTACATATTGCCCGATGTTTTATTTTTATGAAATCTCTCTACAGCTATTGCAAAATCAATAGACAATCTATAGTAATTGCAGTCAAAAAATAGTACATCCTTTACCTAAAAAAAATCATGACACAACGTGGCCCATGCTGACACGAATTAATTTACATATAGTACTAGACATGACATCGTTCATGAGGAACACGTGCTCCTTCTAATTAATCTTGAACGTTGCACAGACTCTGACTTGCCCAGGCAAGAACAGATTGAGAATTATTGTACATCTGTACAGTCAGAGGTCAGAATACCGTATTCATTCCAGTTTTCTAGCTTTTTTTCTGAGCATAGATGCATGAGTATTTTAATTGCAATATTACCGAAGACTTTTTAATTGCATGATTAAAATAGGATTTTAATCAGCAGACTTTATTCCACAGACATTCTGCTCTGTAACCATATGCAACATAACCACGCTTTTGTTGCATGGCTCTGAGTTGTGGAATTAGTAAGTGGAGAATTCCATGAGCAACAATAAGGACATGGGGGAATCAATGCATGCAAAAATTAAATTGAGTTCCTAGATTATTTATATATGTGTGTGTGTATAGATATATACACACCATCCTCTAGTTTTTGACTCTACTTGGTACATGCACATCATCCTCAATTATTTTGGATCTGCACATCCATAATTAGGATTTTTTTAGCATCTATTTGTTTTTTAATGCTTCCTGCATATATCATTTTCTAGTATGATGTGATAAAAACGAGTTGGTTGGAGATGGCTGGTACATTATGTGACTAGAGGAGAAGTTTGCAAATAGAGTCTTGCCACCTGTTCACATCTGGTTTTTTCCTTTTTTAATCTCCCGGATTTCTGTACTTTAATAAGAATTGCTTGCTTTCTTTCCTGAAAGCTGCCACAGCCAGTCTTATTGGACTGTAAGCAGAGCATTGGAAGAATCTAAGAAGCCACTGGTGGTGTAGGATTTGCTGGTTACACACTGTGCCAACAAAACATGGCTTGTGGTGGGCTCAGCTACTCGAGAGTAGGAAAGGTTTGGCTCTGAGACCCTCTGGGAATCCCGGGCACCGCAGGCACAAACTAAGAGGGCAAGACCAAACCCTTGGTAAATATTCCACCCCAGATGCTGAATGTCCAGAAGGGCTTCTTTTGGTGCTACTGCTGCTGCTGAGCTGGCGGAGGTGAACGACACCCAAAAATCGGTGCTTTCTGCAGTGAAAGATTTCTGTTCTGTGCCGAGCACATCCAGGAAGCAGAATTTAGTGTGGCCTCTTGTGGGGCTAAAGGCACTGTGTATTATCTGTCCATGAAAGTAAAAAACTTTTGAGGAAAGTAAAAAAATTCTCATTTTTCTTTGTATCATGAGGCAACGTAGGAACAGCTGTTGCAAGGAGACAGAGAAATGTGGGCCCTCTGGCTGAGAATGACAGACTGGAACTTTGGGCTTTGCCAGTCCCAGCTTAATGAGTGGTTTTGAAGCAAAATTGTTCTGGGGAAGGGGCTGATAATATAAAAATATATCTGGTAGGTTGGTTTGTTTTTGCTGTAAACTTGTAGTAGGGAAAAAGAGAAAAAAGAAATGTTAACACTGTGGGACTGCTAGGAGTCAAATTTTCTGTCTCTTGACTATCTTAGCAATTTGAAAAAATACTCTCTTCTGAATGTCTGGCATTCATAATTATTGCTGTAGCTAATTTGTCTTGCCTTTTTCATATTATTTTATTGCCTTGATAAAGTGTATTCTTGTATTTGAAAATAATGACGTGTAGCTTGTTAGTATTCACTTTTTAATGACATTTCTTGCAGATTTACCTGGTGATTAGTGCCAAGAAAAATAATTTTTCTCAGATATTTTCCTACAGTTGAGTGGTATCTCTCCTCTCTGGGTACTTTATGAGCTCAGAAGATCTTTGTTGTTGTCTCAGAAGGTCTGGAAGGCAAAGATTAAATTTCACTAAGGTCTAATCAGATTTTCATGAAGTTGAGCCAGAAAATGAGGTTGCTTCTGTCTCCATTTTTGACCGGTTTGCTCTTTATTCTCTTAAATTACATCTCTGACTTCCCTGCTCTGGTGATCACACACTGGAGCCACAACATTGCCTCCTCAAGAGAGAAGAATTGCAGGGAGGGCTGCTGGGGAGCTCAGTGCAATGGCAGAGCTCTGCTGCTCTCCTGAAATTTTTGTGGCACCCTTCCACGTCTGAGCTGGAAGAACAGTGACTATGGATTCTTGACTGCTGCTGTTGCTGGTTTTCTTGGTGTAGTTACGGTGATGCCCTGCAAACATCTCTGAAGAAAGCTGGTGTCACAGCAGAAAGGGAAGGTGAGCAGACCTGTGTCGTGTCCTCACCCCGAGCACAGGCAGGCGCGCTCTGGGGGAGTTTCTGGAGCCCTGCACCGTGCCATGCAGCTTCTCTGGGCTCAGCACTTGCAGCAGCGTGAGGTCTGTGCCCCTGGGAGGGTTCAGAAGGTGAGTCCGAAGTGCAAGACTTCACAGCACCAGTCAGAACCTGCTGCTCTCCAACTGGCGCTTACCTGGCTGCGTAGGGAGCCAATTTGTTGATTGGCCACTAGAGATGCTTTACATTTTTCAGTTTTCTTCAGTCCTACTCTTTGGAACTGAGATAACAGACAAGAAGTGTGAGGTGCTGCTTTTCTGGTATCCATGGCACAACTCCTACCTCCTTCAACAGAGCGAACTAAGTTCTCTCTCTTCCCTGTCCTTCTATTTTTCCACTTGTTTTTCTTGGGTTTCTCCCCTGCTTTCTGCTGAAGGATTTCTCCAATGCAGGCAGAAAAGGGGTGGTTGTGTGTATTTTCTCAGGGTATTTATTAGGTGCAACGGTGATGAATAAAATGGTCATGGGAGCCGAATATGCAATAAATAAATTCCATTACACTTTTGACCTGCTGTTTAGCTGTATGGGATTTTGGGTGGATGGATAAAAGGGATGTGCACCAGGAGCAGTGGGTGGAGGTGGGAGAAGAAACCAACATCTTTTTTTTTCAATGGCTTTTCTTGCCCTGCTGATTTATGAAAAAGCAAATCAATAGAATAACATTGTCACTAAACCTGCAGATGTTGTTAAAGGCAGTTATATCTAACCATAAAGAGGAAGAATTTAAAGATGTATCTTGTAATGCTGAGGCCAGAAATCCACCTGTATGCTACATGCTAGTGCTCAGTACTTCATTATTTGCCCCCTTGATGTATGAGGGCCAAATTGTCTTTACACATTGTACCCATTTAAGCCCAAAGCTTTCCTGGGGTGAGCCCTCATATCTGTGCACTCAGGTGACAAGTGTGTCACCCAGCAGGCTGCTTGTGATAGCTGCCCTGTGCAGGAGAGCTCTGTGATGTCCCACAGCAGGCAGGCAGCGCTGCAGGGGCACAGCTGCCGTGGTGTGATATCCCATGTGCTCCTGACATCCCTCCTGCTCTCTGCTGAGTGCGTCCCTGGGAGCAGCTTGCGTGGATAACTGACCTGCATCTCCGTGTTTGTTTCCATCCTCATTCTTCAAACACTGTAGAATTAAAATTATGAACAAACCCAGCCTGGCAAACTTGGCAGATCCTCACTTTATTCATGAAGGCAGATCTAATGTTCCCTGACAAATTGTTTCAGAGAAACTGCCTTGTAAAATACAGGATCTGCCAGTTCCTTCATACCCAAACCATATTTCTATTAGGACACAGTGTTAATGGTTCGCTGGAAAGTACAATGCCTGGTGCAGAGTGGATCTGAAATCATTTAGCACACTTGATTGTTAACTGAGCTAACTATCCTGTGAGTGCATCGGCTGCCATCTGTCCATTTACTTGACAGCCTTGGAGGGGGGATAATCCTGAGAGCTGGCACCGGTCCAGTTTGCCGCAGGTCTGCTTTCTAGTGTTTTTGTAGCAGATGTTGTGCCACATGCCCAAAGCTGCTGCCTGTAAGCTGCTGTGTGCTCAAATTTTTAATTTTGGGGGGTATCTGACTGTCTTTGACACAAGATTTGCATTTATCTTAGCAGCTCCTTATGGGGTGCCTTTGTTATAAATGATAATCTGATGGAAGAGCCAGGGCCAAAACATCTAGGCCTCTGCCACAGGATTTGATGGCTTCAGTGGACACTGGATTGGACCCCAACGTGCTGGTTGCTGATGTATTTTCTATCCTTTTAACGGTGTGTTTGAAATATGGCATTTACAAAACAGTGTGGAGCTAGGGAGCCCTCAAGTTTGCGCTGTGCTTTGAGGAATTCAATAGTCCTTGCTTATCTAAGATGCTCCAAAGCTGTTTATATACAGAGATCCTCGCCTGTTATGCACAGGGAAACTAGAAATTTCACCGAATTTTTCCTCCTCTGTTATCTTCCACAGATAACATTATTCCACTGAAAGCCAGTTGATCCTAAATTAATGTAAATCAACCAAGGTAAGGTGAAGCTCTAGGAAGCGCTGTGTTTTTCAGTTCTGTGATTAAAATGCTTTGCTCCTCCTGTGCAGCTTGGTGGTTGTCAGCAGAGTAGCAGGAGGGAATTATCATCTTGCTGCAGCAACCCCTGCTGCTGCTGATAGGGAAGATTTCTTCTTCTCTCCTTCCTTGCTTTTCATTAGGAAAAAGCAAAAGGGGAAAAAAAGTCAATTAGGCAATGCAACATGATGGATCTCTGTGCATTTTGTACATGTCATCCATTTCAAGAGGTTTGCTATACGAAACTGATAGCTGCTGGGTTATCCACAGCATCTTTCTTCCATCCTGGTCTATGTTTCCACTTGATCACTTTGTTTCGGACTGCCTGGATGAGTTCTTGGAGGAGGAAAAATGATTTGACTGTGTCTGTTCAGCTCTACAGCAACTGCCCATAGATTTGCTTCTGACTGTGTGTGTAAACAAAATATAGTACAAGGGGTGACCCATTTTATGTGTTAGGCATGGGAAACTTTCCAATCTCAGTAATTAATTTGTCACCTTTCAGAGGAAAACTTATAGGTTGTTTTTTCAGCATGTGGCTTAATTTGCCCTTGTACAGTGTCTGTGCCTCTTTGAGCTTACAGTGTTTGGTTCAGAGTCTCTGCTTTTGAAAACATTAAAGGTGTACAAAATAAAAAAAATTTGATTACAACACTCAATCTTCTTCATTAGCTTCTATTGTTCAGTCTGTTAAATGCCATTTGCCTGTCGGGGAAATGCATCCCATGTGCAGGGAACGCCGCTGGAGTGCTGCAGAAGTGATAGGTTTTGAATATCTTGAGTTTTGGGAAAGGCCTTCATAATATCTCTAACTAGAACACTGACTAGGTAGTTAATCATAATCTGGGATCTCAGGCTGAGAAATGCTCCTAGTTCACGCTGTGTGTGCAGACATCTGTTACTCAGCAACAACTGTCACTCTCTTTCCAGATGAGTTATTAGCAAATGTTAAAAAGACAGGTATGCAGTAAAAGTTTAATGCCGATGAAATGACCTGTGAGGCTGCAAGTGCCTTAGCATACGGAATATAATTCTGAGTAATAAAGAGATGAGCATTCCAGAGTATTTATGATGATTAAAAAAAAAGAAAAATACTGCTGCCATGTAAAAATGAATCAAACAATTCAATTTACTATTCCAACAACGCATGCTTTACAAACGTACGTGCTGTAGTTTATGGAGGCATTTAGCTGAACAAGGCAACAAATGTTTTCTGGGAAGCAATATGAGGCAATGCATTTGTCTACAGCTGAAAATGTGTAGTTGCTTTCCTAAGGATTGGAAGTAATCTAGCTAAAGCACAACAAGAAACTTTTACAATATCGAGATGCCAGTAGAGAGTGGACAGAAAAACTTCATTTAAGTAAGGTGAACATTTATTGATCTTGTAAGATAAAATACTTCACTTTTCTGCGACTACCAGCGCAAGAATAGAGTTACAACGAGCTGTAGCTATCACAAGTATTTTATTTCCCACACAATTCATAGTTTAAGTTACATAAAAACAAAAATATCTGCAGTATTTCTTTAAAATACAGCCATTAAATTCTATAGTATTTGCATCAGGACAGCTTCTCCTGTTCTTACCTGTTAAATCCAGAGACAGATGTTGGCAGTTCTGGTGCGCAAACGCTTGTGCCAGTGCTCCAGGATGCAGCACCTTCTCTTTGTGCTGGGTGTGCCTTGGGATAGATACTGAATGAGACCTGATTAATCATGGTACAAGTAGTTTGGAAGACAGGCAATAAAAACAAAGAACTTGAAAGTTTTAATAAATAAAGCTATGTAGAAGCCTTACTTTATCTTCTATCCATCCTCCTAATCCTAAAGTCAGGCACTCTCCCCCTCCCTTGTCTTTTCTCTATTGCTTAGCAACACTCATGGGTGAACTTAAAGCAGAGCTTTGTTCCCAGATGTGATTTCAGTAATATTTGCAGGCTTAACAGTTCTGAGATGTGAAAATCAGCCCCCTTCCTCCCCACCACCATTAGCCTACTTCACTAAATAGTCTTTCTTGTTCTCTCCTGCACCCCAGGCATATTTCAGTTTTTGTCTCTACTGTTTTGATCTAGCCAAGAGAGTTGTGGAAAGAGGGGGAGGTTCAAATAAAGCTCTAATTATGGAGGACGCACACACAATGTGCACAACGAAGCTGCATGTTGGGAATAGAATTGGAGTGTAAATGCAGAATGGGTCGAGGAAAGAACTGTTATTTCTCTCAACTCAATTTGATTTTTTTTTTTGAAGTTGAGATTGAATAAATGGCATTTTTTATGCCAGCATTTATGTGCTGAATTGGTATGACCAACTGCATATTACAATATAGCCTTGAACAATCATTTTAAGTAGGGAGAAGCTACAGTAGCTAATTGCTTCCTACACAGTCTTTCTAATTTTGGTAATACAGTGACATATCAGCACTTCCTAGAAATGTTGTTTGCCAGGCTAATCTGCATCTGTATTTAGTCCTGCTTCTGGAGGATGATCTGGTTTGCCCATTCTGTTTCCTCTTGTTTTCCCTGGCTGCTTTTCTGTAGTTCACCATACTTTGAGTTGTGGGTGGGTTTTGGTGTGTATTTTCTTCTGCAAGCCAGAAGATATTAATGCACGTCTCTTTGATCTTGGAGACAAGCTAGATCACTCACCAAGGAGACTTGTGTTGAAATGCAAACATTTCCATTGAAGTCTCTTTCAATTTGCAGAACACCATGTTTATGTGTAAAAGCTGGTGGTAACTCTTCAAGAGTTCTATTGCTTCAACAGTGCTGTAACCACCTTGCTGGTATTCCATTGAAAAGTTCCTGTGTCTTGAAATGGAAGACTTCCCAGGCAAGGAAAACCTTGGAGATCTTGCCAGGAAGAATGATCTAATGTAAAGTCTTTTATGTTTAGGCCTCTCTCATGGATTTTGAGGTTGACACTCCAGCTGAATTACCAACCTTGTGAAATCAGTAATTTTGGAGGGGCTGTTGCCCAGATGGGATGAAGTGCACACTCATGTGCTCCCTCAGCTCTAAGACAGTTAATGAAATAAGCCACTTTAAAAAAAGCATATAAATGCAGTGGCAAATCCTCTAGAGTTTTTTTGGGATAGTCACAAAGCAGATTCTGGGAAAAGGAAGTGTAATTTTTCTTTGAGAATTGTAATTTATCTGTAATCTTCTTCATTCAATTTGTTTGGATATAAATCAAATGAAATTCTGAATTACTGTACATTCTCTGTGTCTTGTGCCACAGAGCTTTGCTGTAGGATACTGTCCTTTCAACAGGAGGATGAATTAATAAAGGCCTGTGTATTGCCATGTGAAGCTATTTATAAAATCAGAGGATGCCTGAAAGCATTTATGACAAGAGTACTGAAGAACTTAGTGATTCTTTACTCTGTCTCTTGTGTGCTAACTAGTGTGTTCCTACTGCTGCACCTTGTTTCTCCGTGGAAAGTGTGCTGTTCCCTTCCTAACCTTTCATGGTAGGTGTGTGTTTGTTTTTTTAAGTGTTGGTTGTTGTGAGGAAAAGCCAAACAGAAAAAGGAAAAGAAGCAGGATGACAAGGTGAATTGATTCTTTTGTCTGAGAAAAGCAAGAAAGCAAGTCAGCTTTGTATCATTCTTCACACGTCAAACTGATACAAATACACACTTTGGTTCATACATTAATTGTCTAAATGCGTATCTAGGAGCTGCTCCAGATTCTGTGAGGTTCCTTGGGTGTGTTCTCCCTGTTACCACAGTGGTGGTTCAAACACCTGCCAGGTGTTGTGTTTGCGCAGGATGTCTGCTGTGGGGGTACCCTGGCAGTTCCAGTCTCTTTCCCTGTGTTTGCTTTCATCCCCAAGTTTTTCTGTGGCTGACAGAACATTCATTTTCTTAATGCATTTCTCTGTATTGCATCCTTAAGGCAAGGTGTCCCTTGAAAACACACAAGGATGTGTTTTCAAACAGCGTAATGAAACAGCAGGCCCGTTTCTTGGTGGAATATGAGATGAATGTGATTATTACCAGTGAAAAATGCTCACCTCCTCAGAAGGCGCAGAAACGTGCGTAGTCCTGGCAGGTCCATGTACTGTGCTTGTATATTGAGGCATTTTGCTGCACTGCAGAACTGAGTTGGGTTTTCCTATCCTTTTGTCTTGGAGTATGTCCTTAGAAGCCAGAGGTGATAGCATCTGAATGAAGAAAAATAACACATTTTTTAATACAGTGTAATTGTACCACATTTCCCGATCTCTGAATGTGCAGTCGGACAGCCGAATGTCTGAATCTTTCTCTCCTGTCGTCCCTTTAAGTGAATGCTGCTTTTTCAAGAGTTAATTGAGGACTGAAGATGCCACTTCCTATGGTGTACTGCTGTCCAAATTCGGTCTAACAGTGATGGATAGGTAAAATAGATGCTCTGTGTTGTTCTCCTACTCTTTTGGTAGAAGCGGTTTTCAAAGGGAGGTGTCAAACAGTCTTTGGATTGCAGTGTCCTCTAATCTACCTGAACTGCTGCAGGAGTTACAATGTTTGTACACGAAACCTCACAAAGCCAAAGGGACCTGTTGATTGCTTGAGTGCTGTCACAGCTGCTGATGCCTTGAAAGTGAAAATCACAGTTACAAAAAGTAATAATTTTTTAAAAAATTTTCATTAAGTACTGATTTAAATTTCAGCCAGAATACTCTAGGAATTGCACAGCTGGGCTGATGTGAACACTTTCACAAATATCTGCCCAGCAATCAATTGTGACTTGCTTGAAAGCAGATAAGGGGGTTGGGGTGTTGCTGGAACCAGTTCTCCCTTGTCACAGCCCAGTGTGACACCAGAAGCTGCCTTGCACCGTTAGGTAGGATGAGGCTGAAGATAAAACACTTAATTTATGCTCTTCATGTTCAAAGCACTTTAAAGACAGTATCAAATTAATCTGTACCACAGCCTGATTAAATATTCCAAGTGGTTCTCCAGCTTGGTCGCTGTCATTATCAGCACTTTGCAGGTGATGGGATACTCTGCCTTTACTCTTTAAATTCCTGCTGCACTCTGTCAAAATCCTGCTGACTTTGCCATTCTGGTAGAAACCCTGAAAAACACTGCTTGTATTTGGAATAAAATTAAATGCTTGGCTTTGAGTTTGTGTAAAAAAAGGTGTGGAAAACCAGGGCTGGAAAAGTAAGTGGAGAAACTTGAGTACTGTTGTCTGAGTGAAACCTTGAGGGTTGCAGTGGAATATCCCTTTTGCTCTTTGTACTAAGGGCCTGGACTAAGTTGATGATAATTTTGAACCAAGATTATTCAGCTTTTTGGGGAAGGATCCTAAACACCTGGATTGTAAACTATGATTGTTATACCAGGCATTTCCAAAACGTGTGTGTGTCCCATCATCTTATCCCTGCCCCCTATATATATATTTTATTTTTTTTGTATGAAAAATTACCCTGTGAATTTGCAAATTGGTTGGAAAAATCAAAGACATGGGTTTGGTTTGTTTGGTTTATTTTTTTTTTTTCCTCCAGAGAAGGCATTATTCATCTGGAACATTTTGCTGCACGTGGAGCTGTCACATTGTTAACTTTCCAACTCTCTGACCCTCATGACTTCAGCATGTTTCATATCTTGCCTTATCTCCTAAAGCTGTTGGACTTTATGGGAGAAAGTCTGTCATGTTTGTGTGCAGCTGGGGACAGAGGGTGGGCTTGGACTGAGCACGGGCTTAAATGTTGTTCAGTTGTAAACAGTGTGTAATAACTGCAAAGCAGAATTGCTCTTGGACATCAGCCTTGGTGCTGCACACAGAAAATCTCCCGGCTGGCATCGGAAGGGGAAATGTCACCTTGCTTTTGCAGGTAAAGTTAGGCAAGGACACTGATCTTTCCTGTGTTTTACTGAAGAACCAGTGAGTGTGACACGTGAAATCCCTCAGTGAGTTGATTAACTGCAGTGAAAACTTTAAAATCCTCTTTTACCGGAGCTTTTGCGCGTTGTTTGAACACCCCTGCTCAGGCGGCCGTGTCATTTCCAGTGGGAACCACCTGCGTTTGGTGCCGGGCTCTGGGCAGCAGGGATGCGCTGGGAGCGCTGGTGCAGCCCTCCTGTGGCTCCTTCGGTACGTGCGCCTTCCCGGGAAAGGGCTGGCACTGCCGTTCCTGGGCCAGAACCCTGCTGGGATCACACCCTAGCACCCTACAACACCTCCCTGTGAAGGCATTGTGGAGTTTTGATCCCTTCCCTGTTAAGAAGATAGCGCAGATAAATTCTGCATCTTTGTGTGTCCTTTGCTCGTGCTTCTGTTACGCTTCACCTACTCCTTGTAGCTCTGAGGAGGCAGGTAGAGGAAAGTGATGCTAAAAACACAACCAACAACTTGGGTTCCAGTCCTACAAGTTCTTAGGAACCTGCCTTGTATTTATCCTATTCTGCAAAGTAGATTTTGGGTCTAAGAATTCTTAAAAATTGGGGCTTGAAGGGATGTTGTTCCACTGTAATAGATGCTTTTGTCAGTCTTCAGTGGGAATGAGTGAAACTTATATGGCTGAGAGTTTTTTTTCCTCCTAAAATGGTTGCTTTAGTAAGGACATATTTTCTCATCAATTTTTAAGCTAAACTCCCCATAGAAGTCAAAGCAATGTTCTGCTGAAAAATCAATCGTACGGTCTGAACCATAGTTACTGCCTGTCAAATGAGACTGAGCTGTTCTCTCTGTAATATGGCCTCCATCACCCTCCTTTTTTTAAATTATTTTGTGTTTTTCACATTAAAGCGAAACACGTGAATCTCTTTGGAGCACGCATTGAGGTGAGCCATCTGATGGCTGAAACTGCTTCGTTTCCTTTGGCTGTGGAGGATAAGTTAGCTCCCTGTGAAGCTTTACCTCCTGCAGACACCAGAATAGCACGTGAAATATTTACCATTTTAATTGTGTGAGGCTTCATTGAAAACCTTATTTTCCTTGCTACGTGTCATTTGGAGAGGCAGTGCTGAGCTGTTGCTGGGAGTGGGAGCCCTGACAGGCAAGGGAGTATGGTGCTTGTTTAACAAAGAGCAGCATGCAGACTCCATAATGCTCAAGGCGATATAATTCCATTTTCTTCCGTAGACTCTGTTTCATTGCTTTAGTTTCTGCAACACACAAGATTTTAGTATTCAAGGAAAACATTCAAAGCCTGCCTAGTGCAATGTCATGTGCAGAATAACTTAGGTTTTGCATCATGGATGTTTATTTTTTTTTAACATAAATGTGATATACAAAGCATATAGAACTCTTAAACCCCACTCAAACCCCTGAATACTAAACCCCTTCAGTTTTTGTGTCTCATGTTATCACCATTTGTTTAAAAAAAAGTATGTTTTCAAGGTTTGATTGTTTTTTTTTTTTTAATTTCTAGTCCAGAGAAAAATTCTGTCCACACAAAACCTGCTATAAGTTCAATAGCTGATGTTTTTTATGGCAGAGTGAAAAAAAATGCATCCTTCCAGCCAAATTGTTCATTTTTGCTTAATCACCATATCGGGAAAATTTGACTCTTTCACATGGGTGAAAAACGACTTTTCATGGCAAATGTGCTTCTCATACTCCACCCTCTCTTTTAAAGTCACAAAAAATTTGTCAGTAAAAGAACATCTTTACTGTTTGTGTAAATTAAGTTTTGCATTGCTCCAGCTAATAGCTCATATCAGGTGTCCTAAGAGCATTCACCCATATGAAAATCTGCAGTAGCTTAATTATCCAAAAATGTGGATTCATGGGGGTTTTTGCCTTGTAACTTGTTCTCCATGCCAGCCCTCCAGGCCTCTGAGTCCCCCAGTCCATGGCTGGGTTCTCATTCTTTGCAGGGACCATTGCATACTACAGGTATGTGTTTTAGGTAAATGAACCCTGGTATGCTGAGAGTGAAATTAGCACATAGCTTCTCTATCCCAAATCCAAAATGTTTCTGTAACTTTCCTTTTTTTTGCCTGGGTCTTACACTGCAGTTTCCAGCTTCAGCAGTGATTAGAAGAAGAAATATAAAAAAATCTAAATAAGGTTCCTGGTATTTCTCACCTGGACGGAATGCTAAGAGTGGGGTTGAGGCTGACAGATGGTATTTCTATGTTCACCCCAATTTCAGGTTCATGTGGTTTTGTATAAAGTTCAAATAAGGCCCTGTGTGAATTCAACTTGAAGCTCTTCTGCGACTCAACCATCATCACTGATTCCCTTTCTTACTTTGACATGCTTATAATTCATTTTGTGTCCTGTACACTTTATAAGTGCCAGCCTCTTAACTCATTCTGACTAGGTAGAAATTACAGGGTAAAAATAAACTTTACCTGTGTTCCAGCAAGAATAATGATGCAGCACTTATGAATGAGAGTGTCAGCATATATCCATCACTAGCAGGAGTTTTCTCCAGTGATGACCTGTGCATAGCTGTAAACCAGATGAAAAGATATGTAGGGTCCACAGCTAAGGTAGAATGTGACAGAAAATACTCAAAGAGCAAAATTCTTTTTATAGTGTTTTGGTGACAGATTGGGCCAACTTGTTTTGCATGGACACTTCAAAATAAATTTTTTACCCCTTTCCTGGGGAAGTTGAAATGTCAATAGCAAGTATGTTCCTTCCTAGTTAAGTAACCCAAAACATACTTTTTTTCTGCTGTAAGTAATCTTTGAGGCTAACTACAGGTAAACTCAGTGGCATGGGGAAAAGAACAATTCTGTATCTGTGCAAAAACCCAGTTATGTTCCCTCTGACTTTGGTTGAACTAAGAGGAATCAAGCACCCCAGTAAATTAGAATCTTAAAGCAGTGCATGAGGTGTGGCAAATGCAGATCTCTATTTAAAAGGTTAGGTAAATATCCACAGGTGGGGTTTTTTCTTTTTTTCTTTCTTTTTTCTTTCTTTTTTCTTTCTTTTTTCTTTCTTTTTTCTTTCTTTTTTCTTTCTTTTTTCTTTCTTTTTTCTTTCTTTTTTCTTTCTTTTTTCTTTCTTTTTTCTTTCTTTTTTCTTTCTTTTTTCTTTCTTTTTTCTTTCTTTTTTCTTTCTTTTTTCTTTCTTTTTTCTTTCTTTTTTCTTTCTTTTTTCTTTCTTTTTTCTTTCTTTTTTCTTTCTTTTTTCTTTCTTTTTTCTTTCTTTTTTCTTTCTTTTTTCTTTCTTTTTTCTTTCTTTTTTCTTTCTTTTTTCTTTCTTTTTTCTTTCTTTTTTCTTTCTTTTTTCTTTCTTTTTTCTTTCTTTTTTCTTTCTTTTTTCTTTCTTTTTTCTTTCTTTTTTCTTTCTTTTTTCTTTCTTTTTTCTTTCTTTTTTCTTTCTTTTTTCTTTCTTTTTTCTTTCTTTTTTCTTTCTTTTTTCTTTCTTTTTTCTTTCTTTTTTCTTTCTTTTTTCTTTCTTTTTTCTTTCTTTTTTCTTTCTTTTTTCTTTCTTTTTTCTTTCTTTTTTCTTTCTTTTTTCTTTCTTTTTTCTTTCTTTTTTCTTTCTTTTTTCTTTCTTTTTTCTTTCTTTTTTCTTTCTTTTTTCTTTCTTTTTTCTTTCTTTTTTCTTTCTTTTTTCTTTCTTTTTTCTTTCTTTTTTCTTTCTTTTTTCTTTCTTTTTTCTTTCTTTTTTCTTTCTTTTTTCTTTCTTTTTTCTTTCTTTTTTCTTTCTTTTTTCTTTCTTTTTTCTTTCTTTTTTCTTTCTTTTTTCTTTCTTTTTTCTTTCTTTTTTCTTTCTTTTTTCTTTCTTTTTTCTTTCTTTTTTCTTTCTTTTTTCTTTCTTTTTTCTTTCTTTTTTCTTTCTTTTTTCTTTCTTTTTTCTTTCTTTTTTCTTTCTTTTTTCTTTCTTTTTTCTTTCTTTTTNAAAGAGCAGAGAGCACCAAGAAATCTGCTGCTATTCCCCGAAAAGGAAAGACCTCAGGTGCAGTCCATGCAGCAAAATTCTTGTCAGTATGGTCAGAACACACCATAATACTCTTGTTATAGACCCCTATTCCGTTTATAAGAGCTTTGTTGTCCCTCAGTGCACAGCTTCACCTGCCTTCCCCTGGAACTGGACACAACTTGCACCAAACACTGTCACATCCATTCGTGCTGAAGGAATTAATCACCAGAGCTGCGGGAAGCTGAGGATGCTGCACCTCCTGTTCATGCTCCCTTCCTCTCTGGCTGAGGCTGTGCACGGGGGTTGAGATGCGCCCTGAGCATCAGGCAGCACCTATGTCGTGCTAAAAGAACCCATGTGGGGTTTTATTCTCTTTGTTTGTTTAAAAAAAGTGCAGGGCAACCTGGGGGAAACTTTTTAAGTACTTTGAGTATTTAAAGCAAATTGTTTTGTGTGAAATAGGACATAGCAAGAAAGGTTTCTTCTCATTTCAGGTTGATGTCCACTGCTGTTGTCATGTGGTAGCTTTGTCCAAGCAAGCTCTGTCCAAGGGACTGCCAGCTCAGCTCCTCTGAGATAGTTTTTGGGCTAAGTAATGAAAATTTTGAATTGTAGTTTTCATAATCATGGGTTTTTTGATCCAGCAAGTAGTTTAACCAACATGAGAGGAAAGAGGTGGTTGGGCAGCAAGTGGCCTTCTGTGCCTCTGTTGTTGTGGTACCAAGCACAACCAGGATGTTCGGGGACCTTGTGACGAAGATCAAGCTGACAATTATCCTTCCAGTATTCAAGAGTTTCTCTTGTGTTATTATCTGACGATTTATTTTTTCCCTCATCCTGAGAAATACATATCTTAGGAGAAAAAATCCCAACCCTTTTGTAGCCTTTGAAGTCCTTCTTGTGGTAATGTAACTATGGGGGCTGTCACACTGCGCACCAGGCTCTTATTGCAGCAAGCTCATGCAAAGTTCTTCAAATTACTACATGGCTCCAGTCACTCCTAATGTGTCAGGCTTTATGCTACAGGGAGAGTGGTAACATGAAAAGAAATCAAAGGCAAAATACTGTTTTTGAAACAATAAACTTTGAAATGGGAACCAAGTGCAGATTCGAAATGTTATTTTGTTCAAAGAAAACCAATCACGAGCCTGCCTGAGTTCCAGAAGTGTTTGGATGACACTTTCAGGCACATGGTGTGATTCTTGGGGTGTCCTGTGCTGGGCCAGGAGTTGGACTTGGTGATCCTGATGGGTCCTGTCAAACTCAGTATATTCTGTGATTTCACTCTCTGGTCATCAGTAGCTCAGTAACTTATTTTCACCCTGTTCAGTGTCTGTATTTTGGTCTTGGCCTTGCAATATTCTGGGGTTACTCCTATTTTTGTTAATCTCTTCTACCATGAAACTCTATATATTGGTGATCTGGGGTGAAATTTAAATTTTTTTAGTTGATAAAATATTTTTGTAGTCCAGGTTGACTGATGGGATCCAGCTTGCGTTTTAGTTGAGCCCTTGAGTCTAGAGTAGAGTCTGGTTTCAGCAAACTGAAGGGGAAAAACATACATTATAGTCAATAGAGGCTGAAGGGCTTGGCTCTTCTGAAAATTAGGCAGCTCCTTTTATTTTTACATTTCTACTTTAGTGACTTGTCAGAGGTGCTGAAGTTTCAAAAGCAATGGTTGAAATTTTTCATGCAAGTTATCTCAGTGTGAAAAGATCACAAGAAGTAAGGGAAATGGGATGAATAAGTAATCCCATGAATGGAGGTATTATTGTTACTTATAAACAAATACATTGGCAAGGCACCCTTTGGGTAGGGAAAGCTGGCAGGACTGAAATAGACGTAAAGATTAATCTTTTGCACAGTGTGGTTAGAGGCAGAATGCCTTTGGAAGCATATCAAGATAATAAAGGATTGATAATAATCCTGGAGAGAGCACAGTATTTTATAGGGAAACCATCTTGCTGATTTGGGGGACAGGAGAAAGAACAGGAGAGGAAGTGAGACTCAAAAGGAAAAAAACCCAAAAAAACTGTGGAAATGAAAAAAATTAGTCCAAAGGGTTTTAATACTTGATTAAAAAAAAAACAAACCCAAACAAACAAAACCCCTTTTCTCTCACTGCTTAGTAGTTCCCTGCTTTGTTTGAAATAGTATCTGTGGCAGTATCTTTGAGTACTAGGAAAGGCTAGTGAGTAGTAACCAGCTAGCTTATGGGATTTCCAGAAGGATTGGAAGCAATCTTCCAGTGGTGGTACAAATATCCATGTTATATGAGGTGCCTTATCAGCTAACACGGGTGAGGGGGTTCACACCGTGTAGCCCACGGGAACGAGCCCTGGTGCCAGAACCTTTCAGAGAGGGAACTGCGTAGCTGTGTGCCAATAACTGTGCAGCATCCCTACCTTCCAGGGAGGAGATGATTTGATTTGTGATTGACACAAGTTGTAACAGCAATAACTGGAGCAGGAGCTCAGAAGGGTTTATGCATATATGTATACACTTCAAACATGCAAATCAAAGAATAATTATCCTAACACTTTGGAAGCAGAAGAGAGAGCTCCATGTAACGCATTAATGCACATGTTTCAGCAAGATGTGTAAAACATCTGCAATTATGAATGAATGGACTCGTTATTCTACCATGTGCTCACTGTGCTGTACAGAAAGTAAAAATAAATATTTGAGACACTTCTATCATTTCCTTTTTTGTCAAGAATTTACATCTGGAATCCTCATGGGATCTTTCAGAATACCCGGTGATGTGAAATGATCTGCCTGACTAATACAACTATTACATTACACTGGTCATGGCTTTCTTATGGTTTAATTGTTGTAGCCCCTGAAACGTTAGCCACTGGAATGGGGAGATACTGATCTCTGTCAGGTGACAGATATTAACCTTTTGTTAGCCTGGATCTTTGTCTTCTAAAGAAGGTCCTTTCTTTTAAAGAAGTGAGGCTTCTGTTACCAAAGATCTCAAAGGGAGTGTTTTTGCCTTTTTTTTTTTTTTAAGGTAACAAATTATATGGATTTATGGTTTTGCATATTAAATACTCCTGAAAAACATAAAGGTGCTGTGTTGTTTTACAGATCTGCTACATTTTCATCTTGAAATCCTTTTTAACTTTGAGCCACATGGATAATCCTGAAATAGCTTTCTCTGCTTCCTGTCAGACACATGCTTTCATTCTGCAGAAAGCAGCAGGAGGCCTTTTGCTTGTTTGGAGTAGTGCTCATAAATATAAAATTGAACTGTACACTGGGGTTTCAGAGCAAAGGATGAATGTTAATAGATCCCACACAAATTGGTCTCTGCAAGCAGCAGAGTCCATAGCATGAGGTCTGCCACTGCCAGGCAAAGAGCCGTGCCAAGGTGTAAGGCTATTTTGGCAATGCAGGTGTTTCACGCAAGTGCAGTAGTAAGAAAAGGTTTCCAGAGTGCTTGATGACAAATTGGTGGGTAGGATCTTCCACAGAATGGAGGGGTTATCTTGAGATTTGAGACAGCAATGCTTATTTGTTCAGTACTTTGTATTGAGATATCAGCAAGGGTTTGAATAATTAATTCATGTTACTCAATCTGTTATATCTTAAAATAATACATTCCTCTCAGTATTGAGACTTGTGATATGCAGACTTACCGGGGCTGAACTGTAGGTACTGATTTAAACTTGTATTTTGGAAATCAAGAAAAAGTTCATATATTGAAGGCCAATTACACCTTTTGTTGTTCCTCAGTTTGAGGAGCCGTGGATGTTGAGCTTTGTGGCAGAGACCATATGAAGTCTATCAGTTGATTGTTAGGGCTCATAAAAAAACATATTAGATGTTGTTTCCTTCATTTTTTCAACCTGAGAGCTTCCTTGTCTGATAGTGGAAAGGCTGATGTGAAAGCAGCGGCACGTACAAGTGTGCGTGGAAAGCTTCCATGAGGTACTGCAGCTGTAAAGAAGGAAGAGGTATGCAAGGGGAAATGGGCTTTAAATGCTAAAGATCTGAAAAGAAGAAAGGAAAATGTTGGAATGATGCTATTTTATAGCTAGCCCACCTGTTTGGTTGTAGCAAAGGGATAGCCTTAGACCAAGATTAATTTGAAAGGACAGCAAATCAGACTGTACACGTTAACAGAGCCTCTCTGGCGGAAAGAAGTCTCCAGAGGAAAGTACTACTTGGAAAATTTTTGCCCTTTAACAAGATAAAAAGATAATTAGGAGGTGTTTCGAATTGAAATAAGGTGACATGTGGAACAGTGGTCATGCAGTGAGAAATTAAAGACCTGTGAGAGAATTGTGCCCGAAGTTCACGTTTTAATGAGAATTTTTCTGACACTTGGGAGGACATTACCCACTTTCAGATTCTGTGAAAGAGTTCTGATCAAACAGGACTTAGATGGGGTCTGTCCTGAAGAACAGTACATGTAGATCAGATTAGGTTGCTCCTTCAGAAGAGCTCTAGAATTATCTTAATGTGCATTAAGTGTTGGCAAAGCCTTTGTAATTTAGGTAAGAGGCCCTTATTAAGGATCATATACCTAATGAATGATGCAATAAACATGTTGATGTCAAATATAAATTCATCATAAACACAGATGAATAGCTACCTTGTTTTCTTAAGGAAGGTCTCATTTAACCGGTTTATGCCTATGTAAAACTGTGTGTGGAAAGTCTTTAAGAAATGAAACATGATTGGAATTACTTTGTTATGTGGTTTGTGTTTGTCTGAGATCTGATCTACTCCTTGAGTTGAAGATATGCCCACACTGGTTTTCCTGAGTTTACTTCTGATGTGTAATTTTAATCCTGTTGTACCTGGTTATTTAGGAGGCCGAATGGATGATAGAGTTGGCATTCCTTACTATTTTGACATAATCATTTTAATCTTAAGAACAGCTTTCTTTTACGGCTGCAATACCCAACATCAAAGATGCTGTGGCTTAGAATCTGAAAACACTTATGCACATTGTCACTATTCATTCCAGGGTCTTGCTTATGCCCGTCAAATATCTTTTTGCATATCCTTTTGCTAAGATGTGTGGACTTTTAAGCTTTACGACAACATAGATATTTTTGTGATCTTGCCACTGTGGCAAATGTTTAACAAGTTTGAGGGTAAGAAGGTTTCTTCCAAAAATGTGGTAGGAGTTAAAAGATGAATAGTTTTATGGATGAAAGATCTTTCAGGATAATTGAATTTTGTGGTAGTTCAAAATAAACTATGCAGTAATCGGTAGAGAAAGAAGAGAACTGTTCATGCAGGTCCATCTGAAAGAACAGTAGGAGCAGCAAAACCTGTAAGCCTGAACTCCCTGAATCTCAGCAGAAAAAAAGCATTCACCAAAGGCCTGACCCTAAAGTCTGCTAATTCAGTTAAAAGATTCCTGATAATTAAAATGCGTAACAGATGGTGGATACTGAGGAAAGGTGAAGGCAGCAAATGTGACTGCAGGCCAGATTTGTGGTCCCAAATGCTGAAACTGAGGATCGATCCGGCCTGTTTGCTGACACAGGATAGATGTGTCTGACCGTGTTATGTGCACAGCTGCCTCTGACCACAACAGACGCAGAGGACATGTATTTGGGGGAAATTTTTGGCTTAGTTTGAAGCCTTTTCTCTGCCCTCTGTAGGGCAGAGAAAGAAGAAACAAGGTTGAAATCAAAAAGGCTGTGTTAGAGAAGTGATGTGCTTTGTTAGAAGTAAGATTTAACTTTGGTTAGATGTGCTTGTTAGATTAAATGCAAAACCTTTTCCAGTCTCTTAGGTGATTGTGCATACCTGTAAGATAGACCTCACAGGAGATTTGTCTTTTTCCAGCAATTAAGTATTAGCTTAAATTTAGATCTAAGTTCTAGCTCAGAAATCAGCTGAGTTGTGTCATATGGCCCACTTAATCCCCCTCAGTTTCACCAAAATCCCTGTGGTCTCTCGAGTATTTCCAATGATGAGGTAAGGGGAAGAGACAGAAGTGGAATTTGGGCCCAGTGGGACTGAGCCTCAGACAAAACAAGGAAATTGTGTTCCCAAAGGAGAGTCTGGCTTGCATGGTGCTAGTGCTGTGGCTAAAATTTCTGAAGTGGTTATGACATTGAAGGGGAGGGGGAAGACTTTCAGTGGAAAATAACCTGTGCCCTCATCCGAGTCATTGTTTCATCCCTGCAAGGCTTATAAATGCAACAGCTGGCCTTGGATCTGCTATTACTTTATAATGCAGCTTCCCAGTTGGAAAGGGTGACTCTTGAAGAAGCACTTCATGAAAAAAACTGTATTTAATGTATGTACAAACCAGTCAGAAATCTCCCTTGAGAGTACCATCTAATGTCTTAAGCACGGGAATTCAACTGGAACACATTTGTTCTGAAACAAAAACAAGCCAAGCCTTGTTGTCCTCCTTATGTGTATTTATGGCAGGTGCACTATGAAAGATTTCCTTGTGGATTTATTTTCCCTTTGCTTCTGTCCATTTTAGTGCTGTGGCATGAAAGCTGAGCAGGTAATTTTAGTGTTGTGCTGTCTATGGGTGAGATGGGCATCTATTTTGATTTCAGTGAGCCAGAAAAGGTGCTGTATTTGTTGGCAAATAAGCAATGTTCATGCATCTCTGTCACCCTTCAGACCAGGAAAAATGATGAAGTATGACTGACTAAAGAGCATATGATATTCAGTGATTCTGTACTAGGATAGTTTGTGGCTGTCATGGTCCCCCAGTTTTAGTTCTTTATGTGTGACTGAAGACTTTTTGTCTCCTGGTTCATGAATCCGCATTAAACTTCAAGCGTTTGCCAGGGCTCCTGGGGAAGCTTTGTAATGTGTCTGGGAGCTCCTACTATTTCTCTGGACACAAGGAACTGGTAACTTGCCTGGGCACTAAAAAATAGTCTTTGCTTGTGTTATCCAAGATAGATTCCTTGGGCAAGGAGAGAAATGCAGGGGAAGGAGAAAGAGGATAAATGTTGTGGCTTTACATCTTAATGTACTTCCAGAGCATTCATGGTAATGCAATACAGAGCAGAGAAACAGGGAAACCCAGTTTACTGAGCTGCTGTTTAATCAAGGCCAAACTCCCTTCCTGTGCTTCACCCTTCATGAAGGTGCAAATTAACCTGTGAAAAATTCAGGTCAGACATGGAATGATTTAGCTTTAAATGTTAAATAATAGCATTAAATTTTCCTGTCTGCTTCTGCTGTACTCAGGTGAACATAAAGTAGGATATTGTCCTGAACTGATGTACAACACCAGACTAGGCTGGAAAAAGAGGAGGCCAATCAGGCTGAGTTTGAATCTGTCCTCTGATTTTTTTTTTTTTTTTCGGGTGGAGTTTTTATTCCTCTGTGTCTTGGGGTGACTTTATGGTTGCAGAGGGATCCCAAAACAGTTGCTTCTTTCACTGCGCTTTTTTTTCACAAGCGCATAGCTGCCATTTTCCGCTCTGTGAAATAATGTGTAGGAGAAAAATGGATCCTTGCTTTCCTTCAGCTTTGGCTGTGCTAAATATTAGTGTGCTATGTGCAACATTAGCAGCCTAAATGTGGAGATGGCAGCTACCTCGAGTGGCTGTGGGTCACCACGGTGTCTGTGGGGTGCAACACAAATATCTTCAGCATTCATGCAGTGGCTCCTCCAGCAGAATGAAGGTGGGTGCAGAAAGTGAGGTAATGAAAGAAGAGGCAAAAAGAGTAAGGCAGAGCTGTGCTGAACCAGCATATTAGACCAGAAATTCTGAAATGAGTTCATACTTCATGCTTTTTTTTATCTGGGATGACTGTAAAAGACAAAACCTTTTTGAAATGGTTGTTGATGCTTGTTGGAAGGATTCAGTACTTAAAGGGGAGGAGACAAATTGCAGGGAAAATCCTGGAAGGTCTTTCAGTCATGGTCCTTAAACTTAACAGCTTGCCCTATATTGTGAGGTAGAAAGAAAACACAGAGTTCTTTGTTAAGGCATACTTTTTTAATATCCTTTCCCAATATTTTTGGAAAGGAAATGGCAAAAAGCCAGGAGAAGTGGCTTGAAAACACAAAGGAAGTAAAAGACACCATGCTAAGATTGAATCAACCGAAACATACAGAAAAATACAGCAGAATCCTTGAAATCTCACAAGGGACTTACAAGTTAGAATCAAGAAATGCTTTGGATAAGTTGAATTAGTCACACTCTCAGCAAATTTTGAATGCTGCCATCTCTTCATCATTGGGTTCTATGAAACCCACTGGATAGAATATCAAACAAAAAGCTTTTTTTTGCTGGAGTGTTCTTTAAAACCTTCATTATGAGACTAAAAAACCACAGCAAAATAATCTGTATTCCAAACATGCCCAAACAATGGCTTAGCACTCTGAATATTCAGTAAGTGAGTTGTCTCTTTAATAGTTATTATGCTTGGTATCAATGCCTGACAACTGCTGTCACCCCATCGAATTGTGCTAAATCCTCCTAAACAAGACACCCTTGCAGTAAAGCTTGACTTGTAATCATTTTTTTGGCATGCCCAGCTTACAATTGTTATTATTCTAACTGCTCACACTCGCGTACAGCATGAGGTGCCAATGTTTTCAGTTCCAAACATTAAAGATGTGGTGATGGAGAAGGAGAGCCCTTATTAATTCCGAGAGATTTGCTTAATTGGGACACAATGTGAAGATTCTCAACAATAATAACAGATGATGGGGAATAAATAGGCATGGCAGGAGAGAGGCAGCTTCTAGGGTGAATTTCCCTTTGCTTCTGCTTAATTGCATTACATACTGTGGGAAGTATCTGGAATATGCGTCTTCTAGTTAATTTTTCTTGACTGCCTCCATCTAGCTACTGCTCCTGGACATTTTAATGTTTGATAATACTCTATTTGCATATGACTGCGCATCAATAGCTGTCATTAGAACCAATTTACATACATGATTTGCTTCTTGAAGTGTCAACGTCTGAATTTTATCTGGAGACAGGAATAGGGTCAGGAAAGTTTAATTGTTTGTATAATGCAATTGAAAAGGCTGGCAGGAATCTAGGGCAATTTTGGAACATCTGTCTTTAAGCCATCAAAAATAAAGCACATAACAGCTGTGATAACAGCAGGATTATGATTAGATATACAGCATTCACCACCAGTTTGAACGAGGACTGGAAAACAAAAAGGAGGTAAATAAGTCAGTTTGGATAACATTACAAGAATTTTTAATAGGTCTTTGGTTTTTTTTAACTTTTGAAAGTTTATATGTAAATACACAGAAATATAAAGAAGATCTTACTTTTTCTAAGAGAAGCTTATATTTATTCTTCAGAAGTAGAACTTGTGGCCCAATAGCACAGTAATGTAGCTAAATGTGGTTTCTCACTTGCTATGTTGTGTGTTATGTTAGCAAATCCTGCTTTAAAATTGCAGCTATTTGGTCGTGTTCATGATTTCTGCTTAAGGAACCATGAAACGTTTGTGGCTCGTTCCCTTTATAACACGAAATCATCTTTATCTGTATCTCTATTATATGTTTATCTGTTATGAATATAAGTATAGTGAAAACAATTCCTTTGGAAACAAATACAGCGATCTCTATTGTGGTCTTTTAAACATGGACTTTGGTTTTGTTTTTAATTATTTTTAAGTTTCTCTTTTTTTGTCCTGCTTGGTACTTGACTTTCAGTTATTTTGTATGCAAATGCTGCCTGTCTTGACACTGAAATTGTTTTTAGTATATAAACTACTACCTAGTTCATACCATGGACTCCTAAGAAGTTCTTCAACTCTATCTCAAGATAATCCAAAAATCAAGTCAATTGTTTGTGATCTGAAATTGTATCTTAATTGCAGGACTGATTGTAACACACAAGAAAGTATTAACTATCCACATGATTAATTACTTTATGTCATTTCTAGTTAAGTTTGTAATTTGATGAAAGCTGAAAATATAAAAATATCTAGTTACACACACTTAGTTTAGAATTTTGGAGCTGTAACTTTTGGATGCCGTTCAGTTAAACCTGACTGTGTGACTTCACAGGCAGAGCAGAAACACACTTTACATTTCGTAGTCACCATATGAAATGAGAATAGATCTGAAGAAAAATGCACAGCTTCAGCATTCGTTTATGTCTTCTACTTAAACTAATTCATGAGAGTTGGATACATCAGTAATGACACCTCCAAAATTAAAACACTGGTTTGTTCTTCTGTCAGTACGAAAAGTCATCATGCTGCAGCAGCACAGGCAAAACTACAGAACGCTTGAAAAATATGCAGCCCAGAGCTGCTTTCTTGTCCATAGATGATTGTTGGGTTAACAAATTCATTTCAGTATCAAACCAGAAGCCTGCCAGCAGCTGAGCTGTTAGGGTGTTCTGTGGCTGGCTAACTCCACACTGTGCTATTGGCTTTGCAGGAGCGTTTTTGTTGCTGAGATGCCTCAGCAGCTGCCCCATGTGGTATAAAGCAACTTGGAGCCTTGGAATCTGTCACTTATTTATTACAGATACCCAAAAAACAGCTTCATTTGTAAGCAGATTTTGGCATAGAAAAGCACCAACTGCAGAGAAGTGTGTGTTTTATGCCAACTAGTTTTTCCCCCCCATAAGTGTCAGTGCACTGACTATCGTGTCATAATCAGTGTTTAGGAGATGCACTATTGTTTTAATTCCTGCAGGCTCCATAGAGCTTTCTCTCAGATCTCTCATACGACCATAACATCCTCATTTACTGCAGCAAGTGCATGTGAAATTTCTGCAAGGAAACAAAAAAATATGCTGCTTCACTGATAGCCAATAAAAGTAATTATCTAATCAGTGCTCTTCAGAAGGTACTGGAGCAGTGTACTCTGACTCATAAAAGGCTTTGGACTGGAAGGGCCCTAAAAGAGCATCTAATTCAACCTCCCTGCCATGGGCAGGGACACCTTTCACTGGACAAGGCTGCTCAAAGCTTCTGATCTAGAATGCTTCCAGGGGTGGGGGCATCCACTCTGTAGACAATCAGACAAGGCTGTTTTAGACAATAATGTGGCAAGGCACTTTGAGAGCCTCTCGTGGTTAATTTCGACTGCAGTGATGAAAATCTGTAGGTTTTTGGCTGATCTGTCATATGCCAGTCAGGAGTTGTTTTCTAGATTGTTTTCTCACCTACCTTAAGACTGCTCTGATTCTGAACTACAGCAAAAGCACTAGTGAACCTCTCCTTTTGGAAATGAAAATGAAACTGCATGTGGGAAGAAGTAAAGCATACTCATGAATTTTGCCTGTAGATCTAACATCACGTCAGCCAATGCTGACATCAGCAGCTTGCCTCCACAACATAACGATGTTGTATGTGTTCATTTCCCTTGATGATAATGGTTCATAGCTTGGGGAAAATGTGTCAGGGAAAGGCAATTTATTCTAACTTAGATTAGCACCAGTTTGAATTTTTTTTTTTTTTCCAAAGTGAACTAAAATATTACTATCTGATTGACTAAAGATGTCCGCACAATTTATATTCATGTAAGCACAGCAAACATGCTTTCCCTGAAGTAGAAATGGTCGTAAAATGCCCAAACTAAGACGTACCTGGGATAAAAAAATTGGGGAAAAAACCTATCACAAGGTCTTAGATGCAGCAGAATTTTTCTCACCAGCTGCCGTCTTCAGATCTTTCTTATATGTAAGGACTTCTGTGCAGCTAAAGCCAAGGATGCCCTGGAACACGAGAGGCAGACAACTGCTGACCTAGCACATATTGCTAAGCCTGCTGTGAGTCTGCAGTGGCATGTCACGATAAAAATAAAGACAGAGAAAGAAGAACTTTTTGAAGTTTGAGCTGAAATACTTTGGAAGTAGAAGGAAATAATGCAGGAAATCAAAGTGTATGCACCTGGGGCCGAAGCAGAGCTCAGTCAGAGGGGGGAGAGGTGACCGATGTAGCATGAGGGAAAGTAGGAATACTTTAGAGGAGGCTTGGCTTCACTGGCAGTGCCTCAGCAAGGAGGATGACTTTTTAAGAGGAAAAGATACGCATTTCTTGCAAATCTAGAGCAATTTAGTCACTTCATCTCCCAAGTAAGAAACTTCAACTTGTTTCCCTGGTCTGTACCTCAGGATTCTGTGCCAGCTGGGGCCACACAACACTGAGGAGCTCTGTCTTAAAGCTGTTTTCCAAACTCTTCCTTCTTGCAGCGTGGCTCTGTGGGAACTGAGCACTGATGGCTGTTCCCAGGACCCAGCAGTGTTGAGGGCTCTGTTGTGTCAGTGTAAGCAATGTCTGTTCAGTTGGGGTTAGAATTTTCAGGTACTTTCTGGCAATGCTTTCAAAGTGGAAGTCTTTTACTTGTTGCAGGTCTCTGGTATATGATGTGGTCAGAGGATCTGTATCACTCTACTTTCCTGAGCTGACGTTATGTCTTTAGCTGGAGTCAGACCTCATCAAAGAATTCCTTCATTTCTTTGTAAAGGATTTGAAAGTTAGCTCTCTTCAACTTATCAAGTACACATGAATGGCAGATAATTAAATGACTGATTTTATTTTGTAAGTCTTGGGAAAGGTTTGTGTAAGTCCTAAGTATCATTGACAGCTCTGTTCAAAACACAGCAGTTTTGATTCAGATCAACCCTCAAAAAAGATGGTCGTGTTCTTGGCACAAGTATAAGACAATAGAGTCAATAATTATTTTGCTTGTGATGGCTCTGGGCACACGAGACTGTTGCAATCTTCTTTTCCTTCAAGAGAATAAGGGAAATACTTCAGGTGATACAGCTGCAACTAGAGAGAATCTTATTGCTCACATGGCTGGAAGCATAGATGGGATGTTATAGGGTCTGGTTTTTTTCTTGGGGTTTTTTTCCCCCCAAGGTTTTAATCTTCTGAGGACACTTAAATCCTTACAGAGAAGCTACTGCATCAAATCATTATAGTAGCTTACATAGTCAGGTTGTTATATGTGACTTATTTGGCTTCCACAGAAAGATCAGAAGTCTTAAAATTGGCGGAGGTAACATAGCCCTGTTTTATTAAACCGCGAATGTGAGTGTGTTGTCGGTGTTCTGGGGCTCCTGTTGTGCCACCATAACTGTGGGCCTCGGGGCAATCTGATGTGCAGGTTTATAGCAATACCAGAAGCCAACATTATTTTGGAACAGGCAGCACCAATTTTTGCTCTAAAATAGATATGATGGTGTGGTGACCTCAGCTGGCTGCCAGACCCAGTTGTTCTCTTGATCCACTTCCTCAGCAGGTCAGTAAGATAAAAGATGAACAAGCTCAAGGGTTGAGATAAAAGCAGTCTAATAAGAGAAGTAAAGGGTGCATAGAAAACCAAAGCAAAAAGAGGATATTTATTCTTCACTTCCTATCACCAGGCAGATGTCCAGCCACTTCCAGCGATGCAGGGCCCCAGTATGTGTAACAGCTGCTTTGGAAGACATGTGCCTTAACCACAAATGCCCCCATGCTCCATCCCTCAGCTTTTTATTGCCGAGTGCAATGCCACGTGCTGAGGAACATCTCTGCTCAGTCTGGGTCAGCTGCCCAAGCTATGTGCCTTTCCATCCCCTTGCCCTGAAACAGGTCGCTGGCCTTTGGGAAGAGAGGGTGAGGGTGGAGAGACAGCCCTGCTGCTGTGTGAGCTGCTCAGCAGCAACCACAGCTCTGGTGCATTAGCAGTGTTATGTCATCACAAATGCCTTGAGGAGAGTTAGGTCTGTCCCAGCCAGAGCCAGTACAGCTGGTATTGCAAGAAAACAGCTGAATGTGAAAATTCCTGCTAGCCAGATTTCCTTTTCTCCTCCCTTCCCTGCATCCACTGCAATGGTACTGGTTTCCTTATAGATTCATCTATGATAATGTCCTGTGGGCCTAGAGGAAAAGAGGACGTGTCAGGAAGCATACTGTGCTTCACAGTTCATGCTGACAGGGACGTTTGGATGCGTTGCAAGTATATGCTGGAGCAGTTCAGAGAATACAGTAAATTGTGGTTGTGAGCTAAACCCAACCCACAGTGAGACTGGCAAACCTTAGCAGTGACTTTTCCTGGATGTACTGGGCAGCACTGCCTTGAAGTCAAGACACAGATACTCTGCTGGGAGGTGTAACTGGAAACAGAATGTGTGTGAGGATGTGTTTGTATGCATGACTTCCCTGTGAATGCACGTGGTGCATATGTATGAATCTTTCCAAGTTGTGGAAAGTTTGGAAATACAGATGCAAATTAAAACAGTTCAAGGTGCTGCCTGGCTTGACTAGAAATTTGCCTGTGAATTTGGTTCACAAACTGTGCTGGTGAGTAGGCTTATTATTCACAGAGTGAATTTGGTCATTTTTAGCTCTGTCTTTCCTTATGCAGACTCATGCAGATTATGCACTCTGCGTTTCTTTGTTGAGCTTGAAAATGCAAGGCTTCTGAAAGGATTAAAATGTTTTGGAATGAGTTTCTCCAGTTGCTGTAGCACCAGTCCCTAAGAGCTCTCCTGTCTTTATGAAGATTAAAGCATCTACTGATTAGTGCAACACTGGAAATTGCATAAGACTGGTTGTGAAGGACTCTTGCAGATTGAGAGTCTGATCCAACAACTGCTGAAATTGATGTAAAGACGAGCATTAGCAAATGCCACTTTTAAGTGCTTTAGCAGAGGAACAGTTCATTAAAATCAGTGTTTTTTTCCACAAGTCAAATGCACTGAAACAGGATAATTTTGTCAGCTTTTACATAACTTTGTGTGGGGAAGAGATTTGGCAGAGAACCCTCAGCAACAAGCTGCTGTCTTCTGTCTGTAGCTGAAGACAGATGTATTCCTTCTTGCCCTCTGAGGACCAGAGATATCATTCTAAATATAAGGTGGCATTGATTTTCATAGAGTGAAAAGAAGAAAATACCTGAATGGGAATTACAATTTTGAATTCAGTCTTCTCCAAGCGTTACTTTGACAGGGGGATGCTCCTAAGCAGGACACATCATCTGAAATGTAGGAGAACTACCTAGTAACTAGGAGAACTTAAGCTGTGCAGTGCAGAGGATGCTTTGTTGGCTCTCACATGTGAGCTGTTCCAGCTGTCTTTTGTTGTGGCTTACCCCCACCAGTGACTAAGCACTACACAGCTACGTGCTCGCTCCCCCCGCGCTGGGATGGGGCAGAAAATCATGAGTGTAAAAGTGAGAACTCGTGGGTTGAGATAAAGACAGTTTAATGGGTAAAGCAAAAGATGTGCATGCAACCAAAGCGAAACAAGGAATTCATTCACCGCATCCTGTGGGCAGGCAGGTGTTCGCCATCTCCAGGAGAGCAGGGCTCCTTCACACACAAGGGTTGCCTGGGAAGGCAAACTCAATCCCTCTGAGCCACCCCCTCTCCTTCCTTCCTTCCTTCCTTCCTTCCTTCCTTCCTTCCTTCCTTC
>VZTI01001507.1:3783919-3992377 GCA_013397865.1 Struthidea cinerea
GTGCAAGCTCTGCCCAGCACTATCAAAAACATCCCTGTGCATTCAGCACCGTTATCAGCACAAATCCAAAACACAGCCCCATACCAGCTACTGCGAATAAAATTAACTCCATCCCAGCCAAAACCAGCTCATCTTTCCATGAAATGCAGCTCTGGTGTCTGAAAGACAATGGAGGAAAAAGAGCAACTCCAGTGCCATGTATATGAAAGCTGGCACAGCAGCACTGGAGTCTCAGCAGACAGAGACCCTTAAACGCAGTGTTTTTCCCAGCTGGAGTGCCAAATGTCTCTTGATTACCAGGCTCTTGACAGCCTGCAGATGAGGGGCAGAATGCACTTGGCTTTTGAAAAAAAAAAAAAAAAAGAAATGGTAGCTGAGCCACCTCTTCTCCCTTAGTGCTCTCTTAGATGCTCTCAGACTACATGGATGCTGTGCCTGAAATTTTGATCTTGTTTTAAAATATTTATTTCCTGAAACACTGCTTAGGCATTTATTATTTGACAACAGAGGAGTTATTTTAAAACTCCAAATTGTACAGTGTCAGGTTTTCACTCATAAAAATTCAGTCCAAATCTTTTTTTTAAAAAAAGTCTGAAGATATGTAAAATGTTCTGTTTGAAAATGGGAGGGGGAGAAGAGCAATTAAAAATGTAAGAATAGAAGCTAATTATGAGCAATTCAGGCAGAGCTTTGTTTAGAAAATGTATCAGTATAAAATGGATAGGTGAATAGATTAGTGCTGATTGCAGTTTTTACATATAATAGTCTCTTTTTCATGAGTAATCATTAGCAATTATAATGTAAGCTTTAAATCAGCTTGGGATGGGACTGCACTGTAATATGAATACTAAATAATTGTGTGTTCCCAGACAGAAGAAGAAAATAACTTTGTGATTTGGTGTTCCAGTCCATAGTGCAAGTATTTCCTTGGACCGCGTGCCATTTGCTCTCTCTATTTCTGCTCTGAGTTCATTAATGTCACCACTGAATGCCAAGGTTCATCACACAAATGATTGTTGCCTTGTGTTAGCTGGGAGTGGAAATTGCAATTATGCTTTTAAAGAAGTATGACTTCGTGTAGTAATTACTGGCATTATTAATTGCTAAGAGAAGAAAAAAATGATCCAGGAGATCAAGGGGCTAAAAGTAATGGTGTAACACACTACATGGCTGTAAAAATGCGAATTTATTCGGAGATTGTCTGTGCCAATTGATCAGTGGCAATTTAATTCCTGAGCCTGAAGGTTCTGGGCATCAATAATTGTGCAGGACTGCATGAGAAGACCTTGTTGGTGGTGCCTGCTAACACCTGGGGTAGGGCTGCCTTGGTTGCTGGTTGAGGTTTTTTAGGAGTGCCATGGGCAGTAAAAAACTTTTCCTCATTTGCATCTGGGTTTCTGTTCAAGATTGTGGCCCTGTTATTTTATCCTGTCCTGAAAAGTTCACATTTTGAAAGGATGCACACCTGACTGAGAATGAATTAATTAGTTCAAGTAAAAGCAGCCAAGTGATCTGTGAGAATTATGGGCCCAGACTCAGTTTCCTGTTTTCCTGATTTTTATTAAAAATGTTGTGGGCTTTTTTTGTTTGGTTTTTCTATGGAAATAACTTGGGATTTTTGTCTGTCCAACTTCTAGTTCCTTGTCCCACATCCTACCTCACTTACTGGCTAATTTTAATTGGACTGAACAGATGGGTAAAGGACTTTGAGTAGATAAGCTTCCATAAGCTTTGTGTAAATTGGTGGCCGAGTAAGGAAGAAATTAGAGCAATCTGCATCTTTATTCTCTTAGTGTAAAGAGCAGGAGAGAAAAATGGTGGAAGGGAAAGGTGTATTGAGCAGGAAATTGTGGGATTAGGCATCAACAGTCAGAAAAAAGAAGAGGCTCTGCACTGCAATGAATGATATACAGGCTTAAAAAAGGTTTTTGACTAGGAGGGCGGGAGTCCTGGTTTGACACTCTGCTAATGTCATGTTGATGCTGTTTTAGCACATTTCTGGTTCCAAATAAGAATCAGCTTTTTATCCAGAGTTTTTAAGAATGTCTTGGATACAGGAAGCTGCTCAGCTTTTCTGTAGGCCCAAACAGAGTAATGAGATAGATGTAATTACTGGAAGTAATTAGATAGAAAATGTACATAAGTCTCAAAGCTGATACCCAGAAATATTCTAACTGCAGAGGCTTCTCAGAGGTGTGGAGGTTTCAGTGCCTCGAGAAACAAGAAATGCTCTCTCAGATGAAAGCAAGGCCAGGTGCAGGTTCCCTGTTGGCTGGGGCAGCCATCCCTGCCCTCTCTGCTTGGAGCAGGTTTTCCTGCTCCCAGTGTTGTCCCCCAGCATCCTGGTGCTGTATCTGCACCTCTTCTTGTTGGCAGCACTGTAAAGACGAGTGGACAAAGACAAGATGCTCTTTCACCCCGATGGTTTGTGGAAGGGTCTGTCTTGCTGACAAAATAAAGATGGAATTTTGAGCTTGGTCCTTCTGTGTTGGGTTGGGTTTTGCAGGGTGTCAGCTGCCAAAACTGCAAGCACACCCATTTCGCAAGTTTAGACCTACAAATTTAGGTAACAGCTCTTGGGAAGTATGCACATATTTTATAGAAATGAAGCCTGGTATGTTTTTTCTGCCCTCAAATTATGTTAGGGGGAAAAAGTGAAGTTACAGCCTAAACAGCCATCAAAAACAACGCCAGCTACCAAAAAAATGGAACAAATGGGGGAAAAACCCCACTGAGACAAAAACTCAAGGGTTCCACATGTGTGTGGTCTGTCCCATCAAGCAGAGAGAGAAGGATGTTGCTTACAGTACATGCAATCAGGTATATATATGTGTGTGTGTATTTATCTCCCCTTTTGGAAGGGAGGTAGCCAGTCATTGCCTCCATGTTTTGATTCTTTGGAGGTCTTTGTTACCCCTTTCCTCCCGAGGGAAGACTGACCTCTAGAAATATGGGAGAGGGAGACTGCATACTGCAAAAATCTGCATTCTAATGTATTGGCTCTGCCCTGAGGAAATGCCCTGCAGGTATAAAAGCACTGCACGCATCACACTTGGCCAGGCCAAAATGAATGCAACTTCTCCTAACAAGGTCTCCTTTCACACAAGTCCTACAGGTTTCTATAAATAGCTGTGTTTTTAATAGCCCAACCAACACACTCAAAAAAATGTTTTGGGAAATGTGGAATTAATTGCCTTCCTTCTCCCTATTTAGAGATTTCTAGGACTCTTGTTTCCACATCCTTGTGAGGGGGACATGCTGTCATTCTTTACCCTGTAAGGGCTGATTTAGCCTCCACTTTTGCATCAACTTGCCTATAAGAACTGTATTAATATTCGACTGCAAAAGAAGTAATCTCATTTTTGATTGAGCTAAAACTTAAAAAAAGTCCGAAATCATTAAACCTTAAACAAACCCTATCTGAAGGCAAATGGTTTGTTCCAGTTTTCATTAATCCTTTTTATACTTAAAAGTAACCCTTTTCTTTTGGTAATGCCTGAAATCTTATGTTAGAATGTACTGAAGTGGAGCAATTAATCCTTCCCCCAGCACTGAACATTCCCTTTGACTGCAGTGATTCAGACAGTTGTGAATTATTCTGGTGTTTAAACTGCTGTGGCTGTAAATGTCCAAACATCTCATGGATGAGCCCTTGAGGGAGGTGACAGGAGGGTGGCCCCCACTGCTGGCTCCTCGGGACTTTCTGTGTATTTAATTGTGCTCCGTGGCCACCTTTCCGAGCCCTTCCTGTCCTCATGGAATGAGCTTTTGGAGGGCCAGGCTGGCTGTGTCCTGCTCTCTGTAGCTGCCTGCTCCCACTGTCACTGGGCGCTGGCAGATGTGCTCCAGTCCTGGAGAAGCAGATCCAGGTGCCCTCAGTTTAGTCTGACAGCTCCCCACTCTTCAGATACCCCATGGGCATCAGGAGCAGGACTAGGGAAGTCAGGTGAAAGCTGCCAGGTTCTGACTGCTTGCAAAAAGCCACGATGGCTCTGAGAGCTGCATCTTTAGAATAAATGAACCGAGTCACTGTGGGATTTGCAGTTTAAATACTGAGTCTTTCCCCTTTCCTTTGGTTTCAAAGGAATTTGTGTCCATTCTTAATTATTTTTGGGGATTTTTTGCACTATGTACAAGTGCTTCAGCACTTGAAGCAGGGACTCTTTATGAAGTGAAAGAAACGAGCTGATACTGAGTGAGTGAGACTGAGTGAAGAAGAGCTTCCCCCCTTCCTTCCCCCGGCTGCCTGTGTGTGATGTGATCAGTCCCATTCCCCACCACCCCCGCCAAGCAGCTCTATAGTCTGTGAGCAGCCACAGGAAGGCATTTAAGTATGAAAGAAATGATAGATCAGGTGCTGAAGGGGAGGTTAAAATATCTGTTAGCCTCAAGTCAGATAATAGTGTGTATGTTACGGATAAACAGATGCACAGCTGTCCTTAATCTTTCATCATTCTGTTTATATACAGAAATAAATGTGTTTCCTCAAATGTAAAGTTACTGTACTCATTTAAACAAACATTATGTGTATATGGGAAACCTCAGCCTTTATCTAGTCCATAAAGGCAACAGATACTTTATTTTCTCCCACTAGAGAGGAGCTTCTGGAAGAATGATCTCTTAGCCTTCCAGTCAGATTTTGTGCTGTCCCTTGAATAACCTCGCAAAGAGCTGAAACAAATGGAAATTCCTATGTGAGCAAATAGGAATATGCAGCAAGATGGGGATTAAACAGAATTGGTGTAATTTTCCCCAGCAATAGATTGCCATTAAGGAATGTGAGTAGCAAGGCAAGCTCTCTGCCTGCGCTGAATCAAGGAAGTTGTGCCTGCCCTGACCCTCCAATGTTTTTTTCACCAGGGGATTGAATTTTAATTTGCATGCATGATTGAGGTTTTTGACAGCTGGAATTTCTGTAGTGCTGGATCTGAACACCTCTGACAGGGCTCTGGTTTGCACCCTTGCTGTACATGCTTGCAGACAGGTTGAGGTTTTTTTGCACTTGCATTCCACTCACCTCCACATCTGGCTTGTCTGTGGTGAGCTGATAAGATATCAGCATATCTAAGCGAGGAGCACGTGAATGATCTCCTCCTGCTCTATTCTTCCCCTCCCGTGATTTGTAAGTGTTAAAGCACTCATCTGTTCTGGCAGTTAATGTATGCAGCCTCTCAATAGCTAATATCCTGTCATAGGCAGCGCAAACCGGCTTCATCTGGTTCACTGCTTCAGCAAGTAGCTGAGAAAATATAGGTGAAATGAAGAACTCAGCTGCTGGCTGGGAGACTGGCGCCTGCCCTGCTGCAGAGAGAAGCAGGGAGATTGCACGGGAGATTGTGCTGCTCACAGAAAGGTCTGCACTTTGCTGCTCACAACATATTGGCTGCAGCTCTTTGTCCCACCCTGCAGCTCTGAGGTCTGTTACTTTGCAATGTGAACCCTCATGTTTCAGGATTTAAAATGCAGATGCAAAAAAATCTGCAATGAATTGTAACTTGGCAGAGATGACCAATATCGGGGAGAAAAATTGATTTTTGTGTCTGCAGAATCCATCATCCTACATTTTTGGAAGTCTGATTCATTTGCTTTGGTAATAAAAAATAAACAAATCAGTCATTTGGGCTCCAAATGCTTTTCTACCCTGATAGGCTCAGGAAGGAGTTAATAAAAACAATTCAAAACCCAGGCTCCCCTGGAGCTGAACAAAATCTTTTGCACCTACAGACAATCTGGCAGAATTAAGCTCTGTCATTTTACTGTCAGCTGTGCCTTTTCCTCTGCATTCCCCTTAACATTTTCACAACTTTGCCTCCCACATTACCCTGTGCTTTAACAATACAAGGGAGAAGAAGTGAGTGCAAACCCAGATGAACCTATGTTTTAAAGTTCAGAACCTCTCTTTGGTCTTGTCATCTCCAGCGTTTTGTTTAAGGATGCACCCTGAATGACAGGATATTTTGTGGGTACGGTGGGAACTGGAAGTGACTTGTAAGGCGTGTCTTGGCTCTCCTGGAAAAAGCAGTGAGAAGAGCGCTTTTGGGAATCGCTGTTACATCCAGCTCTTGCTGTGCCAGTCAGTGACTTTTTTGGGGGAGATGGATGGCGGAAATCTCCAGAAATACTGTGCAGCAAAGCAAGAGTAAGACTCTTTACCTCTTTAGGGGGCCAGATGGGATTTTAAAACTCAAGAGATGGGGAGACAAGGCCAGAGGCTCAAGGGACAGTGGCCTTTCTGAATAGATTTCTCCCATTAGGAGGGATTTTTGCAATATCTGGAGAAGCTCAGCATCTCAGCTGCGTGTATCTCCAGCCTCTGGAAGTCAGCAGAGGAAAGCCCTAAGGCTGTGACAATGCTATTTCTTTTTTGACTTACATTCTGTTCAGTCTCATCTCAGATGTATGATGGTTGATAATCTTAACCTCCTTTCTGCCGCTTCTTTTTATACAATAAAAATGTTGGCGTCAGACCTAACTGTGTAGCTTCAGTGGTAAAAGTTAAAAGCCAGAATTTGTGACACTGCCAGAGTCTCAGAGCTGGCTGCTGGGGGAATGAATGCCTGGGGGAGTTCACAGGGCCGGTAACAGGGATGGCTGTGTGACAGACCTGCCTCCTGACTCTTCTTAGATCACCCCTGGGGGAGGTTATTTCAGAGCTTGTGTGCCCTATAGCCTCGATTCTAGAGCTTTTGATGGTTCATTATACTCTGTAGCCACCACCTGAAAAGTGATATCTATTGCTCCAGAGTCTGACATCACCGAGGCAGTCAGCTTGGCAGACCCACTTGGTCCTTGTGCCCGTGGAGACAAGCCAGATGTTCTTTGCTGTCTCGTGGAGCTAAATTCAGTCACCTTGCCCCGCAGCGGTTGCTTAATGTTTGTGTTTCTTTTTCTGTTTTGTGCCTGGGATAACAGTTCTCTGCTGCTGCCAACAGCCCTGTTTAGTCTTGTGGAATCACGGTAAATATGCAGTGTGATAGACTTTTGTTTGTATTCAGCTGCCTTTTGTTACATGGTACCCCAGTGCGCCGAGCACACACGAGAAGGTAGGATAAAGATGATACAAGGTTCTCTGAATTTGAATTTCCCAGCTTGAGTGAGTGCCATATTGCCTTATAAATAACCAGTGATGTGGTTTGGTTTTGGTGTTGATCCTACAACCATTGTGTGTACTTGTGTTTTCCATAAAATTAAGGTTTTTACACAGATCTCCTCTCAGTGCTCACACTTCCTCACTGGTTTTTTGCTTAGGGAGTGTTCTCTCAGCATGAATTTCATAAAATACTGCACCCAACAAACCAGCTGCTCTGGCTGTCATCTGAATCTTGTTCTACGGAAGGGTTGATTAGGCCTGTAATATTCTCTGAGCTATTAGGAATGGCGTAGAGATGATAAAAATGAAGATCTATCAATAATGTATAAATCAGTGATAAGTAAAATAATTTCCTTGCCGGTAACTTTAATCTTGAGCAATGCTTTCAACAGGGTCACTGTAAAAAAATAACGCCTTGTGAAAGTGAGCAGCTCTATAGTGGAAAGCTCCCAGAGAGACATGTATCTCAGCCTTTGAAATCTGTGCCACCTCAGTCTGCTGCAGCTCCTTTGTGTGCTTGGCCACGCTACATACCCAAGGTCCTCACACCTTTCCTGCATAAAGGCAAACCTCGGAGCTAGGGGAGGTGGCTGCTTTCAAGCCGACAGTGAGGAGCACTTTGTTCTCTACACAAACTCTTAAAGAAGCCCGAAATGTATTTCACTTTATCCCTTCATGTTTAGTCACAATATGCGGTTTTAAGAACTCTTGTTACCAAAAAGTCCTCTTTGTAGCAGGGAGAAATGGGGATTATAGACTGCTGCTGATCTTTCTACCTGTGCCCTGCTGCTGGCTTAGAGCGTAGTGAATGTAAGCTGAATTGAGCTGTCAACCCCTATCAGGTATAAATCTTCATGAGGTAACTAAGAATGAAAGCTAAACAAGGTGTTATAGGTCACTCTTTGGTCATTTTCTGATATCACCCATCATGTCATAATCTTACTGGGGTGGTGGCGGCAGAGAGGGTGAAGGGAAAAACACACAGAACAATGGAGCTTCTGTTTCACTGTAATTAAAAGCTTTTATACTTACTGAACGCTCTTTTCAGTTGGCTAAGTACTTGTGCTTCTTTGGTTGGCTGATATAGGACAGATCACAGGGGAACAAAGGATGAATTTGGTGATCTGGGTTTGTGTTAGCTTTTTGGGGGCTCCTGAGAGACAGTGTCATCACAGAAAACAAACATTGGAATCAAATGGTCACTGCTGAAGAGTTTGCCTGACTTTACCTGTACGTTCTGGCCTGAAATGCAATTTCTGACCACAACTTTGCTTATTCTTCTCAGTCACTAAACAATTGCAGCAGCTCATGTGTAGCTCCTACAGCTCCTTTGACAAAAACTTGGGGAATACTTGCAGGCAGGCATAACCTGTTTCCATTAAAGGATTTTTATTTTGGGGAAATGTAATTAAAGCAGTGTTCATAGGGTGGTGTAGCTATTTAGGGATTATTAGACATTGATGTTGGGTGAGGGCTGTTTTTCTGTCACCATCTGATTTAGATGAGCTGTTGCTGTCTCTCAAAAGTGGAATCTCAAGTTCTGCTGATGGCACATGCCTGTGGGGACGTGTGCTGGGCACTTCTTTCTTTCACAGGCTTCCTGGGGTGCGAAAAGCTGTCAAGGTTTCTCAGCCACAGCTACTCCTTTCCATCGATTTGTCCTGCTTGCACTCAGGTGGCCACACACACGAGGATCTCTGCAGTGAGGAGGCAGATACTGAGCAGCTCCTGGCCATCCTCTGCTGAGGTGCCTCAGTGCAGGTTATGAAAGGAGAATGTGGGTGCAAATGGGCACTGCTCTGTGGAGAGAACACCTCCTGCTCTGTGAAGTCCCCGTGGCACACAGTGGGAATGGGGAGCTCACCACCGTGCTCAGTGTGCCCATGGTTTTTCTTGCCTCCTTCTTAACGCAGGGATTGCGCCTGTAAAGGTAAATCTGTGTGCTCAGGAGGAGACTTGTAAACCCCCTTTGTTATGACAGACAGTATTTGTGTTTTCACGACTTTCTTTAAAGTTCATATTCCTTACAGAGCGAAGGAACTGGGCGGATCAGGTGGAGCTTTCTGGGAGGAATGTGCTTCTTCATGGCAGCAGTTGGGAAAGTGCAGCTTTTCAGAAGCCCTCAGGCAGGGCAAGGAACAGGAAAGACATAGCTGGAGCCAGAAGCCTGGAAGATGGTGGTGATTGTAGAATATTGACCAGTCAGCCAGACTTTAGGGCATATTGCATTGTGTGTTCTGCTGCAGTTCAGTCACCAGGTTGACCAAAAATAGAGCCGGAATTAAGAGCAGAAGAGGTGGAGGGAGATTTGCTAAAAGACCTTAAAACACCTCTGTTGTCCTTTGTCTGATGAAATGAGTTTAAAGGAATGCTCGTGCTCCAGACTGATGGTAGAGTGTTTTTGAAGATTAAAATTTAAGAGCTGGCATCTTTGGGCATAGATAAAACTTCTAGTTTAGTTGTCTGTAATTAAGTAGCCCATGTTTATTCGCATGGTCAGATTGTTGGAGATTTGTTACAGGCTAGAGCTTTTAAAACTTCTGGACTTCCCTGGGCCTCTTTGGGTTTGGTTTTTTTTTGTGTGTGCTTGTTCTCTAAAATGAAACACAAACCTCGAATCTTCAGTTTCTCTCATCTGAATTAGTGGTGTCAAACTGCTGCAGAAAGACACTGCAGCAGGGGAGAGAGTTTGTACTTGCATCTCTTGTTTTGTTGGGTCCTCAGAGCTGGCTGCTCTGCTCTGGGTGCAGCTGAATTTCATAACACAAGCTGAATGCAAAGGCCAATGTTACGGTCCACAAACAAAACAAGAAGCAGAATGCGGAATTTGTTTGCAGGAATTTTAAAGAGTCGATGAATGAGATTTAACGGAAGCAATTTTTTCCAGTCCTTTCTGTGTGCAAATGCTGTTGCTGAATTCCTGCAGAGCACTTACATATGTCGTAGCTCGTGACCCTGTGATGTAAAATGCTTTGATTCCCTCCAGAGGAAGTGGTCTGGTTAGGAGTTGAACCAAGCATAGATGAAAACACAATAATTCCCAGAGTCTGACTCCAGCTGTTGCTTAGTTAAAAGCTACTTTTCTTGCATTACAAATGTAACAAAGCAAGACAAAGAAAAAGAGAAATCCAGGACATTGAAATATGATTGAGTTACTCTTTCAGTTGAAAGAAGTGTCTTCTTAATCAAACATGAGTGTTTGTAAATTTTAAAAGACATTTTTCATTAAGTTTTTTTTCCTATGAGAGGCAATCTCATTTCCCAATCCAGCCTGACAGATTTTAAACGTGACTTCCTGGTCAAACTACCTCTCCCCCATATGCTTGAAATGCCTTTAGCTGAAAGGGGTGTTTGCCTTAATACTGTATTTCTAAATTAAATGTATTCTGGATTTAAAGACCCAGAATCACACATTCAGCATCATCTACCACTGAAAGTGTATTTTGACATTTCTACAACTTGCAAGCACACACTTTACCAGGTACTGCCAAATTATGTAAATGAACAGAGCCCTTGGGCTGATTTTCTGCTTGTATTTGCTGTGAGTGTGTGATATATATACCTGTGGGATGTTCAGAGGTGCTCAGAGGTTTCAGTGGCAGGGTTAGTGTTACCAACCCCCAAAAGCACAAAGGCTAAGATTCATCCTGAGGAGTTTTCTGCTTACAATATTCAGTGTATGTTTTGTGCCTGCTGCTAAATATTTTTTGGATCGTGCTTGAAGCTGCTCCTGCCAGGGCTGAAGAGCCAAGTCTGGGCCCTGGGGCATGGCACTTTGGTGCTTTGCTGGATGAAACGACACCTTCTCTGCTCTTTCTTGCTGTGTCGGGCAAGAAGGGCCCAAGTAAAGAGGGAGAGGGACATATTAATCACAAAATATGTCTAAAGTTTGCATAGAGTTTGTGTGCTGTCTGCACCTCTTCCTTTTGGTGAGTCAGAACAACCTCTCCACAATTAAAAGTCCGCATCAGAGAGATCTCTTGCTGAATAAACTTCAAGACATTTCAGCTTGCTATGGCTTGGCACAGGGCTGATATTATATTTTGCCCATAAAATACAGTTTCTTGAGTCCTAAGCACTCTTGCCCTGATTTTGAGGGTAGTATCGTGGTATATTTTTCTCTCTTAGATATAAACTCTACATATTTAAATTCAGAGGACTTAAGTCATAATTTTGAGTGCAGTTAGGGTGTTTCCTTCCAGCTTCATGGTAGTTCTACTATTTGAACTGTAATATGGCAGACCCTAGGTTATTTGTTTTAAGGTTTGTGTGGAGATACATGGTATGATAATTTCTTGCATGGAAAACATTTATATTCAAATATACTGTTAGAAAATAGGAACTTGCTTTCTGAAAGCAAAAGGCTGTGCACAGCCTCAGATTTAAGCAGCTTTTTCTCTGTTTGATAATGGGATTTCTTTTAGAGTAAAAAGACTGTATTTGGAGGTGACACTGTTCCCACTGCAAGGCAGATAAGTAAGTAAAATCCAAGGATGTAATTCCAGAACACTGCATTGCTCAGGTTTTTGTCCGGGCAATTCAAATTTTCTCCCGTGTGTTGTACAGGGATCATGATTTATACATTAAAAAAGTGTTTTCTTGCAGTTGCTTATCAGACTTGGCAGATGCTGCTGCACAGAAGAATGCAGTTCTATTGTTTTGTCACACAGATACACTACTGTACAGAATTGTATTTCTTCTGTCTGCAGTGCATTTATTATCATCACTGAAAGATTGTTAACATAAGGTAAATACCACATTTACAGGAAGGCTAAAGGCAGACTTAGATTTCATTAAAAGAAGCCTCCTTGGCTACCAGCTGTGCAGTAGAGGAATTTCAATGCATAACCTGCAGGGCAGCTATCCTGCTCTAAAATAGACATTTTCTTAATTACATATGGAGAAGGGTCTCATTCCCAAACAAATGGCTCATCGTTGTACGTGAACCAAAGGGTAGAAGTTGCCTGTTTTGGCAGAATCCAGACACAGGTTGCAAATTCCTGTTTTAAACAAAAAGTCTGCTTCTGTGAGGGATTTAGAGTATTTGTAAAGCCTTAGAGGACAGTTGGCTTGGTTGCTATGTTTTTTAAATATACCAGTGTATTTTCTTTTTCTTAGAAGAAAAGGTACATACCATTGGAAAAGATATTGGTGGGAGTTTGTTTCTCCTGGGGATGAAAAAAGAAAATGAATATTTTTCTTTACCTCCTACCGTGCCCTAACTTTTTAACCAAGGAATCCCGAAAAGGACACTGCTAAGGAGCTGAAATACAGCAGCTTTGTTGCACTGAGAGCTTTTTTTTGACAGCTCTAGTGCTGTTTTGAGGATGATTGGAGAAATGACAAGGCAGGAAAATCCTGGCAAAATGCCCATTCACTTACCCCAGTGCTGCTGGTGCTGCTGTTGAATCTAACTGCTTTCAACTAATGCTTGAAAGGCATTTTGGATATTTTTTTAGGCAGAATGCATCTCTGCTGTAAATTAAATAGATGAGCCGACTCAGAGGTGGCTGGTGGTCTGTGTGAGCTCATGATCAGCAAGAAGTTTTGAGGATGTGGGGTTTGGAGCTGGGCAGGTGGTGGCCTGGGAACTCAGTGCCTTGTTGTGCACTCTAACATCAGCACGGTCTTTCTAACACTGTGTAAGGTGAGAAGTGCACACGGGGATGGACAGCAATTACTGTCACAGATAAAAATGATCCGTGGAAATAAGCATACATAAATCCACTCTGGGGAGTGAAGCCAATTATCATCTCTGAAAAGCTAAAAGCCCTGAGCACTTGAGGGAAAAGCACTCCCCAGTAGCTGCTGCACGAGGCTCTGTATCCTTTATGAAAACTCTTAAAAGTGTGGCCTTGATGGGCCACCTGTACCTGTGTCTGTAGCCTGCAGTTTAACCTCAGTGAGAGCTTTGTGCAAACTGGTGTGACAAAACAGAGCTGATTCATTTTTGCCTTCCACTGAAAATCATACCCGTGCTACCACTGGGTCAGTAATTGTGCCTGCAGAGCGTGCATGTGGCAACAACAGAAGTGCCTACTTTTTTTTTTTAGTTATTAGTTTGGTTTTTATTTCCCCCCCCCCCTCTGATCTCTGTGAGTGGAGGAAGAAGTTCCCAAATTGCAGTGGACCCAGACTTGCCCCTGGGGCCCTGCCTGAGCACTGGGAACACAATGTGCTCCCACGTCCCTCCCCAGGGAAGGATGAGGTGATCAGGGAGGGGCTGCTGGAAAATCTTGTTGGTGGAAAGGGTTGTGGTAGAGGCGCCCTATTTGGGTTCTGCAGATGCCTTGACCAGACTTTCCTGAGCTGGGGTGCCAAAAATGGGCAGGAGCAGCCAGTTCTGCTCGTGGCAGGAACGTGCTGCTGCTTTGAACGGGTACAGAGCATTTTCTGTGAGTGATGAGCTGTAAAGTTTTAACATGCCTACTGCTGCTCTTTGACAGAAGAGCTACCCAGGGGATGAAGTTCAGACAATTATCTGAATTTGGGGCATTTAAAAAAAACAACATGAGAAGTGTGAGGTAATCTCCTTTTCAGTGAGTCTGAAACTAAAATAATTTGCAGCTTCTGATTTTTATTTGTTAGGCAACTACCAAAGCCTTGATGCTGTTGTGTTATACATTAAAAATTCTGTAGAGGAGTTTGTGGAAATGGGCTTTTTTCCCTTTTGTTCTATTACTCGTGTTTTACACGAGGCGTGCATGGAAATACGCTCCGTTTGATGAAACGTCAGTGATTCCCCACTGTGGAAAAGACCGGCTTATCTGAGTCTGTCACACTTGCCTGCTATTAATTGATTAAATATTCATTTGCTAATTTCGACTCCTGTGTCTCTGTGAGCACAGTGAACAGCCCACAGAGGTCACAGGCGCTGCAGAGGTCACTCCCACTCCGCGGCAGCGCCCAGTGGAGAGGGGACGGCGGCTGCTGGCAGGGGACAGAACCTGTGTCCATCTGGCACAAGTGGCCCCTATTGGGGCCTTTTGTGCTCCTCTGTGGCATGTCCTGAGCTCTGGGCTGGGGCTTCTGCCCTGGTTGTTCTGTCCAGGTACAGCTGCCCTGCTGTGCAGCCTCCCTTCAGGCATCCCTCAGGAAACTGGGTCCTGTTCTTTCCTGCTCCCATCTCCCTCCCAATTACAGACCCAGATCCTCGCCCTCAGTGCTGAGGGATCTTTCCATGACCTCCCCACAGGCTGCTCAGGGTCTGGCTGTGCTTTTGAGCAATTGCTAGAGTACACCGTGCTCTGGTACCAGTTAATTCCTTGTACTGAACTGCAGTGCACATCTTTAGGAATGAGACCTGTGTGAACAACTGGTAGCTCTGCCAGGAAAATGGGCCTGCAATTAGATTTCATCTACACAGGGAAAGGAGACAATAGCATTTTCTTCTCCTTATTCAGCCTGATTCCTTTTTAAACCATATTAAAATGCATCAGAAGTGCCAGCCATTATAAAAATCTGAGATACCAAGCAAATGAGGTAAGTAAAATTAGCGGCAATTGTGCTCAGACTACGTTCTACTGAGAAATATTAGCAAGATGGCTCCCTGGAGACAGCCTGACTTTTAGAGGAAGCACTGAGACTGTTCTAGTGAGCTGATGAGGTCTCATGACTTAGTTATGAGACATCAGATTTTTATTTTAAGGTTTGCATTATCAGAATTTCAATATTTTGTGTGCCACTTCAGGTATTGTCTTAAGGCTGTACTCTTGTAGCTGATTTTTGCTCAGCCCTGCTTGAAAAGTGAACCCGAATTTTTTATAGACATACAGAAGCATTGTTCTGCATTGGACACTGTGAGGGAACGTTGTTTCATAACGGAACCAAACCAGAAAACTTTGTCGAAATGAGTCTCAAAAACTGATAAAGCAGGGCACAAATAAGTGATACGTTGAAACAAGGGAAGTTTGGTACATTTGGGGGTTCTGAAGATGGAGTTAAGAGCAAGGTTCAGCATCTTTCCACTGAACCTTGTTCCGCTCATCTGATGTAGATGAGTATTGGTATCATTTGGAGAAGAGTTTGTGGGTTTTGATTTTTGTATCTCAATTAAAATATGCAAGGTTTTGAAAATTGCAAAATGAATAACTTGTACCTGCCTGTTCTCATCAGATTCTTGAACAAAAACGTTATTTCAAGACAGGCACCTATTGGTGGATGCCAATAAGCAACGATTAGTCTGTGGGAGCTGTGCTCTTCTTAAGGTGTCTGAGCAGTGCTGGAGGGAACCCCAGTGGCAGGAAGGGTGATAAGGGGATTGGGGAGGGAGTGGTGACCAGGGATGGCTCTGAGAACATTGCTCCCAGACTTGGTCAGCAGTTTCTGGCTCCTCTGAGCTTGGCTTTTTTTTCCTGTTCCTGGATTTTGGGGTACGGGCTCTTCAGATCCTTGTATAAGGAAGAGGCTTCAGCAGGGAAATGGGTTAAATGCCTGAAAATAAAATTATGCATCTGTCTCTTTCCTCATCTCCTTTGCATAGCTTCCAATTTCTGAGAAACTTGTAGAATTTTAATACTGTCAAAGTGCAAATAGAGCTCAGATTGGTCAGTGTGTTGAAAAGCTGCCGGGAAAACCGATAGCTGGACAAGCACACGTGTGTAGTATGATTGCCTAAGACTTATTTCTTTTGGGGGATTGGACAGAAAAATCTACTTTGGACAGAAGCTTTCACATAAGGGATGCTGTGCCTGCTCATTGTGTATGCGTGAAACTCCATTCAGCATTAACTAACTTCAAAGGGGAGAGCAGTTTCCCATAATATTAGTTATGGGACACGACTCTTGTTTCCAGGTTTTTCAAGATGGAAAGCATTTGTGGCAATGTCTGGGTTATAAAAATTAAAAAAATAAAGTGATCAATGCTGTGGGGTTCTTGTTTAGTGTTTGTTGGTCGTTTTCACAAGGTCTAGTTATCTCAAAGCAATAAACTGAGCTGGTTTGTTTGTACAGCAAATTTTTGTATGCAGCGTTCAGCTACGACGGACTGGTCAGGTGTGAGACTGAGGGGCTTTTTATCTCTTAAGTGAGGTTTTACGATATGAGCTGGGCTGTGCTTGCAGAGAACTCATCAGTCTGTGGCCTAAGGTCAAGAGAAACAGCAATGCTGAGTGGCTGCACTTTCTGAGCTCCTAAGTGTACAGGTACAGCGCTTCCATTGACTCCAAACTGTTCATAATATATTGTTCATGGGAGAATCCTCTGTTTGAAGAGTACTGCCAAGATCTGACTATAGTGTGATTTTCTCCTCCATCTTTTTTTAAAACGTGCAATAAATAATGGTAAAGGACATCGTGCCTCGAAAGCACAGAGATGAGCGGTTAGGAAAGGGGCTGATTTTCGAATTACAGGAACTTCAGCACTGTTCACTAACGAATTGTTACAGCCAGCTTTGTCCATGCTGGCACTGTTGGAAGCACAGAGTTTATAGCAGTTACTCTGTGGATTGCTGGTTTCAACAGGGCAGCAGCCATAGCATTAGATAACCTCTACTGAATGATGGCTCGCTGTATAACTGTAATGCTTCACCGATCAATCTCCCACTGATCCTGCCTCCCAGGATCGATGCAGTCATGAGAAAATTGAAGAGGCTGCCATTATTTATACAGCAGAATTGACCACCTCGTAGAAATATTTTTCACTGCTTCTGAAATGCAGAGTGTTTCCATCGGTATTCCTCTAGACTTTATCAACGCTCAAATAACGTCGTGACCTACTATCTAGTACAGCAAATGCTGCTAATCACAGCCTTTGTGCCACACCGTTCTGTATTGTCTTCACTGCCTGTGTCTTTCCTTTGGGTTATCTAGATTTAATAAACAAGCTGGAAGTGAAATTAATTTGAAATTAATAATGTAAGTCTTGGTAGAAGAAAAGGAGATAACTAAGTCTAAATAGATTTTATTGAGTTCACGTGTTCTCTGATTACTTTGCAGAATCCTGATATGGATTATTTGCTAAATTGATAGCTTTCTTGCAGGCACATTAGTAAATTTTCTTAATGTGCCTAATCCATCCATACACATCCACTTATTAAAATAGGGGTCTTCTTTCCCCATGCATCTGAACGTGCTGTCAGCAAAATCCTGCTGGAGGGACGAATGGATTTTCAGGACTGATGTGTTTGTCAGAATAACTTGACTTGGAAGCAGCACTTCTTGGGTCAAAATCTTTCTAATGGCTTTCTGCTTTGTACAAGACGAAATTAGCACAAAAATCCTCAGTGCTGGTGAAAACAGAAGGTGCCTGAATTTCCCGTGGCTTTACAGGGCCAAATGCTCACAGTACCCTTTTGCCCCATGCCTGGATAATTTCCTACATTTAGTATTTCTGAATACATCTTGCAAGTATCTAATAATTTTTCCTGTGGTAACTTTGAGAAACACAGTCATTAATTCTAGCATATCCAATTTAAATGCCCTAAATTAACACAGTAATTTCTTGACCAGTAATGCTCAGTTGTGTGTTCTTGGGCAAACAGTGCTTCAGCCAACTCTCTCTCCATTGCTGATTGCAAAGCACAATCAACAGCACTCTTCACCTTGGCTGAGACCTTTGCTGAGACAGGACTTTCTTTCATCTTAGAGGATAGAATTAAACAATCGTTTTAAAAAAATTACCCTTATAAAGATTATAAGTAAATGAATTTCTTTTATTTGTTCCTAAGTTGAAACTGAGAAAACTAGAAAATTTCTTTATATTGCTGAGTGTGGCCTCTGCTGTAATTGGGGAATCTGTTCATTGGAAGGGACAAGTACATGTTCTGGTTTTTAAATTCACTCTACTGTGTGAGCAGCAAATTGCTATCAACAAGTTCTACATATTAGCTGTATCCAAAACATTTGCATTAGAGCAGGAAGAGGGAACCTTTCCTTTGTTCACAGCTAAATAAACTTCCAAAACACATTTGTCATTTGGCTAAAATTGAGCTAATTCCAGAGAAATTTAGAAAAACTTATCTATTTTCTTATCCCACCTCTTGAAAATCAAGGAATTAGTCAAGAAAAGAAAAATTCTGAGAGCATTTGTTTGCAATTCTTACTTAGGCTGTAGAAACCCATAATCTTGTTGCTATTTCAGATTTTTCTGGTAGGGTGAACTGATCGAAGAGGAGAGGTGATACAGCCAAGTCAATAATTTTGCAACGTTTGAGTTATGGATGCACCTAACTGAAATCATTGTTATATCACATCACTTTCAGGTCAAGATTTTTCTTTATTTCATTGCAGGTGTTCGTTTAGGAGGATTCTGTGAGGTTGTTTGGGACCTCTGAAAGAACCTTTGTTTAACACGTCAATTTATGTATTGTTTTAGTATAAACTGCAAAATGAGTTTCTTAGCTTTTCCCCTTTTCTGGTCGTGTTGATGCTCTATCCCAGTGACACCATAACATCGTCCTTTTCCTCCTGTGCTACCTTCTGATCAAATTAAAAGGAATTTTCTGATCAGCCTTCAATACAATGTTGTCGAGGATATGTATTAATTTTTAGGTATGCAGACTAATTTTTCTCCTAAAGTCACATTTTACCTGTAAAAATGTGAAAAGTATCTGTGCTTTGTTTCCGTTTCCTATCTGCCAGTGCTATCACAGGTGGATTTTTATGCACTTGTGCAGCAATCTCATGTTCTGTAATTAACATCTACAAGTTAGTTGATATTCATAGCGTAAAACACTTGTTTATTAGTTCAGCAAATATGTATTAATGAATTTTAAATCATTACCTGGAAAGTATGTCTCCGCTGGTTATTGATTTAACCGGAAATTAATCTGACAGGTCATCCAGAGTAAAACCAATTTCTTGCAGTGATAGGAAACGTACATTTATGTTTCAAATATTAGATGTCTGAAAAGGCTTCTTGTGTGTTTAGCTGATAAGACTGTGCATGGGTTGCTTGCAGCCAATGCAAGTGTAAGACACGCCGTCCGTAATTAGCATGCGCTGCCAGACTTTGACTATACCGGCTCTTTGACCTATTTTTAACAGAAACTAGGGCAGTCCTTTGGATTGCCTTTCCCCGTCCCTGGACACCCTGCTGTGCTATGCGCTTCGTATTTGACATTATAACATTCAACCGCGGTGCCAAACTGCGGAGTGTCCCTTGGGGGTTTTCATTGAAACAGATGTAACAGATGTCTGCCCGCTCTGAAGCGCACAGCGGTTTCTGAGAGCAGTCACACAGTAAGTGATTTTGCTCCGTTGTTTAGTAAAGATGGCTTGAGTCCACAGCACCTTTCGGAGCACACCGTGTCGAAGGTTATTTTGGAAATAATTTTTGGACTGATCCGAAAGATTCCTCTCTGTCCCCACCTTGTTCATTTGCATCTCAGGCTCAGGTTGTGGCTAATGACTGAATAGACATTTGGATAACTAGGAGATCACAGTATTTGTGATCTGTTAAACTGCTGGACACGTGCACACTGTTGTGGGCACATACTGGGAGTTAAAACAATATCTAAAAGCTACTGCCAGGAAATTCAGTAATGCACAGCTTTGCTAGAAATACATTTTAAGATGCTTTAAAACAATTGCAGCACTGCAGACTTCAAATGCTTCAGGACAAAATCAAAACCTTTTGCTTTTCTCTATTTCAAGCTGTTTCCTAATGTCTCTCTGCACCTTTGGGGATCTGGGAGTGTGTGAGTGGCAGTTTCTGCAGGAGCCAAACAGGCAGATGAACTGAACCATGCTAAAAGAGGGGAAGTGAGAGGTTGGCTGTGGATGTGAGAGTGGGCAGAGGAAGAGGAGGAGGAAAAGCAGCAAGAGCTGAGAACTCTGCCTAAGCAGGGATGTGTGGAACAGATGCTTGGGGCTGGAGTGGATATTTGCTTCATGAAGAGTTGTCTGGCCTGGATACTGAAATGAACGACAAGAGGAACGTGGGAGGAAAGGGAGGCTTGGATAGAAGAAACAAAATCACCTGTTTGCCTGCGTTTCTTTGTGGTGTTCAGAAAAAATCCATAACAGTCCCTACAGAGGGATTCTGTGACTGATTCTCCAGTGAGTTTTCACCTCTGTCAATCCCTAATCCCCAGGAGCTGGCCTCCTTTCCTGTTTCAACCCTTGGGAATTGAAACCGATGGACGTCATCCACCCCTCCCTGTGTGTGCTGCTCCTGTAGGAAGCCATCATCCTCTCTGGTGCTGGGAATGCTGTCCTAGGTGATGCTACATCTTTCCCTTGCTTTCCTCCTCCCTGTACCACCTCCTTGCAGCACTGGCACACAGCCTTTGTGCTGGGAGTAAGTGGGTCAGTAAATGGTACTTGGCTGCCCATCAGCAGCACACACCAGCTAAGGAGAAACCATGTTCTTTGTAATTAAGTGAACGAGCAAAAAGATTTTTGTTCCTCTCTTGGTGTGAAATCCTGGTGTTTCTCTTCAAGAAAGCAAGCTGCAAAACAGGCAGGTCTTATTGTTTCCTACACATACAGTGTGTAATTTCAGAGACTCTTCTGAGTGTGAGGCTGTGGCTCCCTGAGAATTTGTCTTGCTCAGAGTCGAATGACTGTTTCTGAAAATCCCACTTGATTTGCTTGCCTGAGTCAGGAAAGGTTTCTTTCACTGTTACACTGAAAGTGCCTGTTCATCTCTTGTGGGTTATGATAACACACTCATTACTGAAGTTGTATCTGATTGCTGCACAAAGACATTACTTGATTTTTAAATCAACATATTTGATTTTTTTCTGTCATGCTTTATTAATAACATTGTATTCGAGTTGGAAAATTAATTCCAACCATCATGCACAGTGTTATCCTAGCAAGCAGGAACACTTCATGCATATGTAATACTCTTACCATGTCATAGTTTTTTATGTTTTGCCACTTCAATGGAGTAATGATAGAACGTGCTCTACTTTTAGAAATGTGTTACAGTGCTCAAAGAGGTAAATCACTGCATGGTTGACTTAAGTAGTCTGGGGATGATTTATAAATCTCCCCAGAAGGTCCGTGCCTGGATGCATTTGCTTGCTTAGGTCTCTGACGTTCAGTGAAGTCCCCTTGGAGTGACTGGGGGATCCCATTCCATTCTAGTGCATGGATTCAAATGACACAGTTCTGCAGGATGACAATTTTGAAGGTGGTGGAGAGCCCAGCCAGGCTCCTTCTGAGCACAGAAGAGGTAGAGCAGCTCTTGGAACTAGACCACACAATGCCATAAAGATGTTTAAGTGTCAGTCTTTTGGTGCTTCCTAAGGCAGAACAGTTCTTAATGTTCTTAATAAATAATGAACAGAAAGCAAATGAAGCTTCAGCCAAAACCCCAAATCTGTTGAAGACATCTGGGAAATTAAAGCGCTGAAAAGAGGTCGTTTGCAGGTTCCTAGTACAGCAACTGATGCAGCACTGACCCTGATCCTGACAAATGATGTTCTTTACGCAGCTTCAAAGCTACTGGCCGTGGTTCTTCGTGCCACCTTTGTGGAAATGCCCTTGTGAGATCAACGAAATCATGCTGGGTTCTGTCGCTTTCTTCAGTGACCATTCTGCAAATCGCTGCAAACCCTGGCAAAGGTCAATGTTGGTGCTCTGTTTGCAACACAGCTCTCCTCCAGTGGCTGTAAAAGCACATTAAACAAGGATCCTGCAGGCTGCTCAGGAAACAGAGTAGAGAATGTGGAGGCAGAACTTATCTGTGAACAGGAATCTTATGACAGAAATCACTGGATTGTACATTCTGTCCAAGTCCTACAGGAGCCACACAGTCTGATGTTCTGTGCTTAGAGTTATTTCCAAAGGAACTGTTCCAGGTGGCAAGACTGGTTGTCTCTGCATGTAATGAAGTAAATAAGTTCTTGGTGCAATTTTTGTTTTTGAGAACTGGAGAGCCACATATAGATTTTAGGTCTCTTTGATTTTGATGTCTGCAGGTTAAGTCCAAAGACTGTAGACAAATTCTTAATTGAAATAAATCCAGTTGCTTTTGAACTTCGGCGATGGCACGTGCTTTCCGTGGGTCATAATCTTGATTAGGTCAGTGTGACAATAATGACCTTTAGGAGTAAAATACACAGGCTGTTGTTTCATTCAGTGTTGAAGTGATGATTGCATGGTGCTGTACTTGATCCAATAATGTCTCTAAGGCAGCAGCAGTCCCAGAATTTTAGAGAGCTTAGAATATAAAGGGGTAGTAATGAAAGTAAGTAGAAAAGATGCTGAAAGGCATGGGTTGTTGCAGTTATGAATTATGTATAACTCCAGTGTTTCCATCCCAAGCAGCTGCACTGAGAGCCCTGTACGTAGCATTTATCAATTGTAAGAAGAGGGTATAGGTATTTGGGTTTTATTTATGTTCCATTTTGGTGTGGACTGAGTTGTGGTTCTGCATGGGAGAAATACTGATGCTGACGTGATATGGAAGAATATTGTGTTATCTGTAAGCAAGGACTTGGGTCAGAAAAGAAATCTGTGATAGTCAAACATGCAATTTTTGTCTCCTTTTGTTTTAAAACCCAGTTCACATCCATTTTTACCTGTAGAGGGAATGGATTATACTTCCTTGGTCTGAAAAATAACTTGTATTCTAAACAAATTTGCAGCATATGCCACATGCTTGGGGTTTTCTTTCAGAAATTCATGCAAATGAAAAATGCTGTTATGAAGTGCAGCCCGTTTCCCAATCTTAAGCCCTAATGCAGTTTGTTGGTCCTGGTCCTGCTGAAATGTGCCTTCTTAACAGAATCTCAAATATAAAATTTTGTTAATTTAAAAAAACCCAACAACTTCCTGCCAGGAGCACATCGTTTTAAGAAAGGGAAAAAAAGCTGCACACAATGACAGTGTAATAAATAAATAAATTAAAATTGGCAAGCTGAGAAGGCAAGAAATTTGGGACAGAAAAGTTATAATTCACTTTTTTCTTTTTCATTGCTGTGTTTTCTGGTAGCTTCTTCAGACCTAAAGTGGAACTGTGTGCCTGAGGTGCTCATGTGGAAAAGAGGGGTAAAACTCCCTTGCCTTTCCTCTTTTGATTCTCCACTCTGAGTATCCAGTGGTAAACCATGACAAAGTGTATAATTACCCCATGCTTTATTTCATTTTTTAAGTGTATTTTTTCAGCACTGTTTTTTGGGTTTATTCTAATCACGTAAAACAGCACACCTTGAAAAATTCATTAGCAGAAAATAGTAAAACAGCAGTATTTGAGACAGTAGTAGCTGTGGTGTGTGTCTGTACCTTGAAATATTTCCCTTGTACGTGCAAGGAATGCTGCAGAAACCACAGCAGCATTAACCCAGGCTGCATTAAATGCTATTTGCACCTCAGCTTTTGCAAGTATATAGCAAACCAGCAAATACTAGAAGCCAGCTTCTTTGGAAAGTGAGCTCTCTAAGCCTCTTGGGTTTGTGCAGAGGTTACTGAAGAAAAGTCTTGATCCTGCAAAACATTTAACAGATTAAAACAGGGTTCTTCTGCCCATGGATATGTTACGTGATAGAACTGCAGGAAAAATATTAGTTTGGGGCTTGGCCTGGAAAGATTCAGCAGAAATAGTTTGGACTAGACGTGGCTTGAAAACGAGTTTTCTTCTGCTGGCTGACAGAAAATTAACCTGTCCTGAAAGAGAATTGGTGTTTTGTGATGTATCTTCCTTTTGTGCAGTGGTGGCACGGGTTAACCTTCCTGTTCAAACTGCTCCTTCCCTTCAGCAGAGCAAAAAGCTGCAACAAGGCAACCTGTCAGGCTGTGTAATGATTTTGGCCGCTCTGTGGTAAAGCAGGATGTAGGAAAGGTCTGTCAGGTGAAGAAGGAAATGTACTCTCAAATTAAGCATCTGTGTGTGTCTCCTGAGCATTATGCTCTCACTAAGGAAAGATGAATGCAGCCACAGCCAGAGGTCAGGCTGTGGATGATTTTTGGCTGGTTAACTCTGTGCAGGTGGCTTGGTGATGGTGCCAGGGGTTCTTGAGCACTTTTTTCTGTAAGATGCTCATTTTGGTTCATAACTTCATTGACTTCTATCTTTTGGGGTGTGCTTCTCCACAATTTAGGTTGAGGTATTCTTCCACTTACACTAATGTAGTCATGTTGGAGCAAGAGGGTTGGAAAAACCAGAAAATATTTTATCTCTTTAAAACAATCATCTTCCAAATATTTTCTTTTGCAAAACCAACTTTTATCGTGCTAGTCATAGGATCTTCTTTTGAGAGTTCAGGATGTATTTCTTCCTACACAAGCCTACTCAAATGTGGCCAAACTTTGAGTGCACCTAGAAACATTAGCTTTGTTTAATTACAAGTTGATCTTTAATTTCCTGCACCAGTAGGAATGAGAAGTTTGCATTCTAAGGCTAGTTTGACATGAGTGCTGAGCTGGCTGGTAGATGTTAATTGTTATTCCCTATAGCTACGCTGGAGCTGGAACAGGAGGTTTTAATCAGATAACTAGATGAGGTTTGATTCTTTACAACCCTTGCTTACATGATTTGTCTATAATAACATGCTACACTGTATTTAAAAAAAAAAGCAAAACAGTAACTCCGTTGCCGCATTTTTAAAACTGCCCTTGTGAGGATTTTAGATTAAGTATATTTCTACTGGTAATCCAATAGTATTTTTCATTTTTGATAGAAAAAAGTGTTTACCAAAATGAGAAAGTGACAAGGGGAAAATTATTTTTTTAATACTTCATGTGAAAGCATCTGCTGGAATTATGCAGCATGTGCTGAAAATAAGCAAATACCAACATGTGTCAGAGTGCCCCAACATTGACTTAATCAAAGTGCAGACAGTACTTTTTCCTGACTCTGGTGAGCTCAGGGTCTGGCCCATTTATTAAACATTCTTTGTGTTACTTAGCAGTATTATTTTCTAAGCCTTTTTCCCTTCATATGCTCCTGCTATTAACTGAAATATTTTACCATCTGTTTTTAGGTGGGGTAGGGAATTGATTACTGATTAAAATATTTCCAAGCCTATCTCTAATTTAAATGTAAAGGCATATCATTTTAAGTGTCATTGAGTTTGAATGGAAATTGTGACCAGATTAATAATGTGTTCAGTTTGTGTGATGGCACACCTCCAAAGCATCAGCTCAGTGCAAACTGCTGCATCTGCATTTCACGACTTCAGGGGAATGCCAAGATATTTCCACTGGGGGCAACTGCAGAGCTCTATAACAAGGCAGTGGATGCCTTCTGGTCAAACAGAATCACAGGAAATATCCGAGCTATGTGTGGCCTCGTAGCGTGTCTGCCTCACTGGTACTACAGGGGTCTATTCAGGGGATGTTTTAATGCAGTTCATTTCTTTGCTTTTTAGCGCAATAACAACTTAGCATAGTCCCACAAGCATGTGAGCAGGTAGGAGAATGAGAGAGAGAAGGTTGGAATATGGTTATTAATAGTGAAATACTAGAGCATTGTGCTAACACATCTGTGCATGGGATTCTGTAAATCCCAGAGTTACACAAAGAATGGGTGTTCAGGTGTCTCGATCTTGGAATGAGTTAGAAGTAGAGAACAGGTAGAGCCATTGGAAAGAAATCACAGCTGGTGGGGAGAGCTTCATGGTGAAGCATCAGCAAGCTCCTGTGTGAAGGTGTTGGTTGTGGTTTTTGTCACACAGCCAAATCACCACTGCTGTACGAATTAGCCACTGCATTTGCTTCAAGAAAGAGAAAAACCCTGCGGGAATGTATATGTGGATGTATGGATTTGTATGGCTGCTATAAGGAACAGCCTTCTAAAACACAGCTTTTCTTGGGAGATCTGGACATCACTGCTTGCTTTTGCTTTGTGGGGCTGGTGGGAGGTAATGATTTCCTACATCTATACTATTTCTGCTGGAGAAAAGCATTGGTCGAGCTTTCAACTTGTCAGTTTAATGTTGGGATTAATTTTTGGACAGGGCTCCTTTCCTTGCTGCAGGAAGGCCTGAATACAGTCAAGGGATTGTTTGGAAAGAATGGGATTTTTTTTGCAAAGTCTGTGTCTAGTTTGTGTTTTCTGTTGTGTGATACGGGTTTTTGTTTTTTGGGATTTTTTTTAATTGCTTGCAAAAATTTCTTCCATTTTTTAGATGCTTTGTGGAAAGCTAAGGTTGTTGGGAACCAGCTATTGTGGAACCAGTTCCCCGGTTGTTGCCGTGAGGAAGCTGAACTTCTGATTTGGTCCTTTTTTGTCATAATACCGAGGGAGTTACCCATTTCTGGAGGCAGTTGGCATCTGCCACCCGGATTTAGATTGTTTCACATTGATTTCTGATAAGCCAGAACATGATGATAGCAGCCACAGCAATTACTTGATGTGGCTTTTCATGTTGTTGGTCTGAAATGTATTTCCTCTCCAGGTACACTGTGGAAATTTAAAATAGTCTTACAGGATGTTGTGACAAGCCACCTCAGTTCCACTGGGTCCATTAAGGTGTGGATCCTGCATTTCTGATCCTCCACTATCAATCCTTTACAATTTCCTTGCAGTGATTAATGGACCTTGAAATGATCAACAATGAAAATTCAGCCTTTTTTAAAAATAATTCTCTTCATGGAACAGAGGTTTGCCCTTAAAGGGGTTACCTACATCCATCAGACAGGGAGACCCACTGAAGGACATTTCCCTGTGCGTGAGCTGTGCTGTTACACCCCATTTTGGTTAACATGAGCTTCATTTCACTGTACTCCAAGCACATTCAGACTCGCATGACTCTTGTTTCACAATAATATCTTACTGTAGCAGATGGTGGAGGTGTCAGGGAGCTGCTGAAAACTGCCATGTTTATTAAACCTCCTCAGCACAGAGTAGCTCATCTGTTCCTGCTGGCAGTGGTTCCCAAGGGACTAGATGCCAGTCAGGATATTCAAAACACATTGTGTCCTGGCAGTGTTCTTGCCCGGATTTGCATCCTCTTGCCTTTGACTGTAAGAAAAGGCTTTGTGTTGATAGGAGTGCGTGTTGGACAAGTGTTTCAAACGTTCTCCGAGTTTAATTTATCCATAGCAAGCATGAAAGCAGGAAGAGTGCACACTGCTAGCCAGCCTTGTCCAGTGCTGCCATTGTTGTCTTAAAAGGGTGATAGAGCAGGAAAACTTTGATAAATTCCTTAACTCCCCTGTGCACTGCCTGTAAGAGGACAGGGCTGCACCGGAGCCGCGTTTCTGCAGTGTAGCACAAAGATGCTGGCAATAGCGTGGGATTTGGCTCAGCTACCAGCACAGGAGCAGGTCTGGTAGCCATGGCCCTAATGTTTGAACTGTATTGTTGAAACCTAAGTGGGTAAGCTGCTGGCATGAGAGGGGCTGTCTTGTATCCCTTTGTGGTTAAAGTTACTAGATAAATCGAAACAGAGTACTCAAATTTTGAAGTTGTATCATTGCCAAATGTGTGAACATAATTACTCCTTTTGATTTCACTTCTGTGGGCAGGGTTTTTGATCAGAACAGCAGTGAAACGGCTTTCAACCGTGGACTGGTTTTGTTTGTTTTTCTATATCCAGACAGAGCTGTTAATGTGCTTACTGATCGCTTCAAGGATTGGGGAATAATTGGGTGACACGCATTTAACTGAACTGGTGTTCATGTACCCTGGAGGGGAGTTCAAGAAGAACCTCAGCAGCAGCAGGGCTAAGGTTGCATCTAACGTGGAAGGGAATGGTCATGAGGGTTGAGCTTTCTGCTTGAGCACCTGTGGATGCCAGTGCACGCTCTGGGCTGGGAGCTGGGAGCTGCTGCCCAGGTCCCCGTGTCCAGCCCTGCGGTCACCGGTGTCTGTAGCTCAGGCAGCTTGACAGCACATGGAAGTCACCACAGGCAAGTGTGAGGTACCTTGCATCAGAAGGAACAACTTTAAATTACTTGCACACGTTGCTGGATGTGAAATTAACTGTTCAGGGGGAAAAAAATCCAAACATCTTGGCACCATCATGGATACTTCATTGAGAACATCTGCTCTTTACAGAGCTCTGGGTTGAAAGAGAAAAGGAATTTCCTCTCCAGCCCAAATGATCAGTGGATTCCCTGGAGCATTGGGATGGATAATGATTGTAAGGCCAAGTTTTCATTCGAGTGTGCATGTTTGGACACAGCTCACTGACAATCGATGACATGAGCTTGCTGCTTGAAATCCAGTCTATTTTCCTGCACACTTGATGTCACTTGCAGAGGTAACTCCTTACAAAACTGAAAGTCTGAAGGCTTCCCTACTGGATATGATGATGATGAAGGTCCAGAATGACTTAAAACTAAATAGAGCCAATAGCCTATGTTGTGAATGAGTGTTTTAAGATTGTTTAAAGAATCATGGACAAAGGCATCAGTAAAAACAGGTTTAATGTAAAAGCGGTGGCACAAGCAAGAGAGCTGGCTTTAGTTGTAAGAATGTTTCATCCCGGCTGCACTTCGGGTCAGAAGCTTTCTTTGAAAGTTTGAGAACAAAAATATTAATCTACTCAGGTTGTTATTTAGGCAAAAAAAATATTTGCAAGGTGATCATTAAAAAAAAAGAAAAGGCAGGAGCTCATTAGGCAGCACAAGTTCCTGGGAGCAGTGTCTATAAAAGCTCAAGAGATGCTCAGCCCAGGTGCTGTTTGTCAAGGCCGAGGTCTAATGAGCATTTCTGAGACCACAGTGCACCCTGTGGAGGGGGAAGATGCCACCACAGCCCGTCTTTACCACGGTCAGAGAAACAGCAGCTCTTGTTCTTGGGGCCGGTTTCTCTTAGGGAAACTGAGGTACTGTAGGTGGGAGTAGGCACATCTAGAAAGCAGGGGTAATAAAACTTAGTTTCCTTTTAGTTAGATGTGAAACACCAAATGAAACCAAGCTTTTGTTCTTTAATCGCTCTTAAATGTTTGCTTTTATTGGTGCTTTCCATTAAGCTGCAAGTACATGAAATATTTTTGCATATACTGTTTTGGGATTAATTTTAGTTCCTCTCTATTTCAATGGACTAAAACCTAGTGTGAAATTCATTATTTGGGCCCAAACCTTTCATTTAGGAGCTTGGCACAGTGTAGGGGTTGGTAAACATTGCAGATTAATAACAGAATGAAAGAGTTAACATATTTTCCAATTTTGACAGCTATGGAGGGTACACAAAGGTAAAATATGATACATATTAACTCTTCCTCTGTAAAATTGCTGTCTGAGACTGGTGCATGTCTCTAGTAATTCACCATGTGCACAGTTCTATAAAGAAAATAGAGTGTTGTGTGATGGTAAGTTCGCTACCTCTGTTAAGACAGAGGTTTTAGCTTTGGGCAATGAAAATCAATCAGATGAGTTTGCCTTTCTCCTTCAGTTGATTGGGAGTAGTGATGAAAAATAACTCAGGCACCAAAATCAGCTTCTGATGTTGAAAGACTCTTAGTGGCAAGATGACCTGAAGCTACTGACACAGTGTCTTTGTTTCCCTGTTGATTCCAGCACATCCTTAGCTATGAGTATAAATAAAACCCAGGAAAAATTGCAGGGGTGTCTTAGGGAATTCACTCTACAGAATTTGTGTGAGAGCAGGATGGGATTCCACTGTTTACCTGACTTCTTCCTATGCTCTGTCTTGTATAGAGCTGATGTGCCCTTGGAGCTAACTTAGGCTTGAGGACTCCAGAATAATCTCTCACAAAATTTATATGTAGCACAGAGTATTTTTGAATGTGTGCTGGGAGAACTCATTAGCTTCTGTGACCTCAGTAATTTTTTTCTTTATCCCTGAAGTGGTATCCTGGTCCATGGTGAGAATTTGATTTTAAAAATGGTGGAGCAATTTTTTTTTCCAGACCTCTAGCCAAGAGGAAAAGCTGCTTGCATTAAAGGCTTATTGTCTCATTAATAGAAGGCAAAGAATGTTAATTAACCCAGTAGCAACTCCCTTTGTCTTTCCTTGTGCTGTGCCACTTGCCTTACAACATTCCACCAGTGGTGCTGGCCAGAGCAAACCACAGGTGCCCAGTGGGGCTGTCATGGGTACTGGAAGACTCAGACCTTTGAGAGCTTCCCAAGTGGTTCCCTTGAGGAAGAAATGCAGAGGTATGTTAAAGCATCACCCTTGATAATTTGCTTTCCTCTTCTCTCTGCCCACCCTGAATTTTTTTAGCTTGGCCTTCTAAAGGGCCAGAATAGCCTCTTTTTGTTTTGGTTTGGTTTATTTTATTTTGTTTCACTTGAGATTCTAGTAGGTTTCTTTTTTGGAAAATTTGATGTCTAGTAAATGGGCCATTAGAAACTTGGTTAAGATTCATTTGCAAAATTGTAGGAATTTTCCTAGTAAGACTATTTGGCACTTCTCTGTGTGAGGAGGGGGAGCATTGCCTGTGGAAAATACCCACACTTTTAACTGAAATCTTGGTGGGATTATTTCCCTTTTTCTATTTAAAAAAATCCAACCCACAAACCAGTAATGTGAATTGTTGGTGGCCAACAGAGACCTGACTGCTTGCATGATGCTGACTCCTCCTCTGTGTATGAGTTGCTAAAACATATTGTGTTACTTCTATAATGTAGCATATTGCTTTTCTGTGTAAGTAATTGCTGTGGTTACCTCATGAGCTTTAGGAAATCAGCAGTGGGTGGAGAAGTGCTAGTGAAACACACTGTATAATAAGCTGTGAATCATCCCATGAATAAGTTTGTGAGGCTTTTGCTTCAGAGCGCAAAATCGATATCTGGGCCATGCACAGGTCATCCTTTTTATGCAGTGCAAAGTTTAAAAAAATGCAGCAATTGAAGGACTGCTTTCAGGAAAAGGTAGCAGTGAATCTTTTGCCAATGGCTTCAGGAAAGCTCTCCTGCATTGCTGAATTATTGCAGAGTTGGGCCAAGACCGTTTTCTGATTTCACCACTTTGCAATGAGTCAGTGTTGAGTTTGAGTTTAAAGCTGGAGATATTGTACAATATTAGAATGTGTTATGTTTGGCTAAAAAAGCAGCTCTATACTTCTAGTCTGTGCTTATTTCATATCAAAAGGATATGAAAAATATAGGAAATAAAAACATCTTCAGTAAAGGGATGAGGCTGCATGTGTCTTTAGCAGACTTGTCAACTCTGAAGGCTCTTGCAAAAATCCCATTATGTCTTGAGGTTTTTCTAAAGGCTCGTGTGATTAAGTCACTGTCTGGTTCATGTAGAAGGAGGTTTCTAGGATTTTTGTGTTTAATTATATATTTTTTTGACAACATACTAAAATGTTCCCTATTGCCTCATCTAGCTGAATTGCTTGGTTTGAAATTTTTCTCCTTTGGTTGTCCCAGCTTAAGTTGACAGGACTGCTGCACTTGAGGTCATGCAGGGAATGCTTTCCTGACAAAAGCACAGTTCCCAGATCATAATGTGGTGTGGTTCAAGAAGAAAGGTTTGTCTGGTTCTGATATTGCGCTGCAGTTTGCTCAGTGAAAAATGAGCTGTGGATTAGTGCCCCGTCCAGCACCCCAGTGGAACTGCAAAAGTACACGCCATGGAGCTGGAGGTTTTGGCTAGCCAGAATAGACCACATTCCTAGAAGAATTTCTGCCATGTAACAGGAGTATTTTGAAGAGAGATCCCCACTCATTTGCTGAACCTTTAAAACCAGATTGGATATTAGGAAACGTTTTTTTCACCATAAGGGTAGTCAAGCATTGGAACAGTCTGCCCAGGGAAGCAGAGTCACCATCCCTGCAGGCACGTAGGGACAGGGTGTAGTGGTGGATTTCTCGGTTCTACATTAGTGATTGGACTTAAAGGTCTTATCCAACCTAAATGATTCTATGATTTTTGATTGATTGAATTCCTAGCTAAATTTATTATGTAAAAAAAATATTGTGTAAAAGAAAAAAAATCAATTGCTAGTGATTATTGTTTGGGTGTCTTTTAATGTTTATCTGATTTATAGCCTAGTATCCATCTTAAATTACAGTATTAGGAGAGATGGGAGTTTTGTTTTTTGGGCTGTTCTGGCCGAGTTCCTAGGTAACATCCCCAAAGGCCAAACAGAGTGATGTGCATTTGATAAGGATATGTTTAAGTAGGCCAATGGATGACTTCTTTGTGTGATAAATGCTGGTTATGCAACTAATGTAGAATGATTTAACATAATCAATTCTCTTCTGTCATTGCATACTTTGTTATATGACCTCAACTACCACTTGCTGGAGTTTGTTTGGATATAAAAGCTCATTGTCATCAACAAAAATGTATTAGGTTTTCTGAATATTTTGGGCAGCCACTTTATGTAAAATGAAAGAAAAATTATCCTCTCTAGCCAGCATCTACAGATAGCCAATTGCAACATGAGCTGAATCACAGAGTGCATCATCAAATTAAATTTTTTTGATTTTTGTTTTCTAAGATAAGACTGATACAGCTGCAAGAATATCAGCCAGAAGACAGAACTCAACTTCATTCTAATGCAAAAAGCAATGTGACCCAGTGCAGTACGTTATAAATATGTCAGAAAAATGCTGCTTGGTGGTTCCTCTGATCACTGGAAGATGTTAATGCTTCATGATTTAAGATAAAGGGGAATGGTAAATCTTTACTTCAAACCTAAAATTAAAAAGTGCATGGCATACTTCTGGCACTGGGAGCTTAGCTGAAGACTACAAGCCGTCCTTTGCTCTGGGATAAAGGAATAGAAAAATGCTATCATGAGAGAAAAGACTCCAGTTGTTTAATAGCTGACCAAAAAAACAGAGCTATGAAAAGTGCTAATGATTCAATTATTCGTGTTGGTATTTAATGATAATAGCATTCATATTGACCTATAATTCTGAGTGCATCTGGAAAGAAACCAAAATTTGCTTTGTACTGTTTTTCCACTTACATACTTCTTTTCCTGTCTTCCCAAATTAGCTCTGTGGGATGCCCAAAATAACCACGTAGGTAGATGAGAAATCAGCTATCCTTCCCAGCTATGGTCACTTGGCTTTTATTTCTGACCCCCAATAAATTTGCTGTTGGCAAACACAGAATACAGCATGGGAATAGAAAAATATTCTCACAAGTTTTCAGACTGAAAGTGCTCAGCAAGAGAGTGGAAGTGTTGCTTTCAGGTGAGGGGATTTGAGTATCTAAATCCAATAATCATATCCCAAGATGCCGTTCCAGAGAGTGTGTTTAACTTCCAGCCAGCCACTTAGAGATGCTTGTAGATGTAGTACATAGCTAAAAAATTTACCTTGAAACTTGTAGTGCAGCTCAGCTACAGAGAGATTTTTTTTAAAGTGTAAGAGAAGTCATCCTCATTTCCTTAATTTTAAACAAGGCATGATAGCCTGCATAGGTGCAAGTGTTGTACGCCATGAAAAGCATGCATTGGGAGCGTAGCCCTGTTACTGGGCTGTCTCTGGAACTGCTGGGAGTGCAAAGGCAGAGCAGCAGCTGTGTGTTCTCCTCTCCTGGGGCACAGGCAGGTTGTGCTGGGGGGGCTGCCCCTGCTCAGGTCAGTGCTGGGGGTCCCTGACTTTCAGAGTGCTCAGTACACTTGGCTCTCGGCCACTGCACGCAGTCCTGCAAAGAGTCTGAGCCAAGGCTCCTTTTATCCATGGGACTCTTCATGTAAAACTTGGAGATGTGGTGTAAAAATCCTATTCCCATCTGAGATCTCAAAAACTTCAGCCTCTGCTGTTTATCCCTTGGAGTGACAGGGCACTGGTTTGACTCAAGCATATGATTAAGAGATTCATCAGAAATGTTCTGGTTGATTGCCTGACAGGCAAGCTAATATTTATTACAGGATCTGGTTTTAGATTTTCTGGATGTGATTCATTTCCAGCCATTAAGGCATTATGCAGTGATGCATAATGTGCATCCTAAATGAAATATTGATCCTTTTAAAATCAATTGTTTTACTTTTCATAAAAGATTTTTCCTATGCAAAGGTTTACTTTTTAGAAGAGGATGTACTAGAAAAAGTGGTGTTTAGCATCAGATGCCCTCTATTTGAACTTTGGGCCAGTTGTTGGGTGAATGGTTACACTTGGCTTTTTAAGCTGCCTTGCACATTAATGTCTGTATATATAATATTAGTGATGTGTGAATAGGTAGACAAAGTAAAGCTGGAAATAGACAGTCTCAGGCACCTATTTACATGCTTTCAAAAACCAAGATAATGATTTCCACTTTGCTATCGTAAAGGTGATTACCTTCTAGATGAAACAATTGTTAACCTGTGATCACAAAGCTCAGTACAGCAGGATATTGCCACTTGTTTAGAAAACCTGGAGAGAACATTTTGTGTAAAATCAAACATTTGTTCTTTGATCTATACATCTTGCTTTTAACGTACTTTTGTGTGGTTCTAAATAAATGTATTAAATTCAGTGTTGTCATCATTATATTGAAGCAACCTTGTTTTTATAGTGTATTTCTTTTAACTGGGGGCTACGTAGAAGATCAAATCAAGCTCTCACTGAAGATTTTAAATTCGGTCCTGAACAATTATTTTTGAAGAGCCTGTACTTTTATGGCAGGGATTGCAGTCCAGGCTGGTAAGGAAAGATGTAAAATCAATTTAGACCTTTTCATATTTGAATTCATTAAATTGGTCTTACTCCATTAAAATAACAATTAATTTAAGGCAGCTAATGTTGTGCAATTGCAATGGGAAAGGAAGAAATGCAAGGTAATAATGATGATAGATTTGTCAAGTTACATGGTTGGAACTTATTACCTTGAGTGACAGTAATTTTGCATTCATTTAAAAAGATTGTGCTTAATAATAATAGAGTATCTAAGGATCAGGATTGGAGCTGATAGATCCCTTTATTCATTTTAGCTCTATATATTGCAAATAAGTATTTGGCATTGATGTAGCAATGAAAAAAGTCTTAACTGAAGCTCATTTGTATTCTTCAAATAAAATTTGAATAGGTCTTTAAGTACGTTTTGTCTGCTCCTGGCACACTTTGTACTGGTACCTAAAAGCAAGCTTTAGTCAGAGCTATTTATATGCAATTCTGTGGTTAATGCACCAAACATTCTTGAAAAGTGTATTGCTGTCTGCAAAGTGTGTTTCCAGTTCTGTGGAAAGCAGAGCAATCAGCGCCCAAGAGATATTCACTTTAGCTTTCTGTTTTTCAGGAGGCAAAAGACTGGTGCTTGCTACTTCCCCTCAGACAAAAGCTTTGCTTGGTACTTGTTACACTGGTGGCCTGTATACTGTGAGACACAATATACAGGATTTGGAGTGCAGTTAGCACAAGCTTGTTGCATTCTAAATCCTCGTGTTTAGGCCTACAGTGTGTTTTAAGCCATTTTTGACTGATGAAGTAGATAAAAGCAGTAGTATGCCAGATTTTTCCATGAAAATGATCAGTTGAGGTACGGTGAAGACAAAAGAATTTTAGGGGTTTAGTTCTTGCTGAGACAGCTTTGAAGAATCCCAGGCAGTACTTTGTGGGGGTTTTTTTTGTAGTAAGGATAAGCATCTCTAATACTCAGACTATTGTACTGGTTTTACTAAACATAAACCCCTCCCAAACAAATGTCACCTGTGTGAACCCAAGTAGCCTTAATTGCAGCTGGGTGCCACTGTCAATGTGGCTGGGACACAGCATCCTGCCCGAGATTAACCTCCACCACTGGGCATGACAGAGAAGGGAAAAAAGACCCAGGAAAACTCTTTTTTCCCCCTCAATTTTTCTCGCATTTAAATTTACATGAAACCACAGGTGTTGGATCCATTTTTATGAACTGCAATTGTGTGCATGCAAACCTAGTATCAAAAAAGAGTCCTTTTGATACCTTGACCCATAGACTGGAAGACGAGTTGTGCGTGGCTGAATCTGTGGTGCCAAAGATAACTGCAGCACACCAGCTGTAGTGCACCTGCTCTGCAAGTGTCCCAGCCTTTGGGGTGAGTGGAATATTTGTTTCTCTTGACATGATCTGTGCTTATGTAATCAAAGGCTTTCATATTTCCTTACTTGCTTCTGTAAAAGTAGGTGCTTTGTCTCCCAGGGCTAGCAAGAAATTGTTGCCTCCTGATTTATGGTACCCTTGCTGTTTCAAGACCAATTAAATCTTTAGCTGTAGCAGCGGTAGACTAGTTAATCTTAAAAATTTGGTTGCAAATGAGCTAGATAAGTAGCTTTAGCTTAGCTCCACTCGTGTTCCAGCACTGGCAGGACTCAAAGCTGAAAGATCCGATTTGGCTCAACAAGTGAGGCTGTGGTTTCACAGCCCCTGGGCCCTTCCGGGGGCGTGATGGTGTCTGGCTCAGCCACGATAAGGTCTGATCTGTTTTGCAGGCACATAGACCAGGGCCAACAACCTGTCAGAGGCCTCTGCTGGTTGCCTGTGCTCTCTGGGTATTGGGCAAAATCAAAGGCAAAAGGAATTCTTAGATGCCTGTCCCTTGAAGGGAAATGCAATATGCACAACACTGGGAGGCTCTCAGCTGAGACAGTCTCCTGGTAGTACTGATCAGAGTTCAAAGCATATGAAAAATCCTCTGTTAAAGCAATTGCTATTTCTAATTCCTTCTTTCTCCTCCCCCTTATTGATTCATTTCAAAAGCTAGGTGGGAAAAGCCAAAGCAAAAGAGGGAGTTCTAGCCTTTGTTCTTCCAGTGCTGGGCACCAGAGCCCAGCCTCATAATCCCTTGCGGATACTGAGTGTCCCAGCTGCCCAGAGCACCATTTCCCGTGCCTGTGCATCTCAGCCGTGGGGTGACCCCACTGAGCAGAGGTGGCAGAGGCCCACCCTGAGGCAGACCTTGAAGGTTAGAGCTGAAACTTTGGGCTTGACTACTGCTGAAGGGAAATATCTTAGCATGACACCCAAGTCCTTGCATGATGGCTTCTGGGTGACTCCCATGGCAGTAATATGGGCAATGGTATGAAGGGAACAGAGCTCTGCTTAACTGAACAACCTAAAAAACCCTGCCTTTAAATTTAATAAGAAAATCAGACATGGAGTTTATTTAAAATCAAGAAAATATTTATCGCCTAAAAAATGAGCAAGAGAAAAGAAGAGAAAGAAGTGCAGGGGGTAAGAAAGGTTTCAAATAAGAAAGAATGTAAAAAGCAACAACAAAATGAACATTCAAAAAATGGGGAGGGAGAGAAAAATGATGATTGATTTACAAATACTGTCTCCGGTTTGGGCTTTTTGCATTAAGATCTCTTTAAAGTTGCTAAATACTCCCAAGATACAGTAGAAAGGAACAGATTTTTTTATAATATCCTTTTTCTTGTTTAACTAGATTCCCAGATAATGTTTGTGAGTCTGGGGAGTGCCTCTTTATAGCTGGTGTGAGCTCTTTGTTTATCATTGACTCACCACAGTTTAGTGGGTTCTCCAGGCAGTGGTGTTAGAGGCCTGCCCATTTCATATGTTTAATCCTCTTCAGAAGACCAGCAGAAAACCCCAAGAAAGCATTTTATGCAAATAGCCAGGGAAGAAGAAGCTCATTGTGAAAACCACTCTTCTCCCATTATGTGACTCTCCAAAAATCTTAACCAAGCTCCAGCAGATGCAGACACAGCGCAGGCAGTCGCAGTAATTATGCTAACCAGCAATAAAAGCTCCCATTTATGTGGCCCATCTACGTCCTCAATGCAATCACTTCCAATCGCGAGATGCATCTAGCAGTTGGAAACCCAGAGCGTTATTAGATTGCATTGACTGTGCTCCCCACAGCTGAGGGAATGCTCTTTCCCTGCAATACATTTTCCTAACAATTTCATGACCATTAAGATACACCCTTGAGTCAATTAAAATTATCTCCACTAAACTAGACTGCAGCTTTTAAAGTGCTGTCTAATAGCTTGTGCGAGCAGCACCCATCTAGATTAGTTATGTACAATGGTTTTATAAAACATAATTTATATTCTCAGCATGTCAGGATGCAATTCAGGATAGAATTCTTATTCATTTACCATGGTTTCATTTATTAAAAAAAGCAGCGCATAGAGCCATTTTTTTTAGTACAATATAGACTGCTGTATTTGTCTTGGAAGAAAGAATGAGCAAATGTAAAACATGGTGTTTTTTCACCTGACTTTAAGTGTTGCTGCTTTTAGGTGTAGGGGAGGCTGCACTTGGATAATGAGATAATGAGAGGCAGGTGACTAGTAAACTACAAAATGATTGCGTGCTGCTCACAGTTCCTGCAGATCCTCTTTATCTTTCTCCTGTTTGCTTTAGAGCTTTTTTTGTCCAGGTTCACTGGAAAGCTGTTGTTAGGGTACTGCTCGACACAAGAAGGGTTACAAAAGTGTTTTGGCTATGTGGTCTGAGCAAGGGTGGTATTAAGCTTGTAAGTGGCAAAATTGATGGCAAACAGGCCACTTCAACAGGGAATGAAGTATTTTCGCAACACGTGTCAAAAAAAATTCCAAACTCAGGGGTAATCTTCAGTTCGTACTTTTTTCATGTTTAAAAAAAGACAACAGAGAAGACGAAATACTGCTTTAATTTGCTTTTAGAAATACTATACCTGTACTATACAAAACTGGAAGAAAACTGAATATTTTATGTTTGCATTGTGGCAGTTTATCACTAGAAAGGTCTCAAAAGATTATGAGGTGGAAATGGATGTTCCAAGCTTTTGTTTTATTTAAGCAATTCTGGTAGTTTAATTTGGTAGCAGTGGGCTTTGATACGAGCAATTTTCAAAGATGATACATTATGGATTCTGGAAATAATTGTGTTCTTAGAGGTAGTGGGAGCAATTAGATATCACCTCTGAAGGGGATGTTTTATGGACAGTCTAGAGGGCAATTTGCTTGCTGCTGCCTTTTGATTAGGGTGTGAACATGGAACATAACTTGTTGCAGTGCAGTGGTGATGTCAGATATGGGCTGAGCCTGGGACTGCTGAAAGCATCAGATTTTCCACAATGTTTTGGGCATTGTCTTGTATCTGGTGAAGTGTTTTTTTAGCAAATCATTCTTTAGCCATCTGTGGCCTCTGGCACTCCACCCTGGTTTGTTAATGCCGTACTTGGTCAATCTGGTCTGTAGCGCAGCCTTGAAAGTGCCCCAGAAAAACTTTGTTACAGAAGCAGTGGGAAATTCCCACATCCATAGCTAGGCAATGAAAGATCTGCTGGATTCAGAATGAGATCACTTCCTCACGTTTCATCCTCTACACAGCTTTTGGTGTGTGGGCGAGTCAGACCCAAGACTAGTTTAATGTATGCTGAGTGAAAGACTTAGGAGGAATATCACAGTGGGTTCTGGGAGTATTTGGCAGGAGCTCTTCAGGCCACAGGTGTCAGGAATCAGAGTCCTGATGCTCTCTGAAGCTCCGGCCTCTTACACTTTGTCTCTTCAAGTGCTTACAAATCTGCTTTCCTTTTTAAATTTGTTGGTGTTAAAACATCAAAGCTTTAAAAAGTTTAAACAAGGTCCTAGTTTGACAGCATTAAAACTGATAGTTACTGGCATGAAATTAAAACACAGCAAATAACAAAAACCATGAAATTACTAGTAAAATTTAACCTTTTTACTGACTGTAGTGTTTCAAACCATTCTCCCCAACCTCTTAGGTTTTCCCCTTGATCAGTGTGTTCATGGACTTGACTGAGCAGATGTGGAAACAAAAATGCAATTTAAAATTATAGCAGTTTGGTTTTGCTGGAGAAAGATTCCTATGGCAAGCTGAACTGAGGTGATTTATTATTTAGACACCAGGCTTTGTTAAAGACTTAAGTCAGATACTGATTGTTATTTTGGCAGTTGTGGAAAGAATAGTTTGTTCTTTTTACCTGGTTTATCTCAGTTAAATGGGCATATTCTGTTCAGAAACCAGTCTGACCCTGTAAAAGTTTTCCATTCAGTTGATCTCAACGCTGTTTTCCCAGTTCATTGACTTACTTTTTTAAGTAACTCATGCGTGTAAAGGTTTTTAACAAATCAAGAAATTTTAAAAGTTTTTTTGTCGATGAATAGTTTGACTTTCCAAACAGAATCAGGTAGAATACTGAGGTAAAAAGTTTTGTAAATAATGCATTGCATTCAGCTATTGTCAGATCCTATAAAACTTAAAACCTACTAAATATCAAGCAGGAACTGTGGAAAACAAGGAAAAAGAGTGAAATAGCAAAAACATTTAAACTCAGTTTCAATTCAATGCCTGGGGAAATCATGGCACATGTTGTGCAGGAAAACGTCCTTCAAATGAAATATATAGCATATTGACAATGCCCATTTAGTGAGTTACCATTAGAAATAAAACCTTCCACATACAATGTTTAGTAGATATCTGAATGAAAAGCCATGATGTGGAAGCATTTCTAGCTGGTACTTTGTGTCTCACTAACCAGTCTGGCCAAGACTGATCTTTTTTAACCTCTGAAGGCAGAGCGGTGAGTTAGGGATGTGCGTGAAAGCGATGCGCGATGGATGATTACCCAGGGAATGGAAAAATAAAAGGCAAGGTAGTGAACAATGCTTATTTCTTGGTAAATAAATAACATTCTGGAGTGGAGATGAAAGCAAAAACTTTGTGAAGGATATTTTGGAGAGTCTCTGCAAGAAGTTTTTAATTAGCTGAAGAGTTTATACCAAAGTTTGAAATGTTGAGAAGTGAGAAAATATCAAGGCTGAGGGAAGAATTTGCTATCTCTTAATCCAGTGACCTTTATGGAGGTCAGAAACCTTTCAATATCCTGTTAAGGAGAATGAATGAAAAAGAAAAACTGAAAAAGGAAATTGAGGAAAGATGTTATTAGCAGAGGCTTCCTGGGAGTGGTTGCTCATGTTTAGATTGGCTGTGTCAGGGAGGGGAGAGGCTTTCATCCACATATGGCTGAAGCATTATCTTGATGTGGGCTATAAGGGAATGTGCTGCTTGAGAAGACACTAAATTAATTTTAAAAACTACAGGTGAAAAAAGTGTACTGGCTTGCCAAGTCTTTCATTAAAGCAGAGCATTGGAACTGACATGCTGTGAGAGACGGAAAATAAGACCTGAAATGATTCACAAGTTGAGGGGGAAGTGCTACTCTGGAAGAGAAAAACAAAATATCTCCTTAGAATGGAGTACCAAAAAAAGTGAGGATCAGTGATCAGATCATACAACTCAAATCCTTGCTGGAGAGCAGATTCAGTTGCTTGGGGAGGCTTTAGTGAATGAAGATCAACATTTACAACCAGGGATTCTTGTGTATTTGCAGAAATGCTCCCCCATACTGACACGGAAACCATTCCTCTTTGCCATTGTAGGTTACAAAAATGATGAGAGAAGCAGGTGATGGAGCTCTTGGGAAGCACCCTTGAGGGTGTGTATAGCAAACCTGGAAACAAAGCACTTCTGTTACAGCTCGGAGTAGGAGCGCTCTTTTGGCACTGAAGAAGAGCAGGAGATTAAAATAGAGAGGAAGATGTTAATAAGTGGCTTCATTTCGTTTAGCATTGAGCTCCAGTGGGGCTATTTTGTGTCTTGAAAATCCTGAGGCCTTGCCAGCCATAGAGCTTCCTGCTCATCCTGACAATGCCCAGCCTGTCCTAAGCAGCTTGCAGGAGGGATAAACAACCCTGACCCCTCTTTCAGTGGTTGGCCAACACAAGAGGGAGAGGGTGTAAGAGCCCCAGAAGGTCTCTAGAGCTCTGTTCTCACAGTATGGAATTCGGGTGCCTGCTGATGGCCATGGCAGTAGGCTTTATTTGGTATTAAACCATAAATAATTGGGAAAGATAAGAAAAGGATGGCTAGAGATGGACTAATTGCTTTAAACCTGATCGAGGCCATTACTTTTGTGTCAGATTTAGCCAGTTTGGACCACAACCGCTAAGTTTTAATTAAAATGGGTGCTGCTGCCATTAATTGTATATTTCAGTAACTTTAAATAATGCAGATGATTTTTATTCAGTTGTCCTCTCCTGGCCGTGCCCCACTGAGATCACTGTTAATTAGATACTACATTACATCTAGCAATGTCTTTATTGCTGTTAATGTTGCTGTCTATATTATCTAGATGGCTCCAAAGTGAGAACACGCTGAGAATTTAATAAGAGGGCTGGTAGTTGAGAAGCAGATATTAATGTGTTGTAAAACATCTCATATGACACGTTTTTTAATAAGTGACCATGTCACTCATGAAAGGGGATGATGCAATTCGCAGTCAGAGCAAAAAGTTAAGCAGTTCAGCTGCTCAGCACACTTGGCTTTCTTCAGGAGCCTTAACGTAAGGAATACGACCATCAGGCACATTCCGAAATGTTTCTTATGCACATTTACCTTGTGTTGTGCAGGATGTGGGTAAGAATTGTTGGAAAACTATCTGTGGTTAATTTGGTTTGGATGCTGCTGAATTGCAAAAGATGTGATAGCTGTGGTCTTGGGAGGAAGAAAAGTCTGCTGGCTGTGCTGCTGCTTGGGTTGGTTCCTAGATCCAGCTTGGCTGGGTGCTGCCAGACAGGTCCCTGACCCGCCACCTTTGGAAACAGAGAAATAGCTCAAGGTGTCCTGCCAGACTGCACAGGGAAAAAGTGCATATACTCACATTTATGCATATTTTTTCACTCTCATACAAGAGTGTTTAAATGTGTTTCAACCAGTGCAATTTCTCTTGTTTTCACAGTGAAATTTTTTTTTCCCCCTTTTCGAAAGAAACGGTTCTCCGGAATTGCTGTGGAACGAAAAAAAAAGGCCATTTCTCATTAAAAGCAATTTCATACAAGAGTTTTAAACAGGGTCTAAACTTTGTTCAGATCCATCTTTTGCCTGTGTATGAAGCCTGCCTTGGAAGAAGGGCTTGGACCAGTCCTGCAGTGTCCTTGTGTGCCACCCCAGCACGGTCCATGCGGCGGGTGGGCTCATTGTAGATAAAGTTGGGCATTCACAAGCTGGTTTCAGAGAAGCAGTGCCAGTCATTCCGCTGATAAAGCTTTCCTTTGAAGCTCTTGGGCTGTGTTTTTCATTCCTGTGTATTTTCAAAAAGCACTGTGTGTGTTGAACAGCGTAAATAAATAGATAAAGCCTTGTGCATTTCTCTCTGATGAGCTGCTCTAACTGCATGTGCAGATTAGCCCCAGCTCCCAGCGAGTTGTCCCTGTAGCCTTCAGGGCTGTCGGGGTTGTGCACTGCAGGTCTTGCCATTAGGAATTCATTCCCAATACCCAGACCAAACTTTTCTCCCCTTCATTTAATCTGACTATTAGTGATAGTAATTATCATTTACTGAGATTGCTGCATATTTTAATGATATTTTAATCTTGTTGTTACAATGAGAAAGAAGTTTTTCACTCCTAGTTTGTGGTGCTGTGTTGAACTGGAGAAGAAAGTGAGCTTAAGTACTTTGTTCTTGAGTAACAGTAATAAGAGGTAAATATGTTCCTTCGGGTCCTGTAGATGTACAGGGGGAACTGCAATCTATTTCTGTAGAAGCAGAGCATGCATGGGGGCTCTCTGCATGTTGTTGATACTGAAGAGTCATGTGAACCATTTTTCTATTTTTCATCCCCAGGAAAGAAAGGCCTTTCAGTTTATGCATGGTATACTTTGGTGATCTGCTGCATACAGGGATTAAATTACAAATTGTTTTCAACGTTGCTTGTGAATTTAAAGTCTGGAAAAGAAGAAAAAACTCCTTCGGGTTATGGTTTTTGATGATATCTTTCTAATTACACACATCTAGTGAGATTACATCACATATTCCACAGACATGACTGAAGTGCATGGCTCAAGATTTAGGAGATAAACATTAAAGTGCAAACATGTAACTGCAGAGTAATGTAATGTCAGTTAGGAAAATTGGATTGAGGCATCCAGACTAACCGCAAGCGGAGGGGGAAAATGTAATTTTTCCTTTATCTGCTGTATATTAGGGATTGCATTTTTATAGATGACTCTGTGGGCATTACATTGCCCTTTACCAGCATGTGCACACAGAATGATCTTGGTTAAAATCATCCTAAGAGTGGGAGTAACTGCAGAGTATGGCTGTGAGATTAAAAAAAAAAAAAAAATTCAGTGACTGTGCTTTTCTTATAATTTGTAGTTGATTCCACAATCCTGAATGAGTGTTCTTTTGCTGCCCCACTGCTGAGCTGCGGGTAAAATATTTCTCTTGTTGGGCAAGAGGATGTTGTTGAGTCAGACACATTTAGGCTTAGTTTGATCACGATTGTGTCACGTTAGCTGTTGGAAGTTTGAGCTACAACTAAATGTGAGAAAAGAAAAAGAAAGGAAGGCACAGCTGTAAACTACTCAGGAGTGTGGAATTAAGGTACCACCCATCAGCTGATCAGTGCCATCACACCTTCTAACACGCAGTGCTCTGACTCCTGCAGAGGAAAGTGCAGGGTGGGAAAAGGAATCTCTGCTTCCCAGAGAAGAAAGGTGTTGCCCAATCCGCAGCTTTTCCTGGCTGAAGTTTCCAGTTCCCATCATTTCCTGTTGTGGTAAGGGGAGGTAATTCGCCTGGTGTTCCAGCAAATTAGAGCACCTGCTGGAATATTGCCTCTGCAGCTCCTGCTGAGCTGTCTCGAGCGCTCAGAATGTTGTCATTTGTATCAGAAAGGTGGCAGAATGGTGCTTCTGTGCTTGCAAACCTGCTGGAATGTACCACTGTATTTCAGACACTGAGAGCAAGCTGTCTTGATAGTAAAGACATAAAATATTGCAAATTAGAAAAAAACACTCAGAACTGAGTATTGCCAGAAAGAACACACAGTCTTAAGCAACTACTTTCATTTGAATATTCATTTAATTATGCATGTTAAAGGTGCTGAGATTTACTTTAATCATTTTGACCTCACTTTTTCAAAAATCTGAGTTCCTAAAATTAAGTATCTAAAACTATATTTAGACATCTCAGTGAAAGTGGCCTGATTCTCAAAGGTGCTTAGCAATTACAGGGATGGGAGATGCCTGATAGCTTTTGTCCTGGATTCTGAGGCTTAAAAATTATTACAAGAGCTTGTCGTTGCCAAGGATCAGACTGTGTGATATTTTAAAAGGCTACAATCATATGGCATTGCATGCTAATGGCAATTTACCCTTTTTCAGTAGAAAAAAGGGAGATGACTATAAATGTTCAAATTAAAACTCAAATGTCTTTGAATAGTAAAAGCAAAAGAAAAACTCAGTTGAAATAATTAATTTTACACTTCCCTGGAATATATGCAGCCAGGGCAACATTAAAATGCATCTTTAAAAACCCAAACCAGCAACAAACAGACAAAAAAGAAACTTGTTAGGGTGGGTCTAATCTGAAGTGTTTTGTTTTAATAGTAGTTATAGAATGTAGAAATTAAAGCATAGATGGGAACACTGACACCACTTTAAGTTTAATGGCATAAGGGCACTACTTAAACAATTTGGTTAATGCGGTAAACCCAGCAAATCTCCTTAACTGCAGGGGGGCCTCCTTATTTGGTGAACTCTCAGTCTTGTGCAAGACGCTTTAAATTACTTTCTTTCCAATTCAGAAGTTACTGCTGGGCATTTTTTCCATAATGTTGACATTTTTCAATGCTCTCTGCATACGTCTGATTTATGTCAATTTTATGGCTGCAGTGGATTGCCACAAATTGGGGGAGAGGATCTTATAAAATCACAAAGAAAATAGCTTTGACCTCGCCGTACATTCAGAGTCTTGGATCTTTGCTTTTAACCTCTTGTTTTGTTTGGTTTTTGCTTCCCTGGGTGAATGTAAAAATTCTGCAGTATAATGGGTCTGTTTTTCAGGTATGCTAAAGGTTTGGTTTGTTTTTTTTTTTTTTTAACTCTGTCATAATATTAACGGGCCATAAATGGAACAGAAACAACTCCCTGAGAGTATATCCTGTGGGAGAACCTCCCTAGATAGTTTGGAGCCCAAACTAGAGATGGGGTTTTTTTTGAGAAATGCTATTTGCAGTGGATGTGGTCTCGCTGCTCATGGGACTGGGGAGGATGAAGCTTCTGAGCGCTGTAAATAATTCAAGTTCAACATTGCATGCCCAGCTGGGGCCACGGGATGGTGTGGAGAGCATGAACACATAGCTCATGTCATGGTGGACAACACCCATCACTGAAGTTTGGGTGAGTATTCCATACCCAACTTGAGTCATGATCCCTGCCTGTAACTTATATTTAATGCTATATGCACACACGTGTGTGTGTGTGTGTGTGTGTTAATAGGATCGAAGCTGTAAGACTCTTGAAGGCCAGGAGAAATACTGCACTAGAGGGAAACAACACAAACTCGGCTTTCTTACTCATTCTAATGAGTTGTGTTCCTAAGAAAAGCTGAAGTTGTGGTTACCAGTAAAGCTGAACGTTACAGACCTTGCTGCAGCTATGAAATAAACAACAGAGTGAATGAATTGGAAGCTTTTCGTTTTCCAGAGTGCAGTTTACAGGACTGGTGGAGCATTGATGGTTGACAGGCTTGGAACATGTTGGACCACCAGGGGCAGTTTGGTACAAGGCCCATTCTGGAAACAGCTTACCAGCAGTTCTGTCCCTTTCATTCCAAAAGGTTGATAGCCAGAGCTTGTTCACAGACTGGTTCTGAGCAGAGAACTTTGCTGACTTGGTGGTGCATCACAGCTGCTGTTCTTGTACCAATTGTTTGCAACTCTGGGTGTAAAATATAACTGGAAAACCAGCGCAGCTACTGAGCCACCCTTTGCTTCGCAGGGTCAGAAATATGATCACCACTCTCTAAAGCGGTGCTCTACTTGGGGGCAGGGCTGGAGGCAAAGGAATAGTAAATCACTTGTGTTGTCTCTGGTTGCACTCTCTGGACAACAGTGAGTCATGAAAGGTTCAGCTGAGGTCAACACCCACTGAGAGGTGTGGAGAAACACCATTTCCCTCCAGTAACTAACTTTGGGGAAGATACATATTTCATTAAAATGTTAGACTAAAGGAGACTTTTATTCCAAAAGAGAAAGAGCTGAATCCAGCATGAATGAGGTTGCACAACTGCTGACTTGTATGAACTCCCTGGCACCTTGGGAAGGGGAGCAGCAGACCTTTGCAGTCTTTTGAAGCCTTTGAAGGAGGTTGTTCAGCAGTTTGGCAAGGTTAGTGGTGTGTGCTGAACACGCAATGCCACAGCTTAATGTGAGAGGGACTTCTTTTTTTTCCCCCCCTGTGTCCTGGAGCTTGGTCAGGCCAGGAAGAGTTTTGAAGAAATCAATACCCACAGCTGGTAGTGTTTTTTGGCTGACATATCCACTCTAAAGTTAAACCAAAGGAGGGAAAAACTTATTGCATTGCTTGAAGATTTAGAAGAAAGACAAGTTTGTTTAAGATGAAAAATAGAAACAAGAAAGAAAAAAAGCGGGAACAAGAAGACTCTTTGTGCTTTGTAGCCTGTATTGTAGTCTTCAGTAAAAAATGAGTAATATTGTGGCATCAGCCCTAGAATCATATATAGTTTAGGCTGGAGAAGCCCTTTAAGATCAAGTCCAGCTGTTAACTGTCTCATTCCCACTGGGCACCATGGACTTGTGTGTGTCTAAGTGGTGTAGAAGGTCACTGAATAGTTCCTCTTGGATTGTGGGGGCTTCTTGCAGCTTGCCATCCCTGTCTTCCAATTCAGGAGGCTGGGTAGCTGCAGACAACTCGTCTTACTCTAAAAGACTGAGGTAAAGAAGGCATTAAATACCTCAGGCTTTTCCTCATCCTCTGTCACTGTTCCCCCACACATTCAGTAAAGAATGGAGTTTCTCCTTAGCCTTCCTTCTATCAACAATGTATTTATAGAAATATTTTTATTGCAATTTATGGTATTATCCAGAGTAAATTCTACTTGCACTTTGACCAGTCTAACTCTTTCCTTGCATAACCTTACTACGTCCTTTTAGTCTTCCTGTGTTGCCTTCTTCTACTTCCAAATGTCATAAATTCCTTTATTTCCGGAGTTCTGTGCAAAGCTCTGTTTAGCCATGTTGGTGTGGTCTTTCCTGCTGGCCCCTCTTTCAGCACGTGGGGATGACCTGCTACTGCAGCTTTTAAGACTTCCTTCTTGAAGAACATCCAGCCTTTCTGGAATCCTTTCTGGACTCCTTTGCCCTCCGGGTCTGCCTCCCAAGAGATTCTGTAAACTAGGCTCCTAAACAGGCCAAATACCTGATTAAGCTGTGCCAGTCTGTCTTCCAAGCAAGGTTTTATGGGCTAGACCTTGATACATTTGTTTTCCTAAATGCAGAGTTATTGCCATGGTGTCCTTAAGCACCAGGCAGGCTGGTGGGGTTTGGTAAAGAGGAGCGAAGTCTGGTCTGCTTCCAGCATGGAAGAGATAGTAGGATTAGAAGAGGTTTTAGACCCTAGAAAGTCAAAAGAGCACTTTCTGGAATTTGTCTTGTATGTTTTGTTGTGTTTCTAGGCCAAATAAAGGATTTAGGTCATTTCAGAGCATCTGCAGGAGGACAAATATTCCTAAGTTGGGTTTGCTCTAAGACAGAGTAGCTGTGAACCTTTTGAGATACCAGGTGGGAAATAGACATTCTGAACTCCATCAAGCTACAGTAATAATACTTCTAAAGCATAATCCTGGAAGCTCTATGCCTCGAAATATAACATCTCTCTAATACCTAACCAAACCACATCTTTTTTCTCCATGTTTCTCTGACATATTTCATTTCAGTCTTTATATCATTACTCAATCTCTAAACAATAGCTTGGTATTTATAACATACTTTTAAGTGGATTTATGCTAAACAAGAAGCAAGATAGCACTATTGTCACAGTTTTCCAGTGCACAAGAAGGAAATCCAAGGTGAAGTTAATCAATTAACCCACTTTCCTGTGCTCACCTTCTCTCAGAGCTTGACCAAAAATAAACAAATTCATGGTAACTGCAGACATTAAAAGCAACTACGTGAACCAGATAACAGAAGCTCCTGTTTTTGTTGCCCATCTTCAAAGCAATCACTTTCAGTGACAAAATGCAGCCAGCAGTTACAAACTAGATGCTTTTAAAAGCCACCAGCCTAACTCCGCACTTCTAAGGGAACAACCTCCTTATTTAGTGTGTTTTTCCAACAATTCTGGGACCTTTCACATATTAAAACAGTGGTGTTTGTCATCAGCAAGCTAGTCTGAGTTGTCAGACAACACTAGATAAGATCCAATTAAGTCAGTGATGTAGTATACTGTACAGCTATTCAGTGCATACTGGGAAATATTAAATTGCACAGTGAGCAAAATCCTTGATCATTTGGTCTTCAAGCACTTCATTAGGTACAGCTGAAGGTGAAAAGCTGTTTCTATTTTGATCATCTTTCTATTGCTCTGAATTTGTCTGTGCTGGGGGGGAAAATGTTCTCAAGTGAAGAGGTGGTAGGTCCCGTGCAAGGCTTTGCACCGCCTGATTGCTGTATCACACCTTTCTGTTTGCTCTGTGGGCTTTATAAATCTGGGTCTTGGATTTGGTCCTTTCATATCTATACAGGCTTATTTTTTCTTGTCAAAAATACAATGTTGTTGTTGGGCCAAGCAACTTAAACATAACCAGCCACAAGAAGTTCTTGCATATGTAATCATTTACAAAGAGTTTATGCATGAAGAAAAGTGTGTTACCTTTTGTTGAAGACTGGCAGAATTACTTTTAATAGGTGGTGTGTGTTTCATTTTCTTTTTCTTTAGTTTTCAAATGTAGGAAAACTTTTAAGCCTGGCAAGGAACGGACAGGAGAAATTCAAAAGCATTTGCTGTTGCTTTAAGTTTGTCAACAGATGTGGTTATGCCAGTGTCACCTCACGAATTCCTTCTGTTTGATTTTGAAAAACATTTTTGTAGGTAAGATATCAGTTGATCAAGGTGTTTAAATGTAGCAAGGGGCATTAAATCCAACAGGTTTGTTTGTTCAAAAGCAGTTTCATGTTTTCCCTTCCAGTTTTCTCTTTCTTCTGTTCTATGAAGAACACAAGGAGAGTAAGTGACCTGAGTTAGCTCCAACCTGGCCAGTGCCAGGCAGTGTGTAACCGTGGTGAGTTACTGTGATGTGAGCTCCGTGTGCTCCTCTTTATCTCAGAGGGGGAGGATGATGTGCTGAAGTGACATTGATATCTAACATATTAATTTGGTTTCCTGCAAGCAGTATTAGGCTCACAGAGTACACACACAGAGCTTTCACCTCTTCATTTATGCTTCCCTCTGCATTGTGCTGCCTCAAATCCAGCCGTGTGCGCTTCAAACCAGGACGTTAAGAAAAAACTTGGCCTGTGAATACAAATACACTTCTTCACAGTGTGAACTGGAGGCTGAAAATTGTTCACTTCTGGGAGATTAGACCTGGCTTTTTTTGGTCTTTTCTGCACTGTTGCTTGCTGTGTGGTCATTCTAACTTGCAGACACATTTGGGTGGTCAGGGGCCCAAAGCTACAATATTGCAAACACACGTGAGATTTACTTTATTTTTACAATTTACTTATTGGGATCATGTAAGGAAATTTAAATGTCTGCTCCAGTGCTTTCTGCATTAAGCTAGGATTTGCTCAATTCCAAATGCTTTAGTGCACAATTTTTAAATAAAACCAGAATTTTTTGTCTTTTTCCAGAAGCACTTTCACTGAACTGTTATGAAGTAGCATAAGGAGGATTTTTCTGAATTCCATATCAACTAAACAAAAAATGAGCTATTTAAAAATGCTGTAATGATTTTTATTTTGTTTTATGTCTTTTGTTTGAAACAAAAGTTGAAAAGACCATTTTCCAATGCAAATGCTAATTTCAGCAGAAAGCAGGTTGCTTGAGGTTATTTTTTAAAATGAAGATTTTAATGCATCTATCTAAAGAGCTTAATTGTTTTAAGAAAAAAAAAAATAATCTAACAACTCCAGTAGTAGATAAGAGGAATGTTTATAAACTGCCTGCCTGGATAAAATTGTTTTTATAAAAAAAGGCCAATTAAAGAGCTTTCCAGCTAAGGTTCTGTATTCTTGTAACTAACAATTGCAGCTCGTGTTCCACTCTTTGGAGAAGGCAAACTGAAATCTTTGCTGCTCTGTGTCAGTAGTTTGAATGAGCTGATTCAGAAAGGTTGGGCTCTGCTCTGGGTACCCGGTGCTGGTGGTTGCTTAATGCTCTTGTAAAATTGAGCAGGTCTTGGTGACGCTGGTTATTGCAGCTACCTCTGTGCCTGGGCCAGCTTTGGTGAGCTCAGTGTTCCTGCCATGGTTCCATGGGTGGGAGATCTTGGAAGAAAAAACCCTGGTTTTCCTGGGATTGATGTAATCGAAGATTGTGTAGGAAGTAATAGAAGAGATGAAGGGTAGATCTAATTGTTCTCCCACACCATGTCAAGATTTTTCAGAAACCTTTATCCATCTTGAGGAATAACTAACAAGCAAGTAATTACATTTATTCAAGTATGCTAGCCCACTTTCCCAGAGGCAAAGTATCATTTCCTAAATGATTTCATTCATAAATGCTTAAATGAGTAATTTTACACAGATGCTGAAGGAGTCCATTGTCTTACTTACAGTACAACTTGTCAATGAGAAAGGAGAAGGTGAAAGTTTCGAGCTGTCAAGAAGAATTGCATTCAGTCTACTTCTGGGTCTGCTCCTATTCAACGAGGCAGTTTGTGCTGGCTGAAATTTTTTTCTTGTCTCAAGGTAGTAATGTTGTGGCTGTGAGCATCTGAGAGGAGTAAAACCCTTTGGAGAAGGGTAGGTGTGATTTTGTATGATTTGATGTAGCTGGAAGAAGCAAAGAGACTTTCTGAAACTTCTTAGTGGGACTGGATGGAAGAAGAATGTCTTGGCAGTGACAGCAGTATAATGATCCCTCCTTAACCTGTGAATGCCTGTCCCTGGTGTAAAGGCCCTGCAAGGGAGTTCTGTGTGTGTTAGGAGGTCTGGCAGAGGTGCTTAGATATGGCACCAATGAGAACAAATAGATAAATAGCAGGAATCGTCACATAGTCACTGAAATACAGGCACTAATTAAAAAAAAAAAATAGTGTCTCTAATAAAATTGAATCCAGGTTAAGAAAAACACTGCAGCTTGATACAGTCCCCAAGCCCTCTTCCTAATCAGTTGCTTGCTGTCTTGTGTCTTCCCTTGTGCAATCTCATATATTAGTTCTCCTGTTACCGTGTGATCTTCCAAGGTCGACCAGCCCTCCACGCAAATTACTCAAGGAAAAACCTGTCAAAAACCTTTACTCCCCGGGAGTGTAATTCCCCCTCTGGCAGACTGTTTCACCTGGTGTTGCTGCCAGACGTGGGCAGATGTTCCTGGGCTCGTGGGTGCTGAGCACGGGCTGCTGCTGGACGTGGCGTTCCTTGCTTTAGGAGCCTCCCTCCTGCCTGGGGAAGGGGCGGTGGCGTGGCAGAGGTGCCAACCCACAGTCCTGAAATGCAGGAGAGGGGCAGGGGAATATCATCGGGCTGGGGTGAATACGACTTATGCTTCTGGTAGATCCACTTAGGGCTGCTATGGTCTGTTAGCAGGAAAATGGGAAATGCTCTGGTGAGAATGAGAGGTGATCGAGAGCAAGATTGTGACCTGTACAGTTGTAAGTGTGCATTTGCAGTCCTATTATGGAAAAGACTTGTCAATACCTCTGAGATATTGCTGTCTTAATACCTGCTTAATTACCGTTGCAGTATAATTGTTCGATTTCTAGGAGATATATTAGGCGTTAATCCTTGAAAGTCATAATCAATAATTTTGTCAGGAGAAGAACTTCTGACTTGTTTATTGTTGTGAGATGCAAAGGTAGGAGTTTTTTAGAAACATTTCTTGAGGGAAAAGTAGCTAGGGTGAAATCTCTTGTGTTTTGAAGGTAATCCCTTAGGAGTACAGTGTATCCTTAGGCAGACATAGCTGTAGCAAAGATGAAGGATTCGTAACACAATTGAGCTTTATAATTCAGATTTCAGTTCATTGGAGTGCAAGTCATTCTACTAGGACAAATAATTTTTTAATTACTTCTGTGTACAGTTGTAATTTGAATCAAGTCCCATCTCTTGTTTGCTTTCTTTACTGAGCAGAAATCTTATCTAAAGCAAGAAGCTACTTTTATCAGTGGGATTTTTTTATTGGATTTTTTTTAACTTTAGTTATAGTTTTATGGTGATTTAAGAGAGTTTAAGAAGCAACTGATGACTTTTAAAGCAACAGCATTCCAGGGCTGTGCAGTTAGCTTAAATTTATTTACAGTAAATTTCAGTCCTAAGGTTTTCTTTGTCTCAGAGGCTCTCTGTCATTGCACCTTTCGGCAGTGTTGTGGATGAATTTCAGCACAATATCAAAAGATAATTTCAGTTCCTGTAAAATGGTGTAGAAACAATGAGACCTGCACAGCTGAGTTCCACTGTCAGGGTCCAGCATCCAACATGCAACCCAGGGCTTGTGTCTCCAAAAGCAACCTCACAGATATAGATTATCTTGAAAATGTCAAGATAGCTTAAAGCATATATTGTGTGATTCAGTCCCTTCAGTAAATGAGGAAATCTGCTATTCTTTTTGGTGACTTTGTCTTTCTCAGTGGTCTTCTTTGAGACAGCTTCTTGCTCGTGAGGCCTTGAAAATCTTGCCAGAAAAGGTAGCTGCAACCAGTGTTGCTCAATGATTCAAGAGCAGATGATAAATATGTTATGAAGGATTTCTGCAAGCTGCCAGGGAAGCACAATAAAACAATGTCAGGTATTGTGCTGGGCTGTGCTAGTTTTGCTCTTGTGACTCGGTGTGTTATGATGAAAGGCAAAATTCAAAGTGGGTGGGTTTTTTTACAAATATTTTTCTTCTGGTCTGCATCCACTGATTAAGTCCTTACCAAAGGCACCACTTGCCTTACCTCTGTGATGAAGCCTTGTTACTCTAAAAGCGACTTAAAAATTTTGCAGAGCAGTCCATGACAGCTAAATGAAGCTTCCAGAGTAAGTGTAAGGAATCCACTTTAGCAGGGAAGCTGGTGATGAATGTAACAGCAAAGGACGAGGAAATTTGTTGTTCAGTATGCTGTTATTCAGATGAAGTCCCAAATATTATACCTCTCTTTGGTGATGCTGTGTTGCTGATTCATAAACTAACACACCTCCTGCTGGGAGGCTGATTCTGTGTCAGTTACATGAAATAATCTGCATTCTGGTAACTACTAAATGCTGTTTAAGTTGCAGGACTGCACCTCAATTTTCAACTTATTTCTGTAGTGCCTAGTTTGTTGGGTTTTGTGATTTCACATCTGAGCTCTAGCTTAAGAGGTAAATTCTCAGGGGATCACACCATTGTGAATACTTCAGCATGAGATGTATGATTCAGCAGCTTAGCTAATAGATACTTCTGTAACTGAATGCATTTTTATGGTTTCCTGTAAAAAACAGCTATTCCCACTGGTTGCTGCCTCCCAGGCACGTATAGGCCAGTGACTCATTGAATCTTTATGCAGCATTAAAAGAAATACATTCCTTACTCTATTATGACTAATCTTCAAGAGAATCAGGCCGAAATTTTAAACATTTTACCGATCTTTCTTAGAAAGCATACATATATTTAAAATGAAATGTGATCTCAGTAGCGGTAGTGCACACAGAGCTGTGCAATATGCACAAAATTGCATTATTCTCTTGGAGATGATGCAGCTCAGTGGTCTGGTGAGGTAGGTACAGAGCTCTGGGTGGAGGGTCTTTTGGCCTGAAGTCCATGGTTATGGAATCCAGAGGTGCAATGAGCACAAGCTTTCCATTTTCTGCAATTCGGATTTTTTTTTCTGGTAACTTATTAGGAAAAATCTGTTTCAAATGAAGAGTGTCTGTAGGAGCACAGGGTTTCATGCTTTTAGTAAAGCCTGGGTGTGAGTCACCCTAAGCAATTCCCTCAGCCTTTAGAGATGAAGACTCTTAAGGGAAAAGCAAAAGCTGAAGATAAATGCTTCTGAAAATGCCTTGAGGAGTAGCTCGGTCTTTGTATCTTCTGCCAGATAAAACTCATGCACTGAGGCAGTGAGGATGTCGGTAAAGTAAGATGGTCACAGGCTAATTTTGGAACCTGCTTTATGTCCCACTGACATACTTCATCCCCGTCAGGGTGCCATTCCCTGTCTTGGCAAGCACAGTGAGGTTCAACCCTGCAGAACCCATGGGCTCTTCCGTCAGCCGTGGGCATTTCGGGTGTAGGGCGTGGGAGCATGAGCCACGAACGAGGTGGGAGACAGATTTTTTCTGAGTTTGCAAATACCTCAGCAGGGAGATTTCTGCCCTGTTACAGACAGCCAGGCTTTTTGGTTTATATGGTTCTCCTCCCAGACCGTGGCTCTTCCTGATATCTGTTCAGGTGGGACTTTTGCACCCAAACTCCCTGACCTGTGCACAAGTGAGAGGCTCACTCTGGAGAAGAGAGGAGGAGGCTGAGTGCAGCAGCAGCTCAGGGGCCTCTCAGATGCTGCCAGCAGGGCAGGGCACAGTCCTGGAGGTGGTCTTCGGTCACTCTACAGGTTTTTGGCCAGAAGCAATTTCCTATTGCTTCCTGTTGTCCTGTGTAAACACAGGACACTGAAAGGTTGTTATTTGGAAGATATCCTGAGAGCTGTAAACCCTGAAAGTCACTTGGAAAGGCATATTTCATTTTCAGTTTATCATTTAAAGGCCTAAGGAATTTTTTTTTTTTTCTTTATAATCCCCTCTTCCAATTTAAACTTTCTGGTGTTCATCTGTAGATGAATCAGCTCCAATCTTATCTCAGTCCAGGAGAAAAACTGTAACAGATGCATCACACAGTAGCAAATTATTTTAGCTGAGATACCTGGTACACTTTGCTCTCTCTTTAGCACTGTCATGTCCTAGAATGGCACCGTGACTTTTAGAAGCTGCAAGAAAATTTATTAAACCAAGTAGGAGCTGAACACTAAAGAAGAGATATTGCAGGCGGATAGATCCCCTCCAGAAATCCTGCTGGTTAGGTGTGACTTGTAAGGTGTATTAAAACCACAACAGCAAAACAAACAAAACTCCTAAAAACAACCACCTAGTGGAATAAGAGTACCTTTCATAATTTCAAAGAGTAAGGTCTTATTTTATTTGTTATTTTACCCTCCTGAGCAGATGATAGAACCTTGAGAAGCAGCTGTTTTGAATCAGGCTTTGCATTTCTAGGTGTGGTAAAGGATTTCATTCCTCAGTCCTGCACTGGTGGATTGCATTTGTATGGGCTTACATTTGATCTATTTCCAGGAGTCAGCCCTAACCAAACATTTCAAAATAAATTGAGCTGCCATTATGCTATGCTCCTCCAGAGAGCCTGCCATTTTCCTGGAAAGTTATAATGCCATTAATTTTTAAATAGCTAAATATCATCCATAAGTTAAGCCCATGTTAATTACCAGAGTATTACAATTAGGTCCACTACATTTTACATCTATGTGAAAGTACAAATATGTAACTCCAAATGCAGTAAATTAAAGTTTTAATTAAATTTTGGAAGATTTTAAACAGATGTTAGTATTTTCTGTTAGCTAGTTTTACCCTTAAATTGCTTTAAAATGATGTCATAAAGTTTCATTCTTGTGATTTGCTTTAAAGGCTTTAAAATATGAGTCAGTCTCTTTTCAAAATAGTCATATTCCTATGAAGTGATCCCAGTTTGATATCAAAGGAAAAAGGGCTTTAAATCAGTCCTTTAGTTTGAGCTTGAAACATGACTTGTATTTGTCCTACACAGCCTGTGAAAAAACACCAATTAAATGTGCTACTCTGGAGGGCTCATGAATTTATTTCTAGTGTTTTCTAATGACTTTCCAAAAAAACCCCCAAAAAACCCAATGAACTGCAGCCAGCAGGGCAGGATTTGCTATGCTGTATTAAAGGTGCTTCGTGAGTGATAGAGGAAAAATTTCTGAAGAGATCTCTAGCTACAAGAAAAGGCATTACTGTAAATACATCAGGCCTTATGGACCAGTGTGAGAAAAAGAAGAGTAAATAAGAATAAATTTGAGAGATTTGAGGGTGGAGTATCTTCCACATTGAGGCTACAGACAATTGATATTAGTTAGGGTGCTTTCCCCAAAATAACAGAGAAGATAAATTTGGTTTTGGACCGTACGATTCCTGGCTTGCATGGATTCCTTGAATGGACAGAGGAGGCTAAAAGCTTTTTTCAAATAGCTCTTTGGCAGCAATTTTGGGTGTTTCAAAATCCAAGCAAGACTTCGGGGGGCCAGGCAAGGCACTACAAAGGGGCTCTTGGTGTCTGCTGAGGCTGCTGCCAGATCTGCTGGGCAGGCAGCTGGTGGCACCTCTGCGTCCCCGTTGGCCACGTGTTCCATTGAGTGAGAACGGAAGGGAGGGGTGGCAACAGCTGCTGTCCTTGACTGTGGCACTAACAAGTTGTGCTTCCCTTCGTTCCACGTCGCTGTTTTTACACTTAAATGGTGGCTGCCCCCAAAAGCTGTGCAAATAGGTAAGGTCTGGTCTCCACGTGTCCCTCGGAGCTGTGGTTTGCTCACCAGCACCCCACTGCAGATGGGCTGCCCTACTTGGAACCTTGCCTTGAGGACAAGGGCCTTCAGGGGCATTTTGCCTGTGGGGAAGCAGTGCTGGAGCCCTTGACGTGTCGTGTGTGTGGTGGAGAACTCTGTGAAGTGGCAGCAACGGGTTTCTGTAGGTGCACTTATTTCCAATGAGCATCGCACCCTTGGAGGACGCAAAAGAAAGTGTCCCTTTAACTCTGTTGTGATTTGATCCTCACCCAGTGTAGCTGCCCTTAATAAAATATGAACTAGCCTTAGATCTTATAGGAACTTTTAATGGTGTGACATTCATCAATAACTACAAAAAGACGTGTGCAGGTGTACATAGCTTTATTTCATAAGATAAAAGGGGAAAGAAAAGAATAAACGTGAATATGCAGTTTTGCCAAAGGAAGCTTTTTTTGTGATCAAGTTGTGCTCCTTCATGCGCAGTCAGATGGTTACTTGGCCAGTTTCTGTTCTCAGTGATGCCGATATAAAAACTCACACCTCCAATGAAAAAAATTCCTTTGTAGCAAGTAATTTTGTGTTTAATTATTAAATGCTAATGTTTTTGTTAGTGATGCAAGTACTGTTTCTGTAGGAATAAACAGAGTTATTGTGGCAGTAGTATGGTGTTATCTGCTACTCATTCTTGATAAAGGACTTTTTAGGCAAGTCTCAGGTATCAGCTGAAGTAGATTCAGGGTTGGGAAAACAAACATGTGTCTTAAATTTTCATTTAGAGTTGATCTCTTTTATCCACAATATGATGAAAATTTCAAGCAAGTTTCCAATTTGTGGTTCTGTCCTAAATTATTTCAATCCCATCTTCTGAAATCCTGATTTAACACAGACCTTGCCAAAGAGATCAAGGAAAAGTGTACATAAATAGTTTTCCATAGTGAACATGCTCTACAAGGTATATTTTTTTGTTTTAATTTTAATTAACTGCATCTCAGTTGCAAATATTTGCAATGAAAATCTAATAAAGCCTGCTTGGGTTTGGTTTTCATTAACATTGCAAAACTAGGAACAAATGAATAAACATGCATAAAAGGATCATGAACTCTACTGAATGTACGAGGGATTACATCCAAAGCTCTGAGCTCCCTTAGATTTCTGAGCTGGCCTGGTTATGGTTTTGCAAACGCTAGAACCTGGGACACATTTAAAGGCACCATCGTAAGAAGTCAAATGGTTATAATAATAGTAGGGAAACTTTCTTGATATTAAGAGTCTCTGCAGATTAATCTTAAAAGTTTTGTCACAAATTAGATCTAAACATGGAGAGAATTTGGGATGAAAGTAAAAGGGGGAAAAGCTGAGGCACTTTTAGCCGTGTTGGCCTTTGTGACTCAGACAACCCCCTCAAGTCTTGTTGAAAGGTGGTGGTGTAAGGCTTATAAAGGTGTAAGGATCATGGTGTCCAGAGTAAAGCCCAGGCTCTGCTTAAGTTAATTTTTTTTTTTTAATTTTAATAGGGAAATATTCCTGTAGATATATTTTTCCCTTGTGGTTTCATCACTGTGTCACTTGGGGAAACCTTTGCATATTTTTCTCTGGTTCTGTTTCTATTTTAACTTCATGGACTAAGAGTGCTTACTGTACATCTAGAAATGAACTGTTAAGAACAAATATTGTGGGAAAAGGATTAAATGGCTAAATTAAATACTTTTAAGCCAATCATCAAGCAGGACTTAACTACATTTATCATGTATAGAAATTTTTTCAAAAATTTTTTTAGAGTAATTTCAGTCAATCTCTACTTTCTGTGCATCTGTTCCAAGATTATCTTTCCTCATAGAAGTGTTTGCTTTACAAAGATGACCTTGAAAAGCTCTGGATTCCTAAGTCTGGAGTTCAATACGTGGAGCTTAGAGCAGGCACGTCTGTACAGCTGCACCATCAGCATCCTCTTGATGTGTAGGGTTATTAGACAGTTTGTGGGGGAAATACAGTGTGATACCAGGATGAGGAGAAAGCATGGATACACTGTGCAAATTAAGAAGCTACTTGAAATGTAAGGCAGCAGCATATTTCTTCATGGTAGCCCTGCTTAACTTTGCATCGAGAAGTCAAATGACAATTTTTACAGCTGGCTTTGAACCTCTAAGCTTCTGTCTTTCATACTTTCTAAAGCTTCTTGGCTGTTACTGCAAACCCACTGTCCTGGATTTAGTCTTGCTGTCTTGCACAGCTGTGGTTTAACATGTTGAAGATGAGAATTTCATTACAGAACCTTCACGTTTGTGGATTCGTAACACAAATTCTAATAGCGACAGGAAAATAAAGTGTGTGTACCTGCAGCAACAGAAATAGTACAGCCCCCATGAAATGGGATGGTTGAAAGGAATAGGGTTGAGATTGTAAAAGCAGTTTGAGTACGCACATGATTGCCTTTCAAGTGACTTGATGTGGTTGTGCCTGTTTTCCCTTTATAAACATTTATGCTTTTGAATTGGCATTAATGTTAATGGAAAACAAATTCTGAAATCACATGTGTGATTACTTACCAGAGCTGAATTTCAAATACCAGGCATTCTACTGGTAAGAAAAAAGCATTGCCAAATGTAAAAAAAAAATTCAGGTGCTGATAGAATTACATTCCATGTCACAGGCCCAAAGATTTTGCTCATTTCAGTCTCCTTCTCAACACATTCTTGTGCCTTTCCAAACAAATATACAGGTTAATACACTACAAAGAGGTTTCTATTTCATTTTGACCTCTGGAACCCCATTTGTTTATTAGCAGGGGTTCCCCTCCAATAGAAACCAAGGAGCTGTTCACTTCTCCATGGCAGTCAGGTAAAGGTCAACTAAAGCTGTATTAATTTATAGGGATCCATGATTTTACTTCACTCTTCACGAACCTTGAACTTACCTTGTAGAGGCAGTGAGCTGTTTCCAGAATTTGCTCTGAAGCCATTATGCTCAATGAATGTCTCTCCTTGATTTTTTGGGCATTGGCTCAATATTTTGAGCTGCTTCTGCTTCCCTCCAGTCCATTTTCTTTGTCTAATTATTAAGTGATTTCATAGCTGCATTACCATATTTGAAGGCACTAAATAAATGAAAATAATAACCCTGCATTTTCCTAAGTTTTTCCAGATATATTAATTTTGGAGGTATTATGAGGCATAATGAAATTGTAGTTAATGCCTCTCTTTAAATATGATAATTAATATAGTGTGATTGCTTTAAAGAGTATGTGAAATACCTGTTACATGGTCAGAATGTATTTCTTTGATCCCAAGTACTGGGTTAAGTTGTTTTACTGTAATCCTCTGAAGAGGTTAAATGTGGTGTACACCATGCTAAAATGATGAGATATCATATTTGGAGTCACAGAGCCCTTAGTGTTGGTTAAAGTGCACTTACTGTAGCTCAATACTCATGAAGATTTCCCAGTGCTCAGCAAACCTTGATACCAAATCATGAGTGTAGCTGTGGAGGGCCTGCCCAGCTGGGCACTTCTAGGTCAAAAAAGCAGTGAAAAATATCAGTTTTGGTCCTCCACATCATGTGCTTTATTAAAGGCTCTCTGCATCTTGATTTGAGCAGGCCTGTAGCCTCACAGGGATAAATCCGTGGCTTCCCATTCACTCAGATATTTGCCTACACACAACCCTGGGCTTGGATGTTTTTTTTAATTAAAAAATCTAAAAATAACGTGACGTAGAAGTGACTTCATTTGGAATAAGGCTAAATTTAAGGCATAGATTATATGTCTAAAATATGCAAATATATGAAAAATAAACACCCCTTACCCTCACACTCTGTGGCCTGGGGAGAGGGCACCTAACCCTTCATTCCCTGGAGGTGGCACAGCTGAAACTGGAATATATTTCCACAACTCTTTCTGTGTATGAGATGGACACTGGGAGCACCTCAACAGTATTACCACTTTTTTAACTTTTTTTTTTTTTTTTAACCTCCTTGGCATACACAAGAGGTGGTTGCCTAGGTTGGCTCCAATGGTTTGAAAGCTGCTAGGATGCACTCTAGGTATCCCAGTAGCCCCCAGCTGGGATGGGAGGGTGTCTTTTTTTAACCACAGACTGCTGCAAAAGTAAATTTAATCCTGTTGCAGCCGGACCTTCAAAGGCAAATATCTCTAAAGAACCTTTGGTGCTTCACCGAAGTATTTGCAAAAAGCTTTCTCAAACCACTTTAGGGAAGAGCTAAGGAGAAGCCTAACCAGTGACCCAGCTGCATTTATTTGCATTTTAATGCTCCTAACGTGATTTGATGGCGCGATGTTTGATAAGCAGCAGCAGTTTGAATTTCCTGGCTCGGCCTGCCCGAGCTGTGGATATTGGCCTGTTACACTGGGTAATGAAACGAAATTAAATGAAACCTGAGCTGAGGCATCGGTGCCGGGATCTGTCGCTCCTGCTGGGGCTGGGGGAGGAGGGCACTGACTCATGATGCTGAGCAGCTTTCGTATCCAGAGTGTGTTACAGACATGACTCAATGCTCATCTAAAAAAATAGAGCTTTAGGAAAACGATGTGGCTGGTTTGCTGCAAAACAGGCAGCAGTGCAAATCGCAGTGCTGGTGCCCTGTGAAGGGTTCAGTGATGTTGTTGAGATAAAGCAATTCTGGAAGGACAGTGTAAATGTAAGGTGTCTAATTATTTGTCTGTTTCAGCTCTGTCCCGTGATGGTAGGACGGAATGTTTCCAGAATTGTTCAGTTGTACCACTGCTTTCCTAGAGGCGCAAAACATTATTTAGTGTAGCAACTTGAGGGATGTTTTTCATGTCTCGCCTCCTTCTCATGCTTTCAGATAAAAGGAAGGTCGTGTCAAATGTTATCTGTAGGAACTGAGAGATGACAGTTAACATTTGGATCTGGTAAAGTGCTCCGTGCCTTCTTCATTGTTTATTGTGTCAGCAAATTTGTTGACATTTGGTGTCTTTTTCTGACTTGAACTTGGAACCCTGTACAGTTGGTTTGTGTTAAAAGAACAATCTTTTGAATTAAATGTGAAATAAAGAGCTCAGCAAGAAATGATGAGGCTACTCTATTGGGTTGTCTTACCTCTTGCTTGGATTTTGTTTGATTTATGAGGGCTGGTCATCTGCTAACCCAGTAAATCAATGCTGAATCTTTGTTACATCTATCCTGTATCCACATCCTAACATCTGTTACATACCTTCTCTAGAAATATGTTAATGGCAAATGTCTTTCATCCATGGAGAGACTGAAGTCTGAGGAGGACCACAACCTTTCCAAAGTGATATACTGAACTAATAGCCAGATAAAATACATGCTTTATTCACATATTTGGCTGTTAAATCTTCAGTGCTGAAGCATTTGTGGAAAGTGTTGTTGTTTTCTATGCAAAGTATTATAAATTACATTTTTGTTACAAGATTAGCCAGAGTAACCTTGTGATTTATGCATCACATCTGTGAGCCGAGTTCTGGGAAGAGTGAGGTTAAAAATAGGGCAGCAATAATGAAAAATTGGAAGTAATATGGGCATGGAAAATGTTATATAAAAATTCAATTTAAAAGATGATAAAATAAATTATAGGAGATGGTCAGATTTGATTTAATAACCAGGAAAAAAAGGAACTTCTGAAAGAAAGGATCTCTCTTCATGCTTGGTCATCGTCTCCCTTATGCTTTTTCCATGTTGAAAGATGTCTTATGGCATTCAGTGAGTTTGCTCTGTGATGCATTTCACTTTGTGTGGGTATGGTTGGGGCCACCAGCCATCACCAGCCCCTCCATGGGCACCACTTGGGCTGTTTCTTGCTGTGGGTGACACAGAAATTGCATGTTGAATCCAGCCCTCTTTAGAACAAAGGATCCTGATAGAAAGAGCTCAGCCCTCTCCGTAGCTTCTGTGAACATATTTCCTTGTGTTGTAGCCTATTCTGTGGCACTTCTTTTGGGGGAAGCCAAAAGAGAATAGGGGAGAAGCCCTAGGGCTGTGGATCCCCTGTTTCAGAGTGCTCATGCAGTTCTGGAGCAGTAACTTGCACTGTGCGTGCAGGCGATCCTGCCCGCCTCGGAGGTGAGGCACAGAAATGTGCTGTGATGGTGCTCTGCAGGCAGAACTTCATGCAAAGATAACCCCTGCTGATCCTGGGTGACAAGGTGAGCTCTCTTTGGGGTTTGTTTTTCACTGTTTTCAAGCTCAGCTGGCTGGTATGAAAGGAGGAAGACAACACCTGAAGTAAACAAACATGGGCTTGACTTCAAACAGGAGATGATGGCCTTTGGCGAGTCAGTAGAAGCTTTGCTTGTTGTAATTCCACGAGGAATTGTTCACACTGGACAAGATACCTTGACAGGAAGCATATTTAAAAAAAAAAATAAACCCAGGACCATTCAGATCTAGACATATGGTAAGACTGTATTAAACCAGGTCCTACTCTCCCCTGAGAATTTCTGAGACCCTGCTACGTTCAGGGGGGGCTGCACACAATTGTACACCTCAATTCCCATGGGCTGGAATGCAGAACTCTTGGGATTAGTATCATTAGAAACTTTTTTCAGGGGCTCCTACCATCAATTCTTTTGTGTTTTAATATCAGTGCTTATTGACTGGAGTTAGTGACTGCCTTCTCCCCTGCTTTTGCTTAGCAAGACAAGGCAGTGATGCAGCTGCTGCCTGCTGTCAGAGGGGCAATTGTCAGAAGATGATTTCCTTACCTGCTCCCAACTAAACAATTCTGGGATGGCTCAGGATGAATTTCCAACAGTTTTACCATCTCTGCATTGTTTCTTCCTTCTTATAACTATTTGCACACTTCCTGTTCTGCGACAACCGGCTCCAATAACATTCCTTATTTTATTTTACTTTAATTTATTATAAATTCCTTTACAGATTTTTTCTGATGCAGATCATTGCTTTTGTGATTCTGTGAGCAGGAGAGAGAAAATACTGTTATGCTGGTAGAAGTGTTTCTGAAGCTGAAGAACCACTTTCCCTTGTTTAAGTTAAATTGGAAAAAAAAATACCACCCCATCAGCTTGGGTACTCTGTATGAATGCTAATAATAGAGCTCAGGTGTGTGATTGAAGAAGTTATTGTGGACACCAGTAAACAGAGGAGCTCAAGCAGAGATTGATGAATTGTTTTTCTTGTTTCAGAGATGTAAAGGAATCACAGATGCAGCTAGTTGAGTGCTAGTAGCAAAACTATATGAGAAAAAAAACATGAGTTGAGAGAATAAGTGCTTTTGTTTGGTAAAGTGATGGCCTAGAGTTGTGACCGAAGAATATTTCTCCTGTTGTTTCATCCCTCTTGTATTCAAAGAACAGGAGGGTTTCTGGGAGTCCAGTTTCCCTGAATATTGCACTGCTGTTCCAGTGCCTATTCAATAAAGCCTGATGCTTCCCACAAGTGATGGATTATTGCACATGTGCTGTTGATTTCTGGATGTAGAACAGTCCTTGGCAGAAGCATTCAATATATTGCATATGTGCCCTGTGAGGGTATGCATGTCTGTAGTCAGTCTAGGGTTTCTGCCAGGAAAAGGCTACCTCATGTCTGGAAACCCCAGACAAATTCCTTACAATTCATCCAGATGAGATTAGAAATGGGGAAAAAATAATATTGTAAATTCTTAGAAAAATAAGACCACGGGAGACCTGAAGATGTTACCTGTTGTGCCTCCTTGATGGAAAATGATGTCAGTTATACCTATGACATTCCTAATTAAAGTTCTGTAACCTGTCCTAAAACACCTCCAGGAAAAGTTTCTCCAGATAGAGCTTCCCTGGACAACTCACTGCATGTTTCACTGCTCTTAGTTTAGAAAGCTTTTTTCCCTAAAGTTTAACTCTAGCCATATCTTTAGACCTGCTTCCATAGATTGTGTTTTTCTGGGTTTGATGATTCTAATGGCTTTCTCTTTGCTTTGTCCCAACCTATGTGTCCTGTAGTCAGCCACACAAAATAAGGGACAGGGATGGACTTAAACCTCTGCTTTGTGTATCAATGTATATCGAAGCCTGTTTATGGTTCAAGTATCGTAGCTGCCTTTTCTTTTTTTTACTGCAGAATGGCATCATTGATTCATATTGATTTTGGGATTCCCTGCAAACATTTTGAATTTTAATCCTGTCTTCCAAAGTAGTGGCAGACTTTCTACTCCCTGTTACCTGCATTTAATAACATGTGCTGTTCCATCAACAGGTCATCAGTGATGGATTTTCAGGGCGATGGCATCTAGAGAGTTGTTTGTGCAGCCCTGTTTGATACATCTCTCCCCTCTGGCAACTTTGTGGGTCAATAATTTGCAGGCATAATTTTGTTTGTCATGTGGTGTTTTGACACAGAGCAAACTTGCCTTGTTTGCGTACGAGGACATCAGGGCAGCATTCGGTGCTTTAAGTCAGAGCCTTTTATTTTGTTACAGAAAGAAATTAGACTGGTTTGATATAATTTGCTTTGAACCAATCCAAGCTGGCTGCTCACAATCTCGTAGTTTTATTCCAGGTGGTTACAAATGAATAGTTTGTTCATGAATTTTTCCAGGAAGATGCAGTTAAGCTGCCTAGCCTATAATTTTCTTGCTCCTCAATTTATCCTTTTTGATAGAAGGCATTAACTCTCCATCTATGCTTTTCAGTGGCCTTACCTGTCCCCCACAAGTTCTTGGAAATAGCTGCTTCAACCAATTGCTTAGGTAAAAAGGGATCTGTGATATCCCTAGGATTACAGCAGAAAAATATCTGACTCTATAATCAAATTATCATCTTAACGCAAAAAGAGCCCTGCTGAACCCTGACAACTGGCTCTGTGTGAGTCCAGGCATTTTGCAATTTCTCCTTTAGCAATCCCAGAGTGGTGTGTGATGGCATAAGGAGTTGGAGGAAGAGCACAGTCTGCCTGATGAATAAGCTGCCTCCTCCCTTTGTCTCCTGCAGACCATCTCGTTGCCTTTAATAGCTTGCCTTATATTTCAGTAGTTTCCATGGCAGCTAATAATTTATTATTGAGCTAAGTAATAATTGCTTTATAATTATAAATCCAAGCAACATGCTGGCACATCTATCTGAAAACTTAGGCACTAATTCCTTTCATATTTATCTTCCTCCCTACTTGATCTTTTTGAATTCATGAATTATGTTTTATCTCACCTCTTAACAGTGAGTAAAACTAATCTAAAGCTTTTGTGTTGTAACCCCTTTTTGAATTCTGCTGTTGGAAAGCCTCCCCGACCTGCACAGCACTAGGTATAAGCTCCTTTGAAAGCCTTCATATCAATCCAGCAGAAGAAGCTGCTTTGAGCATGCCCTTGCCCTTAAATTCGTGTGTTTTCTCTGCCTTTTCTTAAACAATTTCCCAACAGCAATTATAAATATGTGATCATGGTAATAAATGTGCTTTTATTTACGTATATAAGTATTTTGTATTAACAGAAAATATGCATATGGACAATAATTTTCTTTTCAAAATTTAAATGAAAGTTTTCAGTGGGAACAATCCTTTCCCAGGTACCGACAGAAAGCAGGCACTGGTTTGCTTGCTGATCTGTCTTTGTTTCCTGTCTTCCTGTACAGTATATTGCCTACTGCCCCTAGCCTAAATGTGAGCTTTTAGCAACTGTACTCTTTGTTCTGCATTCCTGCATTTCTTGGCTCATGACTGGGATCATTGGGTTGAGAGGTAACACAAACAATAAGAGTAATCATAAATAGAATAAGATATTGATGTGGCTGAAAACTGAAATATGCTTTTTCTGCAAATGGCAGAAATAGTTTTTCCAGCAGAGTAATATTTTCAGATAAGCTGAGCTGTGGATAAATGCATATTTTCCTACCTGAGAAGCGCATTTCTCATGCCAAAACTGAGAACCATTTTTATTTAGCAGCACTCCTATGGAGCCTGTGCAAAGCTTAGTGATAATGCAATGAATCAGTTTTGTTACATTATGCAGTTCTCACAACTCAGATGAGTGTTCAATCTTTGCACAATCCCTGTCTTTAAAAATAAAACAGAGGCAAGCAAAGCTTGAAATAGTTTGTTTCTGTTTACAAGCCACAGCTCCTGCCATACTATCAGACCATTAGGTTTAAAATTGGAGTGTGTCTAGGTAAATAGGCACAACATAATAGTTTCCATGACTGATGCATCTGCCTTGGGCTTGTGGTACAGACCACTGCCAAGGCAGTTTAACCTAATGTATCAACTGTGATGTTTGAACTGTTCTCATAAGGATGCTGAGATGCTCCAGACACAGTTGTTCCTTATCCTCACTTATTTGGAGATTAATCTTGCTTTAGGAGACACTGTACTTCTCTGCTTGGCAGGGTGTCAGTTTTGTGAAGGCACTGTGTGATTAGGCTGAAGTATTTAGTTAAGGAAGAAGCAAAAGCAGTCTAGTCAACAGTTCAGCAGTTATAAATCTGGATGTACTGTCATAATAAAAACAAAATAAGTGAATATGGGCTTAATCTTTTTCTAAATTGATGGGGTTTTTTTTCGTACTGCGTGAAAGAATAAGACGCTGGTCTGCTTTTCTTGTTAAAGACTTTCACAGTAGTTTCTCCTGGAGGCATTTTAGATGATTCTCCAGGTAAACAACATGAAACCTTTCTGAATATTTTTTAGTGCTGCTTCATAGAGAGTTCAAGCAAATATTTTCAGTTAGGTGCTAGTATGTAGAGAGACAAATCTTTTCAAGAAGGAGGTTTTGAATTTCAAAGTACATATGATTGTTGTATTGCTTGCTGCGTATTTGTTTTGCAAGACAAGCAGTTTTGGGATGAATACTTTTGGTAACTTTCTCCCCAGTGTACAAGTTTGTGGAGACTTGTAGCTATGATGGAGGCATACAGAGAATTTATTGAAACTGTTTCTCTATTGTTCTATACCTGCATGGCAGTTCATGTCCCTGACCTATTGTTCTCTGCTTGTGGCAGCTCAGCCGAAACATCAAAGGGAGTTTAAAACATCGTTTGTGTAGTTAATTGTTTAGAATTGCCCAGACTTGCTAGTCAACTAAATTCTTTATTTAACAAACTAGAAGGCAAATACATCTGGGCCTTTGACCATAAGTTATGGTCAAACATCACACCCTGGGCTATTTGCTGCCAGTGCAGGTGGTCCTGTTGTTTGGGCTCAAGGAGGCCGGGGCTGGTAGCATGAAAGTTGCTCACAAACACCCATGGAGGAGTCAGGATCAAGCACATCCAGGGCCTTGCTGGCGTGGCTGGGTGTAGCTGCTCTGAGATTGTTCTGCTCACTGCTGGTATTGATGCTGAACCAAGCTCTCACTGTGGGTTTTGCACTACCATGTCAGTGCATTTTTATTTTTTCGAGGCTACTTTTTGTTTATTGCTGGGCTCCAGAGCTCTACCCTGACTCTACTCCTTGTCCCAAGTGACTAAAGGGGATGTTCAGGCAGGGTCACCACTCTGCCTTTGTGTCTGTAGCTGCTCATGACGTTCTCTTTTGATGCACAGCAAAAGCAGATGGATGGCATCCCTGCTCCATCCATTAAACTACACACATATCTCACGGCTTTTCAAACTGCGGCTTGCTTTTTTAATCATTAGCACTTATTTCCTTCTGGTGCTTTCTTCTCCATTGGCTGTAAAGGATGGTTTTCTCGTGTTACATTTTAGTTTTGCTGCTAACAGGCCTGGTTGGAAAAAAGCTTTTGTAATAGTGATTTAAAAAAAAAAAAAAGTGTGCAAGACAGCACAAATGACATGTAAGCTTATTCCATGAGGTTTGCTTAATTGAAGATAAATGAATTTATTATCTTGCAATTACTGTGGCTTGTACATGTAAACAGCTTCCCAGCAAGTTTAGCAACTCGACTCAACATGCTGCTTTCAACCTGGCACCAGGTTTTATTTCACTGTATCTTAAAAGCTTCTTGGAGGAGTTTCCCTCCCGCTGCTCTGGGTTCCTTGATATACAGAGAAGATACCATATCAGGGTCTTTCAAATTCTTCTGCAGAAAACTCAGATAGAAACACTGAGACAGAATAGCAATAGAAATAAGAATGTTAGTGACTACAACGCAGCTTAAAATGTTTTCCTTTTTCAGTTTCAGAGTATAATTCTGTTCTATGAGATGACTCCTAATTGATAGCACTGGTTAGCTTTCTTTTACTGTTATTATTTTCATAAGAGGAGAAGCACATGGAATAGGAGAAATTGCTTACTTGGAATTATGGGAAGGAGCGTTGTTGAAATGTGAAACTGTTGTTGGAGCCTGGCAGGCTCGTTCTGCCATAATTACCCCATTGACCCACAAGTGAACTTTTACTTCTCAAAGAAACAATTTTGGAACGTTTCCTGGGGAGCGTTCTGCTGTTGATGTGTGAGCATACAGTGCAAGATGCTAAAGATATATCCAGACTTGTGGCTAAGTATGAATGCAGCTCCCTAGTGCAGCTACACAGCCACGCTGTGGTGCATCGTGTCTTCCATGGGAGCGCTTTGTGTCCTCCTGAGCAAATCCTGTCCATGGACTTGTGTGATGCTCAAAGGTATCACTATTTCTGGAGTTTTAAAACGCAGCCTTTAGTGAGTATGGAAACTTGTGACCCTGATCCCAAGTGCTGTCCAAGAGCTTTCCATTAAAGGGGAGCCTGATGCCCTGTAAACAGGAGCATAAACCTTTAGAAATCCCCGCTGATTTGGTGGTGTAGGGTTTTCTTTTTTCTTCTTCTTTTTTTATTAATCACACACCTGAAGACTTCTTCCTCCCATCCCTTTTTAAGGCACAATTGCCTTTGCTGGCCCTTGATCCAGAACCGAGCAGAGAACTGTCCTGCATGAGTCAGCTTCTGTCTTTTATCTGTTTGAGCCACTACAAACCAAGACACCAAAACATGGTCACTTAATGATCTCCCAGTCTGCAGGTATCTTGCAAGGATGAGCTAAATATGCTGGAGCATGAATATATTTTACCTAGGCCTTTTCAACAAATTCTTAATATTTCTGAAAAGTAGACTTCTTGTGGCTACTCAGATTTTCATTTTAAGTCAGCAATGAAGCCTTTCAAAACATATCCATGGCAAAGGAATAATCCTGATAATTCAAAGATGAATTATATTTGATTAATTTTATAAATTAAATTATATTGTAATAAAAATGGGCTAACGTAGTGGTAGTTCATTAAATGGAAAAAATTCTTAATATACTAATGGCCTAATTCAGGAATTATTTGCTAATCCTCCTTCTTTGTAACAATTCAAATTTCTTCCTTCCTTGACATGGTTTTGATAAGGTAGCTGTGGATATTCATTAGTGCTGCTTATGGTGACATTTTTTGTTGAACTAATTTTTAGGATTTATCATAAATATGAAAGCTGGTATTAGATTCCATTCTATGTGGAAGGTGGCAAAAGGAGAAATTGTTCTGAATTACTGAACGTTCATCTTGAATACACTTCTGAGCTTTCAATTTTGTTAGGGTTTTTTTTCCCCTCAGAGTTTAAAAAATAATGTTTCCACAGACAAATACTCTGCTTCTTCAGAAAATGCAGCTCTCGTGTAACTTTCATTTCAATTCCTTGCCTGCACAATTAAAACACAAACTCGAGACCTTTTTCTCGACACTTCCATCGTCTATTTCTCATTATGCTTCTTGATGAGATTTTTAGGCTTCACAGAACACAGTCTAGGCAGCTAATCCGATGCAGTGCTAAGATCACAGCACTCCTTGTGTAATTCTTATTAGGTTAATCAAGAAACTTACTGAAGCAGGAGGTTTTTTAAGGCCTGCCAAATTTGAAGCGATAGATCAAAGTTCATAGACCTCTGACCCTTTTGCCCTAACTTGCCTCAGCAAAGTCTCTGTGAATGGCCTTATTGTGAATATGGCAGCGTCCAGAGCCTGTACATTTGCAATTGTTTAGGCTCAGGAGGGGCATTGTACTGTCAGTGATGAAATGCATTTTCTTCTCTTTTTGAAGTGTAAAGGTTTTCGCCTCCATTGCCTATACAAGTGCTCCGGTCATCACAATAGCACTTAGGTGATCCTTGTTCCTGTCAGACTGAGCACCCACTTTTATGACAGAGTGTAATTAAACGGCTCAGAAGCCAACATTAGGAAAACAGCAGTGAAGAACTGGGGAAAAGCTGAATTTCCATATGGTCAGCCAAGCAAGAACAACACCAGCATTGTGATCTGGAGTAGACAGTTTAGGCACTATTAAAGAGACATCTATTCTTTAAGTTGTCTCCTGAATGCTGCTGCACTTCTTTGATTACACTTCTTCATGGTCAAAACCTCTTCCTAACCCAAATGCTTTCTTGCATGGCATGACTTCTTTGGTGTTATTTGTATAATAGCAAGGATTACTTTGAATAATAACACTGAACTTCAGCATGGAAATCAAGTAATTTAATTGAATGAAGTTTGACCCAGACAGGCTAAGGGGATTTTGGTAAGGTTGCCTTCATAACATTCTGATTTACTATGTCCTTTTTCAGGAGAAATTGCAAAATCAAGATTGCAGTAGAATTGGGGTGGAAATGGTAATTGTCCTTCTAAAGAGGGCCTGAAGTGTTTTTTTTTGTTTTTTTTAAATCCAATTGTGTTCATTTATTTTTAAATTCCTCAATAATTTCCCCCAAAAAGTAACCAGTGACTCCGTGGATTTAGCAATTTGCCAGCCAGAAGGGTTAAAATGCTCTTGCAGTCCTATATTCTTTGAATTGCCCACAGCAGCTGTTTGAGTACCCAAACGTAAAACTCAACATCTTGCTTTCAGATGTGCATATTATTACAGCCACGGTGATGCTGAGCTGGGCTCTCTGTGCTCCCAGAGCCAGCGGGAATTTGGCTGTTTCGAATGTGAGAGATGTCTTTGAGATGAGTTACCGGCGTCTGTGTTCCTGCATCGTCAAAAGAACATGCGTAAAAGTTTGCCAGTTACATGATGCAGAAGTAGAGAAGAGGGTGTGTGAGCAATGTAGGTTTATTTGGGGGTTTTTAGAGGTATTTCTCACTGGATTGAAAGCAAGTGCTTAGGAACTACATAATGCCTATTTCAAGAGCAGTTAACTCGAAGTCAATGAGTCAATTCTTGTATAAAGCTAAAATTATCAGGTATTTTTGAGAAAACCCTTACAACCTTTACTTAGAGTACATGAGCATGATGTCAGAAATTACAGGATTTTATTAAAATAAAGTGAGAGATGTTCGGATCACCAATTTACTAATTAGAGTGTCAATTGATTAAAGCAGGGTATTCATTTACAAATCAAACAAAGCAGTTCAGGCAATTAGGGTTCTCCCCCTTGTTGCAGGAAAGCATTTGAAAGTCTGACAGGTAGTTGTTTACTCAATATGAGTATCAAATTCTCTAATCTACAAATTTAAGGAAAATCACTGTATCACCTGCAGGAAGTTCTCAAGACAAATACCCAGTGGAGTAATTTGGTACAGTCAAGTTGCAGCCTGCTGCCTTTTAAAGAGAAAAAGTGAAATGCAGGAGAGATAAAAAAAGATGTCTTTGAAGGGTCTAAATTTTTTCTGCCCAACTCTGTCTTGGCTGCAAATTAATTTTAAAATGCATCCTTTTGCCTGCCACAACCAAATTGATTTCCCCTCTATGTATAAAACAGAAGTGTCAGCTTTATTGGATCCTTATATACTGAGCATTAAGGTGTATTACTGTTATACAAGACAAAGTTTGTTCTGGTGAATTGCATTAATGCAAGCAATGTGACAGGTACAGCACAAGCACACACTGTGTCAGCTTGGGAAGGAGTGCTTGTGCAGAAGAGAATATTGTCATCACTCACTGCAAAATAGTGCTGAATATTGCTTTATTTATGGCTTGAAAAATTGACAGAGATAGTTAAACCTTTGTGTCAGTCAAGTCCTGATTTAGCTCCAGTTGTTGGTGTTCAAGGACTCAATTATGTTTTGACCTTTCATCTTTTTCCTCTTTACAGCACATGCAGTGCCCAGGCTCCACTTAACTATTTTATTTTTTCTTATTCTTTCTTTGTGCTTTTCTCTCTAAATAAAAGCAAGGAGGGGAAAACTTCTTTCCAGCAACTGTATTTTTCATTTTTGTTACATCATTGCCATGTTCACAGTCATAATTCCACGGCGTTTCTTCCTGGCATAATCTCACTTGCCTAGCCAGCAGAGCCAAATGGGATTTTCCAATTTACCTCTGGAAAGTAAATGGCCTAATGTTCCTCTCTGGTTATCTACCCTTTCAGCTGGTGGGATATATGCTCTGCCTTCTGCCTGCTTAGTGCCCCGCAGATAAATTTGAACAGAATTTTTTCAGCTGTCAGAGTGATGGATGGGCGGTACAGTGGAGCCTGCTCAGCCAGAGCAAGTGGCTGCCTTTGCCATCCATCACTCTTCCTGCTGTCAGCCCCTTGATCAGGGCTGCAGAGCAGGTTCAGACTTTGTCTAGGTCACAGTGCCACAGAAAAACAATTAGTTTTTCAAGGATATACATATTTTAGCATGAGGATATTTGACATCTGAAATGCTGTTGTGTTCTGTATTTGATAAATCAGATTTCCGCTTTGTTTTGAAGTAGGAGCTCTGTGCTTAGGGGGGTGACTGAGTGTGTCACACTGGGTATTCTTGTAGTTATAATTGTGGATGGTGGGAAAGAAAATGTGGCATGTTAGAAAAAAAGAAAACAGAGAAGCAGCATTTGATACCTGAGCACTGGAATTGTAAGAATGTTTTTAAATGGCTGTTAAAAACAGTTCTGGCCTTTTAAAGCATTTAGGATTTTTTCCTACCAGTAATTTTTAGTAACTCTGATTGTTTTTGGGCTTTAGGTCATTCTCTGGCTTGATTTGTTGGCTCTTTCAACTCACCAACTATTTGTGAAATAGAAAAGTACCAGACTAAATGGAAGTATTTCTTGTCACTTGTGTTGTATTTCATGAAAGCTTGTGTTTCTCTGTATTTCATTCCATTTCACGTGTTCAGCTGGTAACTTGAGTTTCTGCTCTTAAATGCCAGGCAGGATTTTTAATTCAGAACAGTCCTTAACTCCAGCTCATGACCTTAATTTTTTTCTTTGCAGTTAGAGGTGCTGGGAAGAAGAAAGGAGAGATACCCAACAATTCGCTTAGCTGGCAGTGAACCCAGGCTGGCTGCTGGAATATTCATTGTCTTCCAGTGGTTTTTACTGTTTTTTGAGGGACTTTTCCACAGTTTAGCAGGAAGGACTTGTGGATATGCCCAGGTTCTGCTGGGTACAGCCCCACAGGAGCGCTGCCCACCAGCAAATGTGTGGCTTTGCTCTGGAGGCAGCCAGCTGTTGTTTGCTGGAGAAGGCCTGAAGCCCAGGGTCAGGCTGAGAAGGGGAAACGCTTGTGATAGGAGCATGACTACATCAGTACCACAAACCGGCTTTTTGGGCATGAATCGCTCCAACAAAAGGCAGTCACAGAAGCAGAGCCTTTGTCTGAGGTTGTCGCAGGGGTTACAAATGCCTGGTGCCACCCCTGGGTGCGCCGTGGAGTTGGGGAACACCAGGCTGCGTGGGCTTTGTAGCACTCCTAGGACAGGCTGCGAGGAGTGGGGAGCCACGTGGGAGCTTGAGTAGGGCCATTAGTGCCTGGCTGAGCTGACACAGCACTTCTGACCCAAAGCAGGATGCACATCTCTGTTCTTCTGTCCCTGGAGTTATCATCCAGGACCAGGTATGGCAGCACTCGCTGCCCGTGAACTGAACAATCTGCTTGTGTGCACGTGTACAAACCACTTATCCATGGCATGTACTGAAGTATCAATGGTATTTTCCAAAAGAAAATTGGTTGTGTTTAGCATTTCAATGTCCGAAGAAGGGGTTGCAATGTCTTGCGAAGTAAATGGCCTTGCAAATAATTACAATGTTGTGCACTTAAGTGGGAAAGAGCTTTAAAACCATAGTCTTTATCCTGAGCAGCTCGTGTGGCACAGTGGAACTCTGCAGAGACAAAGGGACTGTGTTCTGGATATGCTGAGCGAGTGCAGAAATAACTCTGCTCCTTGTTCACTAATATTCCTGTTATCTATCACCAGCCACTCTCTGTCAGCTGCAGCAGTTGTGCTCACAGGATTGTTTTCTCAGAAGTCTGCTGCATATTTATGTTCAAGTGAGAAGGATTTCTGCTTGCAGCTCTTACCAGTGGGATCGGTAGGGGAAAATAAATCTTTGCCAAATTTGTGTTTTTCACATTTTCGAGCGATCAGTTACATTTACCAAGTTTCTGGATAAATGCAGGTTATCTTCAGATGAGTAAAACTGTAATGCTTCTCCTCCACAGCTAGAGGTAGGAGTTATTTCTGAGAGGATGTTGTGCAGGCAGCTGCCTGAATGGCTGCGAGAAGGATGGCATAGCTCAGGCTATGTTGACATATTTAGAAGGAATTAAGCTCTCTCCACACATCTGCATTTTAATAACATTGCTTTTTCCAGTGTTTCTTTGCACAGTGGAACAAATCAAAAATAGCCACTGAAGCTCAAGGCAACAGAGGATCTTATTCTAGCAACAGTGTGTTTCCTAATCCTTTTCCAAACCTTTCTTAGACAACTGCTGGTTCCATTATCCTGTTCAAACCTATTATCCTGCTCTGTTTGATTTGTTGCTGTCCTGTGTCTCATGTGATGCATTTAAATCACAAGGTCTTCATGACCTGAACTTTGGCATGGATCTAGAAGCATAATATACAAGTATAGAATAGACATTGTTTGCTTTAAGGAAAGAAGAAATTTGGCAGCTGGCTAGGAAAAGATGGAATTTCTGATTATTAGAATAACAGTAAGGGCAGGTTTTCATTACTAAGCAAGCATATAGACATTTCTGTTAACATGCCCATGACAAGGTAGCTTGTCATGCCAATTTAGTACTAGGAAAGTACCTACATTTACATGTAGGTGAAAGTTGTGGAAGAAATTTAACCTGTTCCTGGTCTATTGAGAGAGAAAATGAGACTTTAATTTCAAAATAAATTAAAATCTCTGATAGTGGGAAATAGTTAATTGCTTTTTTGTTTCTCACAGTTAAAGGAAATTTATAGAATAGGCTGGCTGAAGGACTCTGAAGGTCCAAGAGGAGGGGTTTGGCTCCAACTTGCCCTTCTTTCAATAGGAGTGGAGAATCTGTGTTCTGGCAGATGTACCAAGAGTATGAGGTGTGTATCTGCTACAGGAGCTGAAAGTCAAGCACCAAGTTGAGAGGTCACAATGCATGCAGTAAATATTTAAATATGCTTTAAAACAAGGGCCTCTGATTTTAAAGCCTTTTAACATCTTATACAATAGCTGGACAGGGTAATGATTCCTGTGTGCTTTGCTCATCTTGAAAAGTACTGAGTGAAAGCTCAGCTGGCTTCTATTTTATCCTGTTGAGTGTCTGTTTAGTTGCTTCACAAGTGGGTGTTAAATCAGCTTTATAGGGAAACCAGGGCTAATATTTCTGAATTTCTGCAGGATAATCACCTGGGGCATTGTGGTAACCCGGTGAGCAGGGTGATGGGTGTTCACATGGGCAGTGAAAGAATTTTCCACCTTGTTTCAGTGGTCATAAAGCCACATTAGAATAAATATAGCAACTGAGGGATAATACTGCCGAAGAAAGAGCAGTTTTAAGGAGTAGATTACAAACCATTAAAGAAGGAAAAAAAAAAAATTGTAAGAGTAAATGTAGGACATAAGTATCCAATATAATAAGTGCAAGGTATGTGTTACTCAGTAGCTAGAGGCTGGACTAGTTATCTCTAACAAGCCCCTGGAACTGCACTGTTATAAGCATCAGGTGTTTGGCATGTGGAGCTGAATTTTGCACCTCAAAATCACCTTAGTGTTTTAAAGCCAGAAAAGACCTCTATAGCCTTGTTCGTGCCTTCGTTTTATCAAGGAACACTCATATATTCAGCCTAACATCGAATGTTTAAGTTCATTTTCAGTATCAGTTGCTCTCTATCAGTCCTTGGCCAAGCCTGATAGTTCCCAGTTCATTGTCAGGAGAGGTGAGATACAGAAGTAATGCAATTGATGTGTCCTATATATACTGACTTTTAGTGACTCCCCCAGTTGCTCAAAAGCTTTTCTCTCCAGGGCCCTCGTATGAACATGACTTTCTACAATGCTAAATATTAAAACAACTGTTTTAAGCTCCATGTTTTAGTTTTAAAAGCAAAGGAACAAAGTGGCAGTGGGGGCCAGCTGGCAGGCTTGCATAGCAATGAGCAAACCTTTCCCCTTTAGACACACTAGAATTTAAATTTGCACTTAAATCACGAGTCAGGATGAATTTAAGCCTATCCAAGAACTCATTTATGCACATCACAAAACCACTGCACAAATTGGTATGGTACTTTTCGTTTGGCAGTCGTTCCTCCAGAGACATCCAGGACAGAAATAGCAAGGGTACCGCAGGCCAGATATTTGCTGGCAAAGCTGCCTGTGGTAGAAAACTTGTTCAGCACCTGCCTGTTTGTGCTCTGCCTGGCTGCCATCGCCTGCATTGCACTGTTGCATTTATAATGACTGGAGTTGTCCGTATTATTTCGGAAAAATACTGGGTTTTGTTGTTTAATCTGAGCTAAAATTTAAGTGCAATTTTAAGTGAGTGGGAAGATGGAAAAAAACCACCAGGTCTGAGCAGAATCACTGTTTTCAGAAACTTGTAATTTCTTGGGACACAAGAAATGGGATTTGTTGTGCCAAGCAGAGCACTTGTTCCTCTTTTCCAACAGAACAAATCTGAGTTAAGGTTGACAGATCACCATGTGGGTGTGGAGATCTTGGAGTTTAACAACTCATATCTTACTCAGATTTTAAAATCTGGAATACTTGTTAATCAGCCTCTTTACTTCTGCTTGCCCAAGTTCCCGTCTGATGGTAATCCCAACGACTTTCAAGTGAACTCTCTGCTCTCAGGAAGAAATGTGAATTGTCAATTAAAAGTAAAAACTGGAAAGTAGGTCAGGATAATCTTAAATCCTCTCAAGGTCACCTGGTCAGTGCTGGGAGACAGATCTTTGTAGCCTCATGAAAGAAATCTTCAGTGCCACATTCTTTTTGAGAGACCCTGAAGAAAGAGGCTCTCTGTGCAACATGAAGATGTTGTGATATTTGTCCCTCATGTGAAATATCTAAAATTGGGTGTTGTCCGAGGCACAGAAGAGAATGTGGGAAAGAATCAGGTTTTATCTAGCGTTTTTTTTTTTTTTTTCCTGAAACATTAATCTATCATTAAATGCTGTCTGGATAATTGATGAGACAGCTGAGAGTCTCCTTTTATTGCATACGGGCTCTCTGACACGCTGGTGTGCTTTACCTTCTGGAGAGCTAGAAAAGCTCCAGGAATTCCTCTGGAATTCCTCTGGCTGGCACTGATGGTAACATGTTCACTGGCAAAACTATTAAGCCCTGCTTTGCAGAAATGCTTTAAACAAGTGCAGGATACCTTAGAAATGGAGAAGCCTGCAGCCAGTATTGATTATTGCACCAGAAAAATCTCTTTACCGACCTGTGTGTAGGCTCTGTTGCATCTAAGCTGCAATCCTTTGATTCTTTAAGGCTTTGCATCTCTCAGCAAATCTACCCTTGCAAAGTCTGACAAAATAGATTGGATATTCTTCATTTTATTTCTCAGTATGTGTACAGTCTGTACGCAGTTTTAGCGTATATTAAAAAAAAAAGAAACATGATCCATTTCAGAGAGGAAAATACTTTTTTACAGCAGCCTCCTTTGAAACTTTCTTGAAACATGGAGTTATAATGAAAGAGGCAAAGGACCAGGGAAAGAATCATAGAATGGAACAGGATATGCTCAGTTGGAAGGGACCCATCAGGATCATTGAGTCCAGCTCCTGGCCCTGCACACAACACTCCCACCACGTGCCTGAGAGCATTGGCCAAACACTTCTGAACTCAGAAATGATATGCACAAAGTAAAATAGTAAATATCCCTAGAATATCTCCTTTTTTTTTCATCCTGGGTACACCAGAACTGCATTGTGCTCAATCCAGAACTCTCCTGTCATGAGAAAAGCGAGCAGTTTTTCTGTGCTATGTCCAAATCCTTGCTGTTCCCTGGAAGTGAACCTGAACCTCGTGGTACCTCTGGAAGGCCTTGCTTTCTGTGGGATCAGTTTGAACCAATTGTGTTAATCTGTGTTAGTCCCTCTGCTCTAACTGGACCAGGGTTTTAATGTGATCAGTAGAGTTACTGCTCCTCATCATATTTGGGAATTACTGCAGTAGCAGCCTGCCCCAGCAAGACTAGAAGATTTTAGCTATAATTACTGCATGAAAGGCTGTAATTTGTAAAGACATATTGTCACACAGCTGGGGGAATACTCCCCCCAGCTGGACGCTCACCAGGCTGCTCTGGTTACCTCCTGCCATACAGCCGCTGGGTGTTTTATGATTCCTGCTGAAAAGCAGGAAAGATGGGCACTGCGGTTCCCCTGGTGTGCTCACAGGTCACAGGCTGACTATTCATGCACATAAAAATGGGACCTCTTGGCTCAGCTGCCATAATCTTCTCGAGACAGCACTGATCTCCAGCCCCAGCCTCTGCTATCTCAGGCTTGGAAAAGATGCTCTTTGTGGGGGACCTCTGAAAGTTTAAAATTCAGATTCCCCGAGTTGTTAGGGTTACAAAAAGCCAATTGCTTTCCGTGTTAGTTACACAAAAAGTGTATGTTTTAAGACAGATTAGTAACTCTGTCTGCATATTTACTGATTTTTTTTTTTATTTTTTTTTCTTTTTCCAGACCACAGAGGTGTGTGCTCAGGGTTTCCTGTCAGGCTTGCCTGCAGAGCCCAGGAGTCCCTCCTCTGCCTGTGTTTTCCTTTCTGTATCGTGAACTGCCTTCTAATATACAGCTACTTTCTCAGTTTTGCCTTGGGTCTGCTCTCAGTTTCTTCAGCAGCTGTTTGGGATCCTGCCTTTATAACTTTTAATTTGTTTCATTAATTGAACTTTTGAGGCAGCAAAAGTCAATGGAAACTCTTGATGAATTCCCAGGGAATTCAAGACTGCAGACTCTCTGTGTAGAGATACCCGGTGTTTTATAGAAATGTCTGTTATGAACTACAAGTACTGTAATTTTTGTTCATATTACTGTTTATTTCCATGAACTAGACTAATGACTTGTTTGCTTTATTCTCAGGTTTATATAATTGCTTATTTTCTGTAAGAGAGGCTGTTTCACTGGAACTCTTGGGTAGGAATATTTGTATTAAGTGACTGACTTTTTGTGATAGAAATATTTTTCTCAAAAGTGGTGACAATGTCTTACAGGCTTTGCACTTAGCTGGAGTGTGACATGATACAGATTTTATAGTAAGGCTTCAAAGAGTTTCCATATCTGAATCACGAAGATGGGTATTTCAGTCAAACATTTTTCTGGCATGTGAAAGCAGATGGAGAATTCTTGTTTTGTTTTCTTGGTTATAAAGGGAAATGAATTCTCCTGCTGGTAAATGATTGCAAGAAGCTTATTCATGCTGTGGCTTGAAATATGCCAGTGGTGGAATTGCAGCCCTGCTTTGAGTCCTGCAGCACGTGTGGGTTGGGGGGTTCACCTGTAGGATTCCACTACAAGAACAGTGAACATGAAAAGAGAGAGGAGAAAACAGATGGAAGTATAAACAGGAGAACAAATGATCCTTGAGGGTCTTTAGAAGATGTCTGCCTTGTCTGGTTCTCCCAGGTCTAGGTTAAGCTGATTTTTTTTTCTCCTTTCTGATCTTTCCAATGAGACATTAAGATGTCATTTCAGGGTCTGAATTATAATTTGGGAATTTCTTCTCGTTGACTAGTCTACTTTCTATTTCTGCCTCGGGGTAGAATGATGCAATTCTTTCCTTCCTGGTGCATGACTTGGAATATACAAAACTCACATTGCTCTGCAGGGACATCTGTACTGATGCCAATGACATAAAAACACCAAGTGTGCCATGTACCCGTTGGTGTCCTCCACTCTTGCATGTCACTGCAAGCTGAGTTGAGGGGCTTTTACTGAAGTTATTAAGATAACTTTGAGAAATGGAGTTTCTCCAGTGATGTTCAGATCCAGAGGTCTGTTTATTCCAGCTGAGTGAATTATTACCATACTGCTCAATAATTCCCTTTATTTTAGTGAGTCAGGCAGGCATCCACCTCTGGCTGCTGGGGAGGTGTTTGCTGTTCCTTTGGGTAAGGAGAGCTGGTCACTCTAAGTGGATGGCTGCCCTGGGCCTGGCAGCTATTTTTATTTATTTATGTATTTATGTATGTATGTATGTATTTATTTATTTATTTTTGTAAGGAAAGATTTTGCTGTGGGGTCCTTTCTTTGTTTTCCATGCAGAACTTGAAAGATTTCTTAAAACTCAACCCAAAAGTTCTGCTGTGGGTATGTGCGTAAACAGCACATTCGATACAGAAAAACCCCACAGTAACAGTGAAAAGGGTGAGGCACAGGACATGAAGGATATAAGAATGTAAAGCCTGGCACGTGATAGCCTCTCCAAAGCTTTTATTTTAGACAGAAATTTAGGGAGTAGGACAATGATAAGGAAATATCAAGCCTTGACAGTCTAACCTCTGACAGCTTTGGAATACTATGTGGGAAGATAAAGTGATTGGAAGTAGGAGCAGAGAACTCAGGAGTACTGCAAATGCAGGGGAGCAGATGAGGAAAAACATTGGTAAGCAAAGCTTGGTGGTGTCAGCTCACCAGCTGTTGAGATACCAGACAACACCTTGGGGAATTATTTTGGAATCATCCAAATTTGGGTGAGCTATGAGAAATAATATCTTCTTGTACATAAACATGACTCCTCAGCATGTGAGAAGGTTTGTGCCCACCTAAAGCCACAGGCAAAAGGTTTTATGCCCTTACTGGCTCTAACTGTGTGGTTGCACGGGAAGAAGCTGCAGTTGCTGAGCTCCTTTCAGGGCCAGGCCTTGGGAACAGAGAAATGATGGTTATTTTTGCAGATTGTAGAGATGCCACTGGGGCTGTTTCCAGTGCCGGGGCCAAACAGCACAAAACGTGTTAGAGAGAATTGAGCTATATATAAATAAAAATGTGTGTGTTTAGAGCGTGGATTTCACTGCTCCCTGGAATTCCTGGAGACTTCTTGGATTCTGAAACTTAGGGCATTGACAGTGTGGCCCACAAGTTACTTGGATCTGCAGTGAGAGCAAGAATATTCAGTGAGGCTCAAACTCAGCTGCGCATCCAATCTCAGTGGTTCAGCTACGTTCCAATCCTGAACTCTTTGTGTCGAAATGGAAACTATGAGGGGAAAAAAGCCCAGGAGCATCATCTGTAAAGATATAAGTTTCAAAAGTATTGCACACTAAATACAGGAGGAAGGCCTCTCCCTCTGCCTGGTGGCTCTGTGTCAGCCGGGCTGCCTGTCCAGCTCTGGATGCCCCAGAACAAAGCAGACACACATCAGATGGAGAGGGACCAGAGGCGAACCATAAAGATGATAAAGGAGAATGAAACCTATGAATGCAAACTGAAAGCATTTGGTTTGTGTAGTCTGGAGGTGAAGATGGCTGAGAAGATGTAAGCAAAAGGCTGCTCTTTGGAGGAAGAGAATAATCTGGTTTTTCGTGTCTTCTTGGGACAGGACAAGAACTGATGACCTTAAATTAAAGCAAAAGAGATTAGGAGTTAGATAGGAGGGGAAGCTTTGCAATTGTTCAGGATAATTTGTCACTGGAATTGATTGCTTAGGGCTGCTGTGGGATCACTTCAACATTGTGAGATTGGGTTTGACAGACACCTGCCTGGAGTGCCAAGGTGCTGATGCCTGTGTCTGGGAGGAGTAAGGTGAGCTCAGGGGCTGCTTGAGCACCTTCTTCTCCTACTTTCTTTGGCATGCATCTTTGTATTTTCCTTCTCACACTGCTGCTTTCTGCGACTCCCTGCTCATCCAAAAAGAAATCTTAGTTAAAATGTTTATTTGATACCTACTTCAATCAACCAGCAGGAAAACAAATGTAATGTCTGGTTTTGTGACAGAAGGAAAGTTAGCCTGAGACAGATTTTGCTACGGAGACCAGCTTTAGGGCTACCACAATTTTTAAAGCATCTGTTTCGCTGTGGTGTAGCAGGAAGCAGCTTCTATTACACTTTATCAGCAAAAATTCAAATCCCTAAGTGACAGGGCAAGCTTAGAAGGAAAAACAGCTGTTGACGAGACTGTGGTGCGTGTGCTGTGGGCCTCAGCAAAATGAAACTTAGCAGGAAGGGAAAGCAAAGCATCTTTTCATTCAGCTTTGAGGAAAAATTTACACGGTCCCAGATTACCGAAGGGATTTATTCAGCAGTTTGTGGGACGTGTTACTCACAGCACTGCTCTGCACGCTGCTGGCAGCTGCCAGTGACCCTGGTGCAGGCAGTGCATTCCCCAGGGCTGCCAGGCGAGGCTGGGTTCAGTGTAGCAGATGTGCCATCGGGGCTGGGGCAGCAGGGCAGTGATTCCGGTTGCATAATTCAGTTCCGTTGGATAAAAACAGAACGGTGACTCTGGTCAGCTCTGTAATTGTAGTTGTACGAGTTTCATTAGAGCACTAGGGCTACAGGAAGGGGAAAGACAGAGGATTGAGGTATAGCCACTCTCTAAATTGCTGGTGCTCGAATACTGAGCATTAGCTCTGTAGTACTAATTAAATTTTGCCTGTTTTGCTAGGTTTTCATTTTGAAAGGAGTTTTTGTTTGGGGTTTCTGCCTGCATTCAGATCAAGAAGGAATTGTTAAGGGGACTTCTGCTTTTGGAGAAAGGACACAAAAACCCATCTTTCTCTTATGGTTTTGTTTTGTTTTGCTTATTTTGTTTTGGTTTTGTGTGTCAGATCTTGGGCTACGCATTGACTTTGAACTGGAACATAACCAAGATTTGTTGCACTGAAAAAATGTGATGTTAAATTGCTCATTCCTCTTCAGGAAATGGGGGGGGAGGGGTGGGGGAAGAGTGTGATCATTATTTAAAAACAAACAAAGCTGGAATTCTTGCTACAAGCAGGGCATTTATTGTCAGTGGTATCTAGAGGGATATCAGAAAAAGGACTGCATCATAACATCCACTGCGCTCCTTTGAGTTCCTCATTGAATCTGTTAGAATAACAGTCAAATATCCTTTTGAGACAGTAATTTACTTAAAAAGCACAGGCATTAAATTGCAAAAAAACCCCTCAAACCACCCAACCAAATATATCAAAGAAAAAAACCCCGAAACACGCAACACCAAGTAACAACCAAATAAAACACCCCGAATTATTAACTAATATGCCCACAAACCTGTATTGCAAGAATGCATAAAATACCCCGAATTTGGTGAGGTGTCTCTGTTCGTGGCTGTTAATGAGATAAGTGAGCTGAAAAGTAAACAGGATGTGCCTCATTTCCCCTGATGAGCTTTTCTGTACAGGATCCTGGAATTTGCCTTCAGGTGAAGTGTCAGAGATTGTGCTGTCCCTAGGGAGAGCCAAATCTAATTAGGCAGTATACAGACAAAATAACCTCTTTGTTCTGCCTTTACAGAGAAACACTTGAGTACCAATTTTGGCACTGTATCACTGCTGAGGACATTGGCAGTGGCACCTCACCTGTGCACCTCTGAGCTCTGCACTGTTACCATGGGATGTAGGAATGAGTATAAAGATGGTTTCCACAAAATCAGTAAAGTGGAGTGAACAGTAGCTGAATCTCATCACGTTGGCTTTGCTTTCAATTTAGACAAGGCACAAATAATGAGGATTTGTTCATTAAATAATGTGCTGGTGATTCTTTATTTTTTTAACCTCATGAGGGAAATGGCACACTTAAAACAGTGGAAGCTATACTAATGAGCATATGGAAAATTTATCCCAACAACACAGGCTTTGGTTTTCACAATAGAAGAAATTCCTTTAATTAGATGAGAGTTGTAGCTGCTTAACCTGAATTTTATATGGAATATTTTCCTAAGTATTTCAGGAGTTGATGATGCATGGTGTGGCGCAGCACGGTGAAAAACCATTGTGCAATTTTGTATGTTGGTAAAGGAAATTAAGACTGTGCAAAGATGCAAGATTTGGATTTCCTGTCTATGTTGGCACATCTGCTTTCCAAGAACATTCAACATGCAGTTTTTAAGTGCACTAGAAAGAAAGGCAAGATTAAATTTGGGGGTGTCTCTGGGTTTAAATCTGTAGTTCCTTTCAATGCGTTTTGTTTGAGGTGAGCTTTTATGGTAAAGGGTGGGCTCAGTACCCACAGCTGTACATTTGTTGGGTGATGCTGACCTTCTTGGGGCACGTGCCTTGGGATAAGCTTGTGAGATACTGCACAGAGAGTGTGGTTACATACAAACCCCCCTTCCTTCTCAAGAACACTGTAGGAGTTGGATACAGAGCATGGAACTGGCATTAAAGGGAGATTTACGGATTTGTGGGTTACCTTTGCTCTGTCTTCAGTGGTATGCTTGAGGCAACGATTCATTCTAGTAATCTTATTTTTCAGAGACCTGTTTGAAACTCACCCTGTAGTTGGTACCCAAGTGGTTTTTGCATTCCTTCAGTTTTTTTATGCAGATTCCAGCTCAAATAAATTCCCAGAATCTAACATGTGAATTCAGACACGTTTAACTTCAGCCTTTCTTTTTTGTCAGTCAGTTACCATTTTTTTCATAACCAGTAGAAGTTTATAGTCTGTTGAGTTTTAATTTTATGAGGAGGACACTTCTGATCTGTTTTGATTTGAGACTTATTTTAGTAATGAACCTTTCGTTTACACTGTGAGATCAATTAGATGCAATTATTTATCAATGTGATCACAGAACGGAAAAAAAATTTCAAAAACATCTAATAGTGTTTGGTTGTCCAACTTTTAAGATAGAACTTTTGAGATTTTGAAAGACCGATTTCAAAGCCAGTTGAGATTTGTTCCTGAAAATAGGATTTCTGTGGAACCTCAGAAGTTCATCATTATTATTATTAAATGTTCACTACTAAGAAATGAGAGGTTGAATTCAAATGTAAAAATCAGGAGACTATTTTCTCTTGTAATTGATCAGTAAATCATGTTCTTGATCTGAAGAGATTCTTCTTGAGTAATTCTCGTGTAATCACAACGGGTGAGGCATGGTGAGTGATGCTGTATTTCTGTCTTCAGCAATCAGGTCGTGGCCATCAGAAAGCACAGAAAACTGCAGGTCATTATCCTGAAGTGTAAAATATGCCAACCCTCTGCCAGGCCTGCAGCCTTCCAGATGTTCAATATCCTTTTCACTGTTTAATTTAGCAATCCAGGCAGCTTTGTTGCAAGGGTTACAGTGAGATATCATGCAAAAAGCACAGGAGCAATGCTCTCCAGCAGCCATTGTGCAAGTTGCATATATTCTTTAAAATGCCCCCAGAAATGACAGACGACTTGAAGCTGAAGCAGAGCAAGACGTTAATTTGGTGAGCATCCCTCCTTTTGGCTTGAGCAAGATGACTTGGCAAATGTATCAGCTTCAGGCTTTGTTCTCTGCTCTTTTTCTTTTGTCAGGCATGCAGTAATGCCAATGAAGAACTGAAAAGCCACTTGGAGTAATATTAGCTAATGTGATGTTGGCAGAGTGAGAAATCACCACTGTTCTGCTGGCAAAGGACATTTGTTTTGCTTCCTTTTATTACTTCTGAAGCCTCACTTTGAGAAGGAAACTGAATTATCACTGCAGGAATCAGAGGAGCTCAGTTGCAGGAGAGACATCAGCTCTCTGGTTCAGGCATGTGTCACCTGCACTCACTGGTGCAGAGCTTTATGTGTTTTCCAATAACACTTCCTTTTTAGGTGTAGTGAACAATTTGTAATCTATTTCTCTTCTGTATCCAGAAGACTCTTTCTGCACTTTACTGCAGCTCACCGCTCCTCTGCATTTTGGTGTAAATGTCTGAGGCCGATTTGTTTTAGTTTCATTTCTCTCAAGCATGGGTGTTGTTGTAAGTGCAGTTATGAGAGAGAGTTAATTAAGCTTTGTGGTGGATTGCTTTATTGGTTCTACAGACCATTCACCCTGCAAAGCTGAAAACATTCGTAAGCATGATTTAGTACTATAAGGATGATTAGTAAACATTTTGAACAGATATCTTTTAACCTGAAAGGTGACATAAATAATTCATAGACCTGTAAGATACAATAGAGGTACCCCTCTCCAATCCCCCCCCAAACACCCCCAATCCCAACCAATGAAACAAACAAAAAAACCCCAAACCCAGCCAACCATCCAAAAAACCCCACAAATAACTCACCTCATGGACAACAGCAACAAAATACCCACCTGGGGGACTGATGAGGTTAAGAAACATTGTGGGTTTGGCATTTATTTTATTTTTAAGGGTTTTTTTGGGGGGGCTTTTTTTTCCTAGTGGTGGAAATTTATGGGTGACATTGTTGGGATATGGCAAATATAGTTAAAATAAATATAGAGGAATGAGTAGTGATTACCAGCTGGCTAAAATCAGAGTTTGCTTAAGCTTAAGGTTGTGTTGATTACAAGAGAATGACAAGCATGCATTATCATCTTCATGTCTGAGATAAAGAGGATTTAGTCTGAATTCAAATTAATGAAGGAGATTCGGAGTCGTTTGTGTCAGGGAGGAAAGAACCTGACAGAGGCTTCTGTCTGTTGTGTATCAGAAACAAAAAGCTCAAGGTGAGTGTGGATATTGGAAATACAGATTCAGCCAGGACCTTATCTGAAGTAAAAAGACCGCTGTGGATTTACTGAAAATCAGATAAAACTAAACTTCCAGGAATGCTGGCACTTAGTGAAATTACTATATTGTATCTGACCCTCAAAACTCCTGTCAGTGGATCCAAAGGAATCTCTCCCTTATGCCACAAGTGTCTGGGCTACAGGTTCAGTCCTCACTAGTGCAGTGGGGAAAATAGCTTATTTTGTTTATTTTGTTTAGGTGGTGCAGAAACAATAACAGCAAACCCCCTTAAATAATTGTTTAGATAATATCGTTCATTTAAAATTCACTGCCGCTAATTAAATTGCAGGTCTAACAAGCTAGGAGGTAAATTTTGGCAACGTACTAAACCACAACAATTATTAATGTAATTAAATTTAGTTATCTGCGTAGATGAGCAGAATGGTGCATTTAGTATAGCAGGAGCATGTAGCTTAAGCTGTGTGGTGTAATGGAGTATAACATAAGAAGTCATCACTTTTTCCCTTGAGCAAAACAGCAGCAGGAGGAGAGGGTGCCTCAAAGGCACGTTTTGCAGCATTAGAACAGAAATTGCTGATTGATAACAGAGGAAACTCAATACTCTTATTCTGACTTGCTATCTTTGTAGTAAAGCCAAGCTTTTAGAAACAGTTAATTATCATTTCAATAAAAATATTTAGATGACAGCTGTAAGCCTTCATCATTTCTACTCATGTGTTAGAGAACCCTTTTGTTGTTTCAGTACATGTGAAGGAGGAAGTCAAGGCGAACAAGTAAGAACAGATCTGACATCCCTAAAGTTACTATCAGCAAAAGCACTGGGAAGACAAGACAGGTTGTTTGGTCTCAGCTCCCCCCAAGTTTAACTGAACATGGTGTGAATTGTTGGTGAATTGTTGTGCCTCAGTCAGTACTTCTCTCACATGCCTCATAGCACATGTGGGCAGGCAGTAGCTGAGACACGCTAAAGAGAAGGGGAAAACCCTGCTTTTTTGCCTACCTAATAATAAGACCTGTTTTTTAATGGAGATTTGAAATATGTTTAGGCTCTGATACTCTGGTTAGCAGTTCTGCACAAAGTCAGGCACTTTCCAAAGGTGGTGGATTGATGAGAATTTCCCACTCCTGGTACGGAGGTCCTTAACAACCTGCAGCCACGCGCAGCCGGCACATTGCAGGAATCTCTGTGGGATCAGCTGGCTGAGGTGAGCTGAGCATCGTCAGCATCCTGGTGGAGGCACTTTATTGATCCTGGAATCAGACTTCATCTTCCCCACTTCTCAGGTAGCTTTTCAGCTGCTGCATGCTGGAGCTTGTTGTGTGCTGCTGATGTGGTTGGCTTCAGCTGGAAACAGCTGGCGAGAATTACCTTCCTCCAGGCTGTCACGCTGGCTTTTACAACTGATTTTTGGCAGGGTGAAGGATTGAGCTACATTCTGCAGCTAGGGAAGATGCTGACATGGCTAATTCCCATCCTTTTGTGGCTTTGCAAACTCGCTGCCAAATGGCTGCACTTCTGAAGAGCTGCAGTGTACACAGAGGAAATGGTTCTCTTCGAGCCTACGGGTTGCTGGGGATTTAAAAGAGGTTTTCCAGCGATCGTAGACTTCTGTTGGACAGTGTTTGAATACAGGTTCTGTTTTGAACTTATGGTTTATTGTATGTATTTTCATGAGATGTGTCAGGAACAAATGTTCCTTTGGGAAAATAACCCTGTCCCTCGACAATATTTTTTTTTTTCTTGTGTTTATGTGTTTGGAATTAAGGCTTATTCTACCCTACCAAAAATACTGTTTGTCAGGATTCTTTATTAGCAGTAATATACACTGTAAACAATTTCAAGCAAGCTGAAGAGCAGGACAATGCCATCCCCGTGGGCTGTAGAATGAAAAATCCTGAAGTAGGAATTGGGGGACTTCCTATGCAAGTGGCTGAACATTCTCAATATGCCTCCTGTACTCTTCACACAGATTGAGAGGTGATGTTTATACACACTCAGTTGCTGATTTATTAGTAATATTTTGAGTTATTTATCCTTGGCTTCATGACCACTGTATTTTGTGGTATTTTTATTGCAAAGCAGAAAAACAATATTCTGAAATTTACAGTGTGTGTTTTTAACTGTTAAACACTATTTAACTCTGTGCCTTTGTTTCTCCAAATTTATTTTGTATAAATAAATGCAAGGGAAGGTCGTGACAGGGCTGTTTACTTTGACAACAATTTCAACAGTGTTATATAACAGATGTATTTGTGACAGTAAATTTCAAATATATGGTTGTGAATGATCACATTGGAGATGAAAGTTCTGCTTTTCCTGTGGGGAAGCCCATAACATACCACGCACCTGGGAGTCCAGCCAGGATAGCTGGGGATTTGGATATTAAATGATGCAATGCACCGTGTGCAAGGATTATTTATGGAACGGTTCACAAGTAATATTTAATGATGCCTTTGAAAAAAATCATTCAACCTGCCTGAAAAGGCAGAAAAATACCAGTGCAGGTTTTGCTTTGACTGTGAGTTCCTTTTTGACTGCATGACCTCATAGGCAAAACAATGCAGAAGGTGTCTGTATGTTAATGCATGAAAAACAAATGCTTGTGAGGAAACCTCTAAGTGTGCAAACCTGTTTTGTTGGAAACTTCTAATAATGTGCAAGTCTCCTCAGTGTGATGGGATAAAAAGAAATAAGCAATAGGTGAGATCTGTCATGATCTGCTGTAGCTGGTCTTGATCCAAGCTCTCACTTGACCAGTACCCAGTATTATGCCAGGAAAAAGAGCTGCAGCTCATTTATTTTAATGTTTGGTAAAACTTAACCTAAATTAGCCTAATGAGAGGATAGTCTACTCTGAGTAGTGGTTTTTATATTTGATGTCCCTGTAAAATGAAGTCTGTCCTCTTATTCCTCAGCTGACCCAGATTCTCTGGTTTGGAAAGTAGAGCTGTTGCCCTGTTCCAATCAAATGTGTAACTTTAGCCTTGTCAATGCACTGTGGGAATGAGGCGGCAGCAGAGTCCAGGAAAACAGCAATCTGGAGGCTTTTCCCTAAATTATCATTTACCTGCTAGACTCATAGGCTCCATCAAATACTCAAATGTACTTGATTTGACTCAGAATCAAAATCAGACCTTAAAGTTAGACAAACAGCCAGACAGAAATTGTGAATTCAGTGCACTGCAAGTGAGAGCCAGGGAGCTGTTGAAGCACAGGGCAATGTCCAGAGCAGGCTATTGGCTCCATGAGTTCATCTGAACGTGGCTGGTGTGAGTGTGCGAGTGATTAATGCCTGGGGCTGCTGGGTGATGTGCCGCAGTGAGGGCAGAGGAAGGAAGGAAGAGAGGAGGGAGAGGGAATGTGGATGGAACAGCAAACCACAAAAACACTTCTTTGATCTCTGGGGGTAAGAAAAAAGCACTTAAAAATGAAAGGATGGGAGTGGGGGAAACTGTACAGCTGAACTATTTGAAGCCAAGTTGTAGGATAGAACCCCAAAGAAGCAAGCAGGGTAGTTATGATTGGATAATACCATAACCACAGCTCAGAAGTATTAAACAAACATAGAATACCTAACTAGATATATTCTCTATGAACTTCCAAACCACACCTAAGCATAATGTTTCACCTCTTCTTCCTGCTTCATTAATTACCCAATGTGATGGATTTAGAGAAATAGCAAAAAACCGCAATTGCACAACTAGAGTTGATTGGTTGTTTTCACAGTCTTGGATATCCAAACTTGCATCATCATGGTGCATCACAACCTGCGTTTTTCTGAAGAAACTTTAATTTTCTTTGATCATTTGGAGCCCTTTTCCTGAAAAGGTCCCTCACTCATCTCTTTAGATTCTTTGCGGTTACGGAGTGTGTGAGCTGTGCTCAGTTTAACAGCACATATGGTGTGTTGAGACTGACATAATTCCAAGGCTGTGCCACCATGTGGTATTTAGGAAAGGAATTAGGGATGAGCATATTGTTTGTTGCCAATGAAATAAAAAGTCTGAACTCCCTCCTGAAATGTAGGTGTTGGCACTGCTTGAGAGCTCTAGACCACGAGACAGAGCAGTGGATCTTAGAGTGAACACTGGCAGGTCTGTGCAGAACATGTCCCATGGAGACATCAAAAAGTCCAGGAAATCTCCATCTGAACTTTGTGTTCCTTCATGTTCTCCTCCCTTTCCCATCCTTCTCATTCTTCCACTTCTAAATATGTTCATCTCTGGCAGCCACATGAAAGAAAACAACGTTTATTTTGATCACTGGCCTCAGTCTGAAGTCCAGTGGGCTGGACATCAGCCCTGGGGCTGCTGTGGAGCAGGCTGATATGGTACTTGTCCTTGACCACTCCGAAAGAGATGAAAAAATGACACAAAGCTATAACATTTTGAAGTGCAACTGTTTGATCTTGTTAAAGACATGGGATTTTTTCAGCTGCAGGACGATGCCGTGGATGTTTGTGGAGTTGTCAGTATTGGAGATGATGGGGGTTGCAAACCTTTGTGTCTGATCCTGCTTAGTACTTCCCTTGCTGTTATTTGGCTGGCAGCACCAGATTCCCTGGCTTTTGAAATTATTAGAGCATACTTGTATGTTCGTGTATTTCTAGAGAGAGAAAAACCAGCAGCCACTCTAGATTGGATTTTCAGTTAGGTTTTTTTACTCACTCAAGAAAATCCTAACTTAAGTAATGTTATAGAATTATAATCCATACGAATGTTTTCATTCCTCCCATAATTTCCAATGTGTTGTGTTTCTCCAAAGAGATAAGGGAGGTGACCCTTTGCTGCAGCACAAGCCATCGAATCCCTCACAGCCACAGCCAAAATATTGCCCTGCAGCACTTCAGCACAACGCAGGGCAGCTTATTGCCTTCAAACTGTGGGGTTTTATTCACTGTTCCTAAATGTTCTAAATGTACCTCCCTCTTCCTGGAAAATTCAGTGGTTGAAGTCCAAATGGGAGTTTGTGTAGACTGCAGGCAGCTCCTTCATGTTTCCTCAGATGTACTTCTCTGACATTTCTTAAGGCACAGGAGGTTGCTGATATTCACAGCTATCAGCTCTGAAGTGGTGTCGCTGTTACGTCCGAGGTGCACAAAGAAAACGACACAGAGTCCAGGCTCATGAACAAGTGGAAGCCCTTTAATAATTTTCTGACTACTCTATAGGATAGATCACAAAAGTGTGTTGAGTGGCAATAGGTAATTGGTTCCTCGGCCATCCACCCCTTGAGAGGATTGGCCAAGTCCTAAGACACCTATTCCAAAATATTTTCAAAGTCAAAGCCATAACAATCTTGCAAAACAGCCTGCAGGTGCAAGAAGTTTACGAAACTGTGGCCTTGTTTAAAATAGTTTACATAGGAAAGACAGTCTGCTCACAGAATATTGAGAAAAGGCTGAAGAACTTCTCTGCTTCTAGCTTTTTAGCACCTACAAAGGGGTGTACGGTTGGGGGCTGGATTGCTTTTCTAAAGCCAGAAAGCAGCTGGAATCACTGACATAACAGCTTTTGTTCATCCCCAGCGTGCAGAAGGTTGGGCTGTTCCAAGGTAATGCCCTGACTAAAAGGACGCTGAAGCTCATCCCGAGCCAACTCGTTGCATCTGTCCCATGGCTCTGGGCTGCTGTTTTACTCTCCCCATCCGGGCACTGGGGGAGGGATGAGACTGCACTTTGTCCCCTGACACAGCAGCCCTGCTGTAAAATTTCAGATTTTTCCTTATCTCAAAGGATAGTTGCAGCTTCCCTTGAACCAAGACATTTCTTCCAGCAACAAAAACTGGTTGCTTGAGGAAAATGATGGCATCTCCCAATTTCCTTTTTATTATGTTCTTTGTTAGGATTTTTTGTGGGTGTTGTGCCAAGGTCTTTCTTTTTACAACCAAGATAAACTTGTTACGTAGGTTTTTTTCTGAGAGCAGAGAAGTGGATTTGCATAAATGTGCTTTGCTTTTCTGGTGCTAGCAAGTCTGAATGGAAACCTTTTGGATTCTTCTGGGGCCCTTTACTGAATGTGCAAATATATAAGAGAAGAAATAATGAAAAGAACCCAATTTTTTAGTGAAAAAATTTAAATTTTATATACAGGGAAAGGAATTAATTTAAGATGTCAGTCAACTCTGTAGCTAATAGTTTCTCCTGTATGGCTTTTTCAAAAAATTGCTTATTAGAAAAACAACTATCACACTGAGGAGAAGAATTAGGGCTATTTCAAGCATATTATTTCACAGTTTCTTGCCAGTGGGAGACTCAGGGAGGGGGTTGGGGGCTTACAGTGGCTAGACAGACCATTAAATTGGTATTAAACACTTTTCCATATGAAGGAAGTCACCTTCTGCCAAAAATCCAGGAGCAGAGGGATTGGTTTCAATGCAAGTACTGCTGGGATGGGGCTAGATAAACTTTGAAAAATTAAAAGGTCACTGGGGTCAGGGTGCAGGCTTCAGAGCCCGTCTGGCTGGCTTCCTTATAGACTCTTGGAGAGCTGGCACACCAGAGCAGCATGAAGTCCTGCATAAACATTTGATCCTCCTGACCACTTTTTTCCATGGTATTAACTTTCTTAGCCGGAAAAAAAAAAAAAAGTATATAAAAATGACCAAAGCTGTTTTATATCAATTTTCACTGTGCAGAGGCACAGAAAGATTTCTGTGTTGTGTCCAAAGCAAAAGGGAAGGGCAAAAGCAGAAAGAGCAGCTTGCCAAACTGCTTATATAGATTCACAAACTGCTCTAGCTCCTAAAATAGCGGCATAACACAACAGAGGGCTCCTCTGGAACGATGATAAAACACACTGCTATTGATTTTTCAGCTAGTTAATCAAGGGGAAAAGATAAATAATATAAACCATGCAAATCTAGGAAGATGGAGAAGAATGTTTAACGATTCTTTTAAACACCCAAAGCGAAGAAATGTTGGAGGGCTGGCTAAACTTCCAAAGCAAAGAGCACCTGAGTGGAGCAGGAGAGACAGGTCCGTGGCTGAAGGGAGGTGGCACTCTGTGAGGAGGGGCACAGGTAAATTTTCATGCTGCTTTTGTGTGTCCTTGGCTTTGGGGACACACGTCAGTCCCATGGCAGCTGGCTCAGTTCCAGGCCCAAGCTCCATGCTGTCCCCTGGCCCCTGGAGACCCCGACGTCCCTTGAGACCACGATGTGCAGTGCAGTTGTACTTGGTTTGGAAACAAACAGCTACAGGCAGCAATGTCCTAGCTAAACTGAGCATGGTGAGGCTGGAACCTTGGCTGCATGGATAAATTTCACTTTCCTGGAAGGCAGAGCCAAGAAGAATTAAGGATTGGCCCACAACTTCTATTGTTAAGAACATCTCTTCTGCCTGGCTTGGCTTTCATGCACATCGTGCTTCAACTTCAAAATACTGATCTCAGTTCAGTAAAAGCCAACAAGCAGAAAATCTTCACGGTGCTGTTGCAAACTTTCTTTTATATGCTGGAGTTTTGTTTGGCTATGCTTTAACACAGGATCTAGATTCTGGAAATGAAGTTCCTCTTCAGAGCCTGACCATGAGAAAGTGCATCAGGCAGCTCGGTGCAAGTTCAGAGCACTCTGCATGGGAATCCTCCAGCACAGAGCTTTGTGCTGGGAAGCAGCTCTGCTAATTTCCTGAGGAATTTGTGTGGCATATCTGCACTAGCAGATGGTATTGTAGTAGCAAAGCTTAACTCTGAGAGAATTTGTGGCCATTAAACAGTGAAGCAGCTCAGGGGTCTGCATTGTCAGTAAGGATCACGAAGGTTTGGGAAATCTGCTGGTTTGTGGTATTTGAAAGAGAAAAAAAAAAAATTGCTTTCTGTTTTAAAGCTGGAAGTTCTTTTTTCCTAAATACAACTCTATTTGCAGAGCTGTTTTGCTGTTCAGCCTTTTCTGGATGCCCTCAAGGGCTGGGTGCTGCAATCCTACACCTGTAATGTGACCAGTCCTCCTCCTGGAGCTGTGGGATGGTTTGGTCATAGCATGTATATGTACCCACACATAATGCATTGTTTGCTGTGGATTCTTGTGCTCCAAGTGCACTTTGGAGGTGGTAGGCTCACATTTGGGGACAAATGCAATCCTGCCATAAGTCTGGCAGAAAGTTCACTATATATTGGGGATGCTTGGATTTTATTGCATAAAACTTCCACATCTGGTAATCAGAAAAAAAAAAAAAAAAGGATATTCCAGGTAATATTCCCTTCCCCGATGTGAGCCCTGGTGAGACAGTAATAAAGGAAGAGACTTCAGTGACACAGAAGACTCATGAATGCTGCACATAAGAGGGGAAAGCAGGGTCAAATGACAGGACAAAGGCAAGAAGAGAAGATCTAATATGTTGCACTAAAAGCTGAAAATAACTCAGGGATATGATGAAATCTACAGCATGGGGGTGGAGGGAGTAGAGCTTAAAGAAGAGAAGAGTGGAAACCACAGAAATGACCATAGTCCATTTTTATTTTAACCACTCACAGGAAGGTGATGAGTCACCTCTTCCATTGCTCTTTGATTTATTAGCGAGGTGAGTTTCCTGCTGTGGAAATTAGAGCCAGCAGGACTGCCAAAGAGGGAGGAAGAGTGTGCACAGACATCTTTGTAAGCTCTGCGAGAAGGAGGAGGAAACCCTTTTGGCTGGGGAGAGGAACGTGCCAGAGACGCAGAAGTCAGAGCAAGAGTTATGTTACCCCTCGGGAGGTGAACAATAAAAAAAGAATAGTCAGGATTTCAGATATGGAATAGACGCAGGTAAATGAAACGTTCTGAATTTAGCTCATTTCTATGGATATCTGAGTGCAGGGAACTTCACTCTTGAAACTCTGTTACTCTGCTAGGTCACCGCAAGGTCAGCTGTCCAATAAGTTACAGAGCTATGTTAATTTGTTCCACATTGGGCCTGAAGTCTATAATTAGGTGAAACAGGACTTCATGGAAACTTCTTTACTGAAGTAAAAGCTCAGCTTTTCAGGCCCTTTCTGGATCCTGAGCAGCAGTCGTGCCGGAGAGCTTGGAAACCTTCTGGTAGAAAGGTGTTGATAAGTGAATAAATAAATATAATTTTATTATGGTTTTGTTTTTAACACGTATTTTTGGTTGACTGTTTGTTGTTTTTGTTTTTTTTTTAATTAATACCTTCTTTCTTGATAGTGCTCTCAGAACTTGTAACTGACTTCCCTGTCAGTTGTTTGGCCCAGCAAAAGGTTAAAACCCTTCTGACAAAAATGCAGCCCAGCAGCAGAATTAATATCTCTGCCTGCGTGTTGTTTGGTCCTCTGGGGAAAAGGACAGGTCACTCAGAGGTACAGACCTTCTTCCTCAGCTGAAGTGCTTGAGGCTTTGAACTGAAGTATTTTTATTTGTGGATGTGTGGGCATTGTTACAAATACTCTATTGAGCATTAGCAGTGCAGCAGGATAAAACTGGAAAATAGTCTTGAATAATTGCACAGCTGTAAATAAGATTTTATGGTCTCCATGTTCACTCATCCACACTGTCAGACAGCCTTTCAATCTCTAGAAATTCATAACTCTGAAGTGTTGTTCACAGAAAACTAACAGAAGACCAGCTTGTAAATATTTTTTTCAGGCCTGTCTGGGGCTCAAACTGAGACCATGTGTTCAAACACCTCAGTTTCCATGAAGCTGCTTTCCATTCTGAGCTTTGCAGATCAGGCCACTCATTGTTAGTCAGGCATTATTAATCTTCACTCTTTTAGATAAAACGTTCATTGTCATCATGTTAATATTTGTTTGTGGGTTCATTTTATGTGGTGGGTTGGTTTTTTTTCCAATTTCCTTTACTGCTTCAATAACTTCTCCATTTCTTGCAATACTTAGTTTGAAACTATTTAAGTTTATTATTTCAACTTCCAAAGATGATTATTTGGCATTGAGTAAACAACCTTAGCTATGCACTTGCTGACATTCCTCCATAATAACTCTCTGCCCCTATTTTATCGCTTATGGAATTGCTTTCTAATCCTTTCCATGGGTCTTTTTTTAAATAGCTTTCTTATAAAATAGATAGCAACATTTGTTATAAAATGAAAGTGAAACCAATTAAATCTGCCTTATTGTATTTACAAAAGATGGATGTGTGTAAAGTCTAACAGCTTATTTGGGGTTTTTAATCTAAAAGTGCCCTGCAATAACATTCTCTTGTGCTCTGGGAACCAGCCATAATGGAGAAGCCACTGCCTGCAGAGATGCTGAACTAAATTAAAGTATTGTGTGCTGGTATTCGAGCATCTGCCTCATACGTTAATCTCTGGGAAATGCTTGAAAATACCCTAAAGTAGCAGCCATTTCTTTGTTTAAGTTTGAAAGCTTTTTGTATCTATTCTCATTAATGCTGTAGTGCAGAATATTTGCTGTTCAGTAAATGAATTTAACAGAAGCTTCTGCAAACCAAGAACAGATTGCAGTTCCCCCATTTCAGTCTCCATTTTACTTTTGTTGTGTGTAAAGGATTTAAATCTGAGCTCCAGGGAGCTGGGTTTTGCTGTACTTCCTTCAACACGTGCATTCCCTGTCATACAGAAGCAAAATAGTTGGACTTACATGAATACTGCAAGAATTTAAATGTTATGCTGCCTGAATGATTGAGGATGTTTTACCCCACCTTTAGTCTTTCTCTTGAGTTATATTTACACATATGAGACTCTAAGTGTATGGTTTCTCTGAAAGGTGGCTTCTGAAAATGCCTCATCTTCATTGTAAAGTCTCTCATTTTTCTTCTCCTTTGTAACATTTTCATTCATCCAGCTCTGGATCAGAGACAATACCATGTGATTTACAATCGAGTATGACATAAATAGTTGGAGCTGTAAGAGCAGCATGTAGTAAACAAACAGACTGTAGGCAGTAATGTATTTGAATACAGGATTTTTATGCATGAATAATCCATGAGTTTATAAAAATCAGTCTGTTTATAGATAATTTAGGAATAGAAGAATGCTTTTATTCATGAAATAACTTATCTTCTCCAGCTTAACAAACAGTTCCATAAAAAGCAAGAAAAAAAGGGCAGTGGCGTACAGATTTGCCAAACTTAGCTGTTGTTATTTCGGAAAATAAAAGTATGCATCCGTGAGGGCAAGGCCCTGCAAATGGAGTGTGTATCTCTGAGCACACTCCCTCGGATGCTGATCTCTGCACTGGTACCTAAGCTGCAGGTGAGCATCCTTGAACATCCTCAAACACCCTCCTGCAGTTGCAGCTCAGCTGGGTGGAAATATTATTGTTTCCTGCTGCTCCCTTTGCCCTGCCTGGGCATTAAACCGCTTTTATAGCTGCTGAAGCAGCTCCTCACGCTCCATTTTTGGCAAAGCAAAGGGATTGGCAGAGGCATGTTATTTGTTTAGGAGGCGATGTACATGAGCATTTCGAGAAGGTCTGAAGGGACAGTTGCAGCTGGAGTAAGGGAATGATGTGTGTCCATCACCTGGTTCTGCCTCTGGCCTGATAATTTAAGTGCTGCCATGCCGAGTAAATCATCAGTAAGAGAATAATAGCAGGATGTGCACCCTGGCACAGACTATAGCTCTGCTTAGAGCTGCCCTTGGAGTGTCTGGGCAATCAGGGCAGAGTGTAGGAAGGCCAACATCTGTCTGTCAGTGTGGCCTGAAAGAGTGCAGGTGTTTCAGAAATAATGATTATGACATTGCTGAGCCTTTCACTTCATTGCTTTTCTTCAGCCAAAGGCATCTGTTGAATTTGAATTAAATTATACATAGAGTTCATAGCTGTTTTGAAAATAATTTTTATACCTGAGAAAGTCACTTCCTTGTCTGAACAGAGCCCATCAACTCCCTTCTCACGTGATCTCTTTTCTGCTTCTGATGCAAGTTTCTTTAATGGTTTATAGTTAGGTCTTTATGCCTTTCACCTTCGCTCTCATGTATTTAGAAGCAGTACTTGCAAAGAAGGAGGCTCTACTAGGGTAAACTAATATCTTAGAGTGCTTGCAATTAGAAAGTAGAAATAGCAAAAGCTAGTTTTAAAATGCTTGCAAAGAAAACAATTTGAAATGGGAAATCAGAAAAGGACTGTGTAGAGAAAATAATGAAGGGATTAGGAGAGTGTGGTGGTGTTTCAAACTGAGGTTCCTTATATGTATTTAATTAAGAGCCAATAAAGTAGGATTTAAATCTACGTAAACTAGACGCAGTAGAAACTTGTTAATTTGCACTCTAATAATTTGCAGATTTTATAATTTGTGAAAAGAAAAAAAAAATTAAAAGCTTCCTTCTGCCTTCCAGCAATGGTTTAAACCAGAGGCAATAGTGAAACAGCCTATTATTAACACTTAGTTTCTTTGGCAAATATACTGGAAAGCAGTGGCTACGCTTGTGACTGTGTTGTAAGGGATTAACTACTGGATCATAGTTATTAATGCACCACAAAATGCAGTTTATCTTTATTCCTACTCTTTCAGACAGTAGCCAGTGTAACTCTGAGATTTTCATTGATTTGGAGCTGACCATAAATAAGCACAAGTCAGGAACGCAATGATTTGCAATGACTCTCAGGCATTAAAATCACAAATCAACACCACAAACATGGAAGCTTTCGAATGTGTGCCTGGAAATTCCTTATTATTGTTGGAATCTTGTCTTTCAGGAGGTTTTGTCAGCCGTGGAGAGTGGCAGGAGGTTGCTGCTGCTGCTGCAGGTGACTGTGCCTGCGGGGCTGGTTCCTGGTGTTCACACATCGGTGCAGGAGAAGGAACCCAGAATGGTCTGGTTTAGGTTGATGTGGATTTTTCTAAGGTGAATCCTGATAGGCCAGCCCCTGCCCATTATTATTTATTATTAATTAAGATAGGTCTGATTTGATTGGCCTCTCACTCGTGCAATAGATCACAAGGTGCAGGGATACAGTTTAGGTGTCTTTTCCTTTACACTTATTTGCCGACAGTGTAGATTGAGTTTGATGTTATTCTGTGGTTAGACGTATTTGACTGATTTTTTCAGCCACTTCTAACCTGTTATGAGCAATATTTTCCAGTGAGATTGTTCATATAGAGTCTAGGAAATATTGAACCCTTGAGAAATTCCAAGCATATTTCATACATTCAATTCATTAATTTTGTAATTAGGTTGAGATGTTAAATATGGTTTTATTTCTGAAATAACTTTTACTTAAATAAATTGTGGATCAGTGTTCAATTTTTATTACCACTACAGCATTTTAGAATACTTTCCTTTGAATTCCAATCGTGTGAACTGGCCTTGATGTGCTCTGTACTCGACCCACACTAAACCAGAAAAAAACCAAATAAAACTGCAGTATGACGACATCAGATGAAGCTATTCCAGTCTGCTTTAATCCTGATCCCAATTCCCTGGAAACTGCCTACCCAGTTTTATGTAAAAACCTGGAGGGATGGTCCATTGAGTCAAATTTTGTCGTCTGCCAGGTAATTACAGCACTTGGTGTCTTCAGCAGGGGGCTGCCCACACAGCTCTGGGCAGAGCTGGACCCATTTTTATTCTTTGCTCTTCTGTGGTGCATTTGGTTAATCAAATGTACTTCTCTGCAGCTTTCCTTTTGCAGCAAGGTGGAGGATTTGCATTGTGATTCCAATTAAGTTGAAATTAGTACGATCTTCTGTTCAGTGGCTGATGTTTAATGTATGTCAGATTAATTGGTTCTTTGATAAACTGACTCCGAGGATTGTTATGACATTTCTTGTCTGCATCCTACAACGGGATTGAACTGCAGTAGCACCATGTGATTAACAGAGATAGTTCTATCTTGTGCTGTACCCTGCTGCCACAGGGAACCAACCAGATCAGCTTTTAAGGCAAAACTTGTTTAAGAACAAACAAACAAAGCCCTCGGAACCTAAAACCTCGCACAAAATGAAACAAACACACAGAAAAAAGTTCCCCCCAGACAATTGGAACATCTGTCCTTATTGTTGCAGTTAGTAGCAAGGATCAGAATAATTTTCAAATGGCATAGGAAATTATTTTTCTGCTTTATTTTAATCTGTTTTGTACTTTCATTGAAACAAAGGGTCTCATGGAAATAGCACACATTAGATATGCTGAGAAAATGGTTGCATTGCATCTTACTGGCAAAAACCCCAAACAATAAACATTCAGTATTTGAGCCAGCCAGGTGTTGCAGGGTTTGGTTAAGTCCAAATCCTCCACAAAATGATCTGGTTTTTAGCATGGGTCTTTCGAGGAAATGCCAGTTTCTGCAGAATTGAGGCTGTAGCAAGGAATCGATAGGCCCTGGTGAGTGCAGTGCTCACCTTTCAGAGGGTCTGTACTTCCGAAACACCTCTCATGTAAAGCTTTTGCCAGGGCTCATTTAAGCAGAAATTGGTTTCCTGTTTTTTTAGGAACATTTTCCCCCTGAATGAAGTGAGATCATTTCATCTTGTCAAGAAGTTTTCTTCTGCTCCTGTTGCAAATGGTCCTGTTTTTTGCTTCACTATCCCACTTTTGTCCCAAGGTCTGGAGGAAGTCTGTCTGGGATAAGGCAGTAGGAATCTTTGGGCAATGGAGAAATCCCCAAGAAAAGCAATGGAATTTGCTGCAGCAGTCCCTGGCCAAAAGGAGAGGAGCAGAAACATTATGCTGGCAGGAATATGCTCAAGGATGTAATTAGCAACAGTGATAAAAGAACAGATATGGAAACATGAAATTAAATGGAGCTAAGTATGCAAACCTGCTCTCGCAGTGGGTCACTCAGTGATTTTTTTAAACTAAATATGAGTGGGCAGTACCAACTTTATTCTTAATTTTATACTCATCTGCTGGTCCTCACAGTGAATACTCTTGGCTCTGTTTTCAAAAATCCCACATCTGTGAAGACTGGCACTGTTGGCACTGTGAAAGTGTGGGGACTTTGGTGTCCACGGTGTTTATCTCTCCTGGAAGTTCTGCCTTCAACAGCTGTGTGGGGACCTGTGCCCCAGCTGTCCCTGCCAGGGCAGACTCTGACACCTGGGCATCAATTTTCTAAGCTTCCCCCCTAAATGAAGCCAGGTGTCACCTTCACGCTTTAGTTTCAGATCATGGCTGACAAAGCAATTTGTCTTTTATATATTATTCTAGTGTAGTTTTTCAGCCAATTCTTTTTTTTTTTTATTGAAAGGTATAGTTGAGCTTATCTTTGAAAAAACTGCTTTGAATTCCTCATAGTAGCCAAGATGTTTTTCAGCATTTCTTTAACCGTTTTTAAATTGATTTGCCTCACTAGTAAATATCAGTAATTTAAGATTTATGATTTTTTTCTTCACATAAATGTTTCCCATAGGATTAAGCTCGAAATAAATTCCTTCATGTTGCTGCCCACTACTTGCATTCATGAGTAAATTAAACTGTCTGGTTCCTTGTCACTGATTTTTCAAATGTTAGTAATTAAAAGTGCCGAAGCGTTTTTAATGCCAAAGATTAAACAGATGTCGGTGAGTATATTGGGTTTTGACAAAGGTTTGGCAAGTAAAATTTAAAGTAAGAATGGCTGTTCTATAGTATTTATTTTTTATTTTAGCTTTACTGGCCTTTCAAGTGTGCTCAAAAGCAAGATGGATTATGGTAATGTTTGCCACAGTTTATTCTCTTGTATCCCTGAAACAGGAACGTGGGAGATGAGGAACTCTTCAACTGGAGCGATGTGTGTAATGGCTGATATCAAAAGCTGCTCACCCATCCTCAGTGATTACAACCCCCTGAGAGCTGTTCCCCAGTTCATTATGTCAGCTGAAATGACTCCCTTCCTGCTGTGATCTGGCTGCTTTGGTTTTTTGTCTGTACTGACCCTGAAGCTCATTCCTTATGCTGATTAATGTCTTCATATGGTCCTGAAACTCACTGTCCTGCATGCCTGCCCCTGTTTCTCTTATGCGGTTACCTTGTGAGCGATTTCTTGTAATTACAGAACATTTTTGTGAAGACACATTGCCTGCTCTGTGCTGCCAGACACAGTCCTCAGAGTCTCGGTAGCTGGAGGGCAGCCAGGCAATATTTTGCAGCTGCTTTGTGAAAATCCCAGTGGCTCAGACCTCAGTGATATTGGACTCAGACATAACCAGATGTCGAGAATTCTTACCAGGCACATCCTGAGCTTCAAAATGTTCACAAATTCTTGTGAATAATGGTGCATCCTATCTAAAGGGTGCTGCTTTAATATCTAATCTATCTCCAGGTCAGACTCCCTATCCCATACAAGTTTAGAAGGAGAAAAAGCCTGTAAACCATCTTATACTCAGCTAAATACAGGCCAAGCCTCATCCTGGTGTAAGAATTAATTAAAAGCTGGTTTAATGTATTTCTAGCTGTTTGAGGTGTTGTCCACATACTGAAATGTTTGCTCTTTCCATACCCTGCTGTACCAATTGCCATACAAGGAATAGCAAATTGCTGATCTAATTCCGTGACGTGTCATGTGGTGGCTTCTCCACCCTTGGGGAATTCTCCTAGAAAGTCGAAGCTCGTCTGGCAGCTATTTTTTGCTGTTGGAGCAGTTTAAAGAAGCTGCCTCCCACCAGTGAGTCGAGCCCGTGGTGCCTAACAGATGTTTGCAGCGCTGCCTCAGAGCTGCACGAATTCACATCTGAGCCTTCTCCTGACAAAGCACATCTGAGTTGGGGTCCTTGGCTTCGTGTCATTTGCTTTTCCACCCGATTTAGCTTCTGTGCCAGTGCTGAGTGTTCTGTGCAGGGGTATCCTCCAGCCAGCACCCAGGTCTCCGAGGGATCTCTCAGACAGCGGTGTACATGTCTCCTCCCAGCAGCTCTCTAATTCTGAGTGTTGTGAATAATGCAAAGCATGTCACCAGTGTCTGTTTGATCTAGTGGAAGTGGCAGGTTCCTGAGTTGGAAGGGAGGATGACTTAGTCTCTGGAAGTGGAGAGAGGTGAAACCTGCTGCATTGTTCTGGAAGATTTTTCAGCTTGGCTTCTCTGTTTGTGCTCCTGCTCTTCGTCTGCCTTCTTTCTCAGACTATTGGGTGCTAGTAACAGTGGTTTTTTTGTTTTTTTTCCTGTTTATAGTAAACCTGAGAGGTGAACCTGCCCTCCATTGGAGCCTGTGGGGTTTTGCACACTGCAATGAAAACAGTTGAAAAGGGCATTGTAAGACCCACTGCGCTGTAAAAACCATTTGCTTGCCATTCTCTCAGACTTGTACTTCTCAGTGGTGATTAAAATGTAAGTTTCTGTTTTGATATCAAAGTTAAACTTAACAAAATCCAATTTTTCTCTGTGATTTTCCTTTTCTCTTTTTCAATGTTCCTTACAGTGACCTACAAACACTCACATCCTGTCTTTCATTAAGTGTTCCACTGGCTTGCTGAGCATTGCAGAAGAGCTACAGGAGTGCCTCAGGTGAGTTTTAGTAGCCAGGGTGTGGAGTTTTACTTGAGAGTCTGGAAAACTGGAAGAGTTGGACTTCATGCTTTTTATTAGAATTTTACTTTCTTGCAAAAAATAGGATTTTGTTTGTTTTCCTTGCTTGGTGAAGGCAGGTCTCTGAAGTAAATGTGATGTGTTTTTCTGCAGTCAGGATTTGGCTCCAGGAAAAATGAGCTTCTCCCTGTTTTGCTACCACTCTCACCCCGAGGGATCTATGTCTAACCAGGAATGTAAATATGTTTGCTTCCCCAGCTTCATTTCTGACAAGTTTGGAAGGTAGTTTCTTTCTCATTGAGAATTTAGGATGCTGTATAATTTCTTAGATTAAAACAGCATCTGCAACTATAAGAGTCAAAGTTCCTACAGCATTTCTCCTCTTAGCAGACAATAGTCCTATTTTAAGAATCAGTCATCTGTCCATCGCTGTTGATACTGGGATGCAATATGCATTTGATCTCTCTCAAATTGGTCATTTGGCAGTAACACACACGTGCAGCTGCTCCTTGTGCCAGGTCTGATCCCCAAGTCCATCCGTCCTGGCAATGTGTGTTAGTGTGTCTCTACTGGGGGGTGACACTTTCCTTTCTCACAGCCTGTGCCACTCCCTAGTTATCGCTCATTTTGTCTCACGTTAGCTGTGGATCCTCACCATCACTTTTCTGCCTTTTTCCTCTCTTTTTTTGACTTCTTAGTTATGCCCTATCCCAGCTAATCCCATTGCTTATTACTGCTGCTGCATTTATTGATGAACGGCTCGTTTCAGCCCAAGCCACATGATCTGCACTCCTTCTTCTGCTGAGAACCTGAAAAATGTACTTGCAGAAATATTTGAGGATAGGACATTTTGTGCACTTCAGGCCAAATTAGAGACACAAATCTCATCATCTTTAATAGAGCGTGGGTCTAATGTTTCATACAGCACTGGGGAAATTTATGTCCCTGCCTCTGTTTCTCAATTAGGTCACAAATTATCCCTGATCGTATTATGGTTACTGACACGTCAGTGCTGTTTTTTATTTTATCCCACCTTTCTTTTTAACAGCTCTCATGCTCTGTCTTGCAGGTAACCCAATTAATGGTTCTACTGCGTGTAATTCAGTGATAAACTCCTCGCTGCCTGCAGTGGGCAGAGGATCAATCCTCAGTTGATCAATCCTGCCTTGATGTCCCTTTTCCCCACTGGTGTCGGAGTGCTGAGTGCCTTGTTTGGCACAGTGGGTGGGGCACGGGCACGTTTGTGGTTTCTGGAAATGCTGCCAGTGCAGTTGTCACATGCTGCTCCTAAATATTGCATTTCTGTGGGTTTGGAAAATAAAAACAACCACTTTCTCACAGTCTCCCAACTGTAGTTCTTTCTGTCAAGTCAATGAAAATTTTTTGAGATTTTGCGGCTTTATTTTTATGTCATAACCTAATTCCTCATATTATTAAAAGATAACTGCATGTAGCAAGTACAGCAGTAATACAGCACATGCAGATATCACTACTGCAGACTTAAAAATTTAAATGCAGAAAAATGAGTATTGGTGTTCAAAGAGTAATGCATGTAAAGTCAGGCACTCATGGATAGGAAAGATCAGGATTAAAATTCCCACTTGCAGGCACCTTCGAGGATTTTCAGAAGGATCAAACCAGGTAAGGTATCTAGTTTCTGTAAGAATGTATGAAATATGGTCTAAACCATTATGCACTCTTGGAAATCCAACTATTGATCTGTATTTTTGGATATCTATATACTTTCAAAAGTAACCCTGGTAGACGGGAAGTCTGTATTTAGCTGGAAGTCAATGGGATTTAGCCATTAGTGATTTTGTATTAGTGCTAAGCACTGTATATGTATGGAAAAAAAATAATTCTGAAATGCTAGGCCGCTTGTCAGAAAAGTGGGGCTTCCTTGGATATTTGGGGGATTTCCTTTAGAACACAAATCTGAAAAAGGTCAGTTGGAGTGATTCAAATTATAGAAAGTTTTAAGCTGTTCACAGAAGTGAGGCCATTAATGCAAAACTATCCAACAGATGAAGTTCTTAAAACATAAAAAGCAAGTGTGTTTTCCTTTTGAATGATTAATCTAAATCCAATTTTTTTTTTCAGGTTAAGCATGAATTTTCCTTTTTAGTACCGAGCCAAGTTTTTACTCTTTGAAGATGTCATTAAAAACACCTCAAAGTTCCTCTGCCTCACACAATGTTGTTTTCAGGAATTGCTTGAAGGTAAACAGTAATATAACTTGGTGTTATAAGGTGAGTAATTAAGAAATGAGAAAACAGATGAATTAATGTGCTGTCCATGAAATTAGCATTCTGATAATTGTTTGGTTTGTAATTATATTGAATTTAATCTGACAATAATACTGAGAAATTGTGGGTTTTAAAACCATCCTTTGTCTGGAGGAAAACTTTAATTTGCTTGACACGATTCATTTGCATCTATGCTTTTCTAAGGTTTTTTTTTTTTTTGCTAAACCTCGAATGAGCTATTTATACAACCAGATACATTAACCCAGAGGATAATTCCATTTCAAAAGGAAGAATGGAGGGCAAAATTGAATGTGCACTGTTCCTAAGTTAATGGCTGCACGACGTGCCTAAGTGCTTTGTTATTGCAGTCTCACCAACACGTGAGCTGCTGGAGTTCTTTGGAATGTAGGTCACTTCTGAGGTGTGAAAGGTGATAACTACTCTCTGTATTTTACTACTGATGGACCCCACAAATGAAATGTATGTGCTGACATCTCTGTGTTTTGAAGATTTAAAGACCTCAAATATGTAGAAAAAATGACTGATCTTGAAACTCCTGTGTCAAAATTCCCTTTTTTTCCCCCTACACTGCTGCTTTGCTGAATATTTTAACTTGTGGAAAATCCTATGAAGGAAGATAGTGTTCCTTGTGTTATTACAAATTTAAGTCTCGTGCCAGGTAATTCCTCGTGAAATGTGTTATTGAGGTGACTCCTGTGTTCCAAGGAACAACTTCTAATGAGTGTGAAGGAGAAAAACTCCAGCCTTAAGGTTATATATTTTCCATCTATCAGAAGTATTTCTGATTCTCAACTGTTGTTGACATTAAGATTCTGACCAACTTTCATTGCAATTTATGGTATTTAGGAAAAGAAACACTTTTAGCAATTTGACGAGTATAATTTTCCCTCGAATGTTTTATGGTCATCAGAACATCAAGAATTTGTTGAACTTAAATAAATGCAATCACTTGCTAAACTTTTCTCTGGTAATTTAAGACGACAGCTTTGTAGAGTTTTGCTCACCTTGTTCTTTTATTTTTAGGCAAGTGCTGACGACAGTGGATGCTGAGGTATTCCAGCAGCGGGGGTCTAGAGGAACATGGGATTAATCTCCTTTAGATTTCTAACAATTGTCCTCCATGGTTTATGTAGTTACACCTATTTTTCCATTACTGCATGTTGGTTATTTCTGCAAAGAGGAACATTCCAGCAGAAAACATTACACAAGTCTGGACCGAAATAACCTGAATAGAGCAAAGGAGGGACTTGAAGCTCTTGGTCCTCTTTAGACCAAATCTAAGTTGGACTTTGTGCTGAAATTAATATTGTCATGACAAAATCTGGGCAGGACCTGAGATTTTTCCTTTCAAAATTGATAAACTACAGAAAAATCTTGATCAACTTTACATGCTAGTCAGAACAAAACAAGGAGAAAAAGAGCAGAGTTTTTTGTTGCTTGCATTTAAAGCTTTCTTTATGAGATGTTGCCAACAAAAAAAAAAAAAAGTGTTTGAGAACAAATAAGCTGAAAAGGCTGATTGATTTGCCTGGAAAGAGGGGCTGTAATCTTCAGAAGTCACTTGTCCTGGAAACCAAGATTTCACTCCTTTTATTACTGGATGTTCTTCCCCATTAGTAAATGGAGAGAAGTCATCATTTTCAGAATAAATTCACAATTTAAAACTGAAATTACACTGTTTCTACTGCAAACCATCATAATTTTTCATAAAGAATTAATTGGTGCTTAAATTAATATAGTGATGCCCATAAACATTAAGGTAATACTGCTTGGTTATAGAGAGCAGATGAATCAATCCACTCAGTGGGAAACACAAAGGCAAAATGCTTTAATACTATAGGTGAATTACAAGTGTTTTTACTAGTGCTGTAAAGTGTGATATCTCTCCCCATATAAATATTATGTATAACATGTCATTTTTCCTGTAGGCAGTTTTCCCACTAACGGCATTTTGAATCATCTTTGTTTTCTAGAATCTCCTAAAAATCAACTGATTTTTGGTAGTTGCTCTTTACAGTCAGGGTAAAAACATCTAAAAGTGATTGACAGACAGTGGAATGGATCCCACTGGATTTTGCTACATTGTTCAGAAAAGCCTTACTGTAATTCTGGCCTCTTGTGCAGTGGAGGTGTAACATAACAAGACCAAAAAACCACCAGTTGTTTTGTTTAATATTTTTTTAAAGAATCTTGTTGCGTGATGCAGGAACGAGTGTGATGGATACTGTGGGTAACAGCCAACGTTGTTTGCACAATGAAGCTTTTTATATTGTAAAATTTATAGCTCTGTTGATCTGGTTCATTGCAGCTCTTTTTCCACACAAAACTAACGTTTGGGTTCAAACGTGCACCCTGATGTCAAGGTCTGATATTTTTACTTCTCCTTTTCTCCTAATTTTATTGATTTTTCTAGGCTAAGCATTCCATAAGTTAGTTAAAGTAAGAAGGCATATTGTGGAATGTGATATAATTGGCAACTGATTGTTGATGTAGGAGATTTATGTTGGCCTTATAGTAATAGTTTCTTATAATTGGAAACATATGTGATTTTTAGTGTCTAGACTTGGGAACTTTCCCAGGAAGGAGTTCCAGGTGGTTATCTAAGCATAATAGGCCAAATGGCTACTTAAAGGCTGCAGGCACACATGGGAAATATGTAGATGTTGCTGGCAAATGTAATTATTTCATAATTTGCATTTTATAAATTGCAACATATCAATTTACTTCTAACAGGTTGACCGGCTGATTTGTTTTGTAAATCCATGTTAAAACCTGAAATTTGCTTTCTCACTGAAATGGTGTAAAATACAGAGCTTAGAAGTTCTTGATGTATCTGGATGACAAAAAGCTTTTATCTATATCACGTGCCTAAGTTAGTTGCCTTGCGATACGAATGTTTAAGTTGAAATAGCAAATAGTTACATTTATAGAATGAATTCTGTGAAATTTGGTTTGGTGTAGTTAAGTTACCTGGCACCTCGAGTTTTGTTTTTGTTTGCCAATCGTCTGATTTCTGGAAGGACCTCAGAAAGGAAACATGTCTGGAAGTTGTACAGCCTACTAAAACATGTGGTGATTTGATATTTCCCTGATCCCAGTTTGCCTTGAACACGCTCTGCACGTTAAAACATCCCTGGAGAAGGAAAGCGCAGTTGGCTATCCCAGCATGAATACTCTGCAAATATTGTTCTGGGACCTGCACAGCCTGTGACTCACAATGAATATTCTCAGCTCTGGTTCTGACTGTACAATAGGAAATAGAAAAGAAAATAAGTGATTTGCTGGGGCCTAAGACTGGATGACTTGATCATTGTGGCTTGCACAGAGAACACGGAAGAGCTGCACTGGAAGATGTGAAAAGTCCTCTCAATTCAGTTTCCATGTGCCAGATGGTTGTTTCTTGTATTTTTTTTTAATCCTACCTGTTTAAGATAGCAAAGAACGACATACGTTATCTGGCTCTGCAGCCAAGTGTGTGGTCCAAATTATTTTCACAGAATGCCTGACAAAGTCTGCTTGCTTGTCTGCCTGCCTCAGTCATTTTTCTCAACTAATGAGAAAAATCTGCCAAGCATTGTTGGGCTAAGGCACTAATTATTCTCAAACAAATGTTTCAATTTTGCACAAGTTAGGAAGTGTCTCTGTTTTAAATGATTACATGCCAAGATGCCAGACTAGTTAGACCAGTTTCGTTCATCAATACGTCTGGAAGTCCCAGAGGACCAAAGAGATGAAATCATTAAAAGCAAACGGGTCTGCAGTCTTAGGTGCTCTTTTAGGAATTATTGCTGCAATACTTTTTGTGTATGTTCATTTTTAATGAGAAGTAGTAGGTCTATTTTCCTTCTGGAAATGTTGTTTCTTGTGATATTCCTGGCTGCACTGCTCCTCAGATTCTCTTGGTTTTGGCACCGAATTAAAGGAAAATTTGTGACTAGTCACGCAAGACTGGCCCATGTAATCCTTGCTCAGATTTTGTAGCCTGCTCATCATCACCCTGTTTGAGCATTAAGGAAGTCGGTCTCTGATAGTGACAACATTGGAAAGTATCTCCTCATAAAACTTCCAGTTGAATTTGGCAGTTGGAAGAAGCCTGAGCAATTTAAAGGAAGTTTACAGCTTGTTTTCCAAGCAGTGGTGCTACTCTTGGGCCTGAACTCCACGCTTCCCTACTCAGAAGCAGTTGTGAGCTTCCAGAGTAGCATTGTCCCACCTCTGATCACGAAATGTTCAGGTGACATCTATTTGTGACAAGGTTCAAGGTTCTGGTGGTTTGGTGTGTCACTAGGGAGGTGTGTGCCTCTCATCAGCCACGCCTTTGCTGACATGCTGCACTTTTGCCACCTGCCTTTCCCACTGTTTGTCCTCATCCCAAAATTGCTCTGAAAGCAGCAGAGAGATTGCCAGGTTTAGGGGGCTCTGCTGGGTCTGCCTGTGTATAACCAACAAAAATGAGAGTTCCTCAGAACTGCCTTTCTGCCTTTAAGTAGGGAGCTGCATCTTTTCAGAGAAAAAAATCTACTTTAAAGATGACAAGAAATTCAACAACTAATTTCAGGGGAGCAATTGGAGAGGTTTACTTATGAGCCAGCTCTGCAGTTTGTTTCATAGTTGCATGTTTGTTTGAAATTGCTGGATTAATTTGTTTTTAAAGCATATATTAAGAGTGAGGGAAAAATTAAAGGATTAAACCACCAGAAAGACAACAGAACTTGGAGCGTTTCATGACTTGATTATTTTCCAGCAGCCACCTGTGCCAAGGAAGAAAATGTGCCTAAATATTATGGTATTTGTATCTCCTCAAACAGTTACTCATAAAGGAATAAATGGGCAGTAATAATGTGTATTTCACTAATGGTTTATGTATTTTGTTTTTAACACACCCCCTTCTTATTTTGGGGGAAAATATGAAACCTGGTGCCTGGATAGTTTCTATCATTAATTGCTTATTGCCTTTATCTGTACCCACTAGCTAAATTGCAATCTGTCTGCTTGGTGCGTGGTGTGTGCTTTTTCCCATAAATTTTGAGAAGTTATTTGTAAAGGGAGATGTACTACATAGGAAAACCTACTTAGTCTGAAGAGCTGGCCGTGGACAGTGCTGGCAGCTCCTGGAAAGAGCTGTATGGCAGGAGTACGTGCAGATGGATGATCTCAAGCAAAGGCACTGCAAATAAAACGTTCCTGGTTCTCAGGCACAACGCAGGGCACCAAAAGGTGGATGAGCTGTGACTCCCAGGGTGTTCCTCAAAGTTCAATCCACAGTCAGCTCCCATGCAGCAAAGGTTTTAAGAGAATGGTGTTAAATAGTTTGAAAGATTTTCCATTTTACCGTTCTTTTCTCGTTTGGCATTCAGTGCATTGTTTTTGGCTAGATAATTATCTCTTCTGATTTTGAGGTGCTGACTGTCCTTGGTAAGACCTAAATCTTACCTGTAACGTCAATCACTTTGTTTTAATCAGGAAATACACATTCAATGCATACTTTTGATAGGCCTTCTTTGCTCTTTTGATGAATGTCTTTGCTGAGAGCTGGAGCAAAAGGGAGGATCTGAATTTGGTTTAGTTGGGGTCTACGCTCCAAGACCAGTAAGGACCTGGTGGCAGTGAGAACACCAGGATACCCAGTCGTATCCTCCTAATGATGCAATACCTTTGTAGGTGTATGGACTTCCCAGGGAGTTCTCCTTCCATTTTAAGGATGTTTTGCACATAAAAGAACTTCCAAGCGTTTTGGTGTAGCAGGGGATCCCATGTCATACACCAGTTTCATCATATTCCTTCTCGAAATACATTTTATGCATCTTCACTTAATTTTTAGGAACTGACAGAGACAAAAGGGGAAACTAAATGTTCATGTAGTAGTTTCTTCTAATGGGTTATTTTCAATATGCTAAAGTGGAATGCTCTGAAATCAGCTTACACTGCAAATTAAATGCTAGGAACCCCTTATACTCCCTTATAAGCAAAAGAGATTTTCTGTGACTGGTTCCACTGTCATTGACACTTTGGCATATTTAGGCTAATTTCAAATGCTAGTCCTTGTACATACCACTAATACTTCTCTTTTCATAAAAATGTCCTAATTTACTTGAGTCTCCTTTTTGTGTGTGTGTAAAACTGAAATTCGAGCGCAGTAAGTTCAGCTGCAGGTTTTTGTACTGTATAAACCTTATTACATTGAAGTTCTTTAGTTTTATGAACAACCACAGTTTCTTCAACTGAAAAGCTGTACTTTCCATCCAAGAACACTTCCTATTTTGTCTATCTATATGTGCTAGTTTGCAGAAGTGCAATTGAAATCTAGTGGGAGTAGCATTCCTTTGCAGCTACACAAGTGTTGCATTGTTTTAAATAGAGAAAACTTTGTTATATAAACCCTATTGCTCTTCTTTCCCACAATTTGTTGTTGCAATTGTATTTAATTCAGTAGAAACATAATGTACTTAATTTTCTCTTTTTTGAAATAACAATTTCTTTGGAATTACAACTCCACCAAGTTAAAAATATTAAAATATGAACAGTTGAAATAATTTGGAGGGGGGTTGAAAAATCTGTAATTTGTTCCCTCAGTTTGAAGGCTGTTGAATTGCTCTCTCAGCAGCTTGGTAGTTTCCCCCATTTGCACCTATTATGTAACCATCAACAAATTTCAACTGTTGAACTGATTTAATGTGGCTAATTATTTATACCTGACCTTTTGCTTTTCTTTTTTTTTCTTAGTGCAACCTAAAGGATGTCCTGACTGAAAATAAGGGGCTGGGCCTCTGATTTGTTTTATTCTGAGCAGGAAATATATTAGCACTGTTCAAGAAACCAGTAAATTGTTCTTTCCATGGTGCTTGGGAGGGTGATGAAGTGTCTTCTCAGGGGTCTGGCTCTTCAGTTATTTCTCAGCGCATCGCCAACATCTGAGTATTGCATCAAGCAATTTTCCTATGAGAGGGGAGCATTCTCTTACACAGGTTAGCCATAAACTCGCCCTAAGGGGCTGGAGCACAATGAAAGTGAGATTTAAGTTGTCGGGTACATGATTGCACATCATCCTAATCACATTCCTTGTGATGGAAAAGAGGGGAGACGCGGAGGGAGATTCGCTGTCGCAGAGAGACACCGGCATCGCGCAAGCAGCAGGGATAATTCTCTCTGTTCCCTGGTATATTGGTGCTGCTGCTGCTGCTGTGCTTGGCAGGAAAGCACTCAGCCCAAAAGGTTGCAAAGTTTATAGCTCTTCACGCTGTGTCACTGCGTTATGCAACCCGGTAGGGCACGGCTACGGAAAGCGTTTTCTTGGAAATCTTGTCAATACATTTTGTCATTTCGGGCTTGGTTGAACTGCAAACACGAGCTGTGTGTTTTAAGACAACACTTTTGTCTGGCAAATTTACAGTGTGGAACTAAATTTGCAGCTTGCTGTAGGTGCTTCATTCTCCTCCAGCGATGGTCCTCCCTGTTTCTTTAGTAGGGAAGTCTCTGTGCCCCAGCCTAAAAAAGGAGTCAGTGATGCACAGGGTTTCGGCTGAAAGTGGATTTGGTTGCAATACATAATTGAGCAGAGGAGTGACAGAGGTTTTAAATTATGGAGTTGATTTTAAGAGTTGACACTGGCAGTAAATGTTCTATATTGGGAGCTCCTGCTTTAGTGGTTAAAATGGACATTTATAGAGAGAAAATGTGATCTGAATTCCCCTTGTGGGCTTGGCAGATAGGTTTGAAAGTGATTTCATTTTTTGTGTGTAATTTTCTTTTGGCAAGAATGAGAGCAGGGTGTGCTGGAGAGGTCAATTTGTCTGTGTTTATAGGTGCTGACAGGTTTTCTGAGATTTAATTTTAATTCAGCTTGTTTAAAAATTGCATGGCAGCATTTTTTAAAACACACTGTTGCCAGATTTTGTGTTAACTTGTATTTGTATAGCGTCAATTTTGTGACAAAAATTGGCTTTATTGATACCCAGTGTGTTACAGTTAGCCAATAGCTCTAGTTAAACCTGAGCTTTCAGAAGTTTAATCTGTATTTTATAAAGCTATGCATTCTGGGGGTTTTATGTGTTGTAAGAGCTAGCTTATGCTATTAGCAATTAACCCAGTTGGTGAGGTAACTACCCGGTTAGTAGGGGTTTTTAGTGAATTTGATATTTAATGATAGTTTAAAAATTTGGGGGTTTCAGGTATTTGGAAAAGAGCTGTTTTCAAGGTAGGAAAGTCATTGTAAAAGTTCTGGTTATTTCCAAATAAAAATGAAAAACTGCGTGATTAGGAAAAAAAAAAAAGGCAGAAGAAATCATTCATAGCAGCCTGCACTTAAGTAGCTTTAGCCCCTAATCTTTGCTTGTGCCTTCCTTTCTGAAGTAGCACCTCTCTCTTGATCATGAACTGATCTAAACCAAAAATTTAGATTAAAACCAGTGCCAGTAGTACTGAATGGTTACACTGCAGGAATCATAGCCAGTTAAATTTTGGAATTTCTGAAAGGGAGGGCTAGGCTCTTAATCTTAAACATCTCTCGAAAAATTGCAGCCCTGATCTCCACAGGGAAGGAGGGGAAAAACATTGATTCAGAAAACATGTGCTGCACTCCACTGTATAAATCTGGATTTCAAAAATAAACTTTTTTAGCATGCTTGGAAGTTGTTGCTGACTACTGCCAACTAGAAAATTTAATAAAGAGTTTAACTTTGTGCAGCCCGAGCCAGCTCTGCAAACACATGCTATCCTGCTGAGATCAGAATGAATATCTAGCGCAGAGTGCGAGAGCCAGACCGTAGGAGCAGCCCTGTCTACATGAATCCCTCATCTGACTCCAGTTATTGCTGCGGTGGGCACAGCTCCACGGCTGTAATCACTGCACAGAGCGTGTGTGCGAAGCTCTGCTCCCAGCTCTGTCGTGCAGCTCACATTTTCAATTATTTCAGTAAGGCCTCTTGCATCTGCAGGCTTGGTCTGTTTGGTAAATGGACACTTTTACCTTCCCAGTTGAAAAATCTTTTTTATAGGAGATGTCTTGTGCTCTCCTCGCACATCTTCTAGTGCAGGATTTTGGAATCCAGCCACAACCGTTTTTGAAACAGCCTCTTAATACAAAGAGAGAAAATTAATAGATTGTTTGAAAAGTCACATAATTTTCATTAGTTCTCTTTGAGAAGCTTTTTCAAATCTAAATTTAGATATTGGATTCAGTATTGATGGGGAAAGGAGTTGCAAACCTATTTTTGCTTTCATTCAAGAGGATTCCAGCTGAGTTTGTGAGGGCAGCACATCAGGCTCTGTGTCAGGGTTCGTGTTTCAGCCCAGATCTTTATCTTCCTCCCTGAAGGGTCTCAGACTGTGGGGAAATGAGCTTGCTTGCCTGGTTTTGGGAGGAGTGAGGCTTATGTAATGCTGAGCAGCACCAATGCAGAGACCTGTCAGGGCATGTCCCAGTCTGGCCAGTTACCCCGTGACTGGGGCAGGTCCATGAACAAAGGAAGGAACCGTTTATATGACAGCCACGTGAGCGAGCAGCCGTTTCACAGAATATCATCCCTGGCTCCATCCTTTCGAATAAACACCCCTTTCAAAGTGGCAAACAGGAAGAACATATTTTGTTTGTCAAAAGCTAGACTGGCAAAAATGCTGCCAAACTGTCTTCCCAAGGTTTTGGTGTAATGGGAGGCTTGGGAAATAGCAAAGAAAAGGAGAGTTCTCTTGTCTTTGAACAACTGAATGAGAAAGGATTTAGCCTATCAGGGGTGGCATAGTATGGGAAGAAAGATCCATAAACTAGCCTGCTTTGCAACTGTCTCACCTGAATTGCCCAAACTGGAATGAAAAAGATTTTGGTTTTGCTTCTGGTATTATTTATTTACTTGCCAAGGGGGAGAAAAAAAGGCAAAACCCCACAAACTTCACAAAAGGGGCAAATAATTTCTTTTTTTTTTTTTTTTTTTTTTTGCTCAGTCTCAGGATCATCTTGCTCAGTGTGAAGGCCAGAGTCCAAGAGTTGAGATCACACACATGGGGAAGAATATGTGTTGACAATTATTCTGTGAAGTGATTCTTTTTATCTATCATTTATGGTAGGACCACTTCAGGCAATGCTTTTGACTAGAGACAATTTTGTCTTCTCTCCTCTTACTTGTGGGGATCATCCATTACTTGTGGGGCTCATACATCTCAATGCCTTGAACAAGTTCTCCTTGCCTGCATTTCTGAGTACAGAACTCAGGGCTACCTGTCCAACACACTGAGGCACTCCTGGCTTGATTGTAAAAACCACAGGTCTGATTACCTCACACAAGCTCTACAACAAAGCAGTGATTGCCTGTCCAGAGGCATCCTATATTCAGCCTTTATTGTGAGCTTGTAGTGTTTTGTTTCTCTGGCATTTGGTCTCTGTGTCCACCATTCTGACTAATGCAGAGAAAATCTGGAGTCACACTTTCATGTCTCTCTTCTGACCATATTTGTTATTCTAAAGTAATACCACTGTGGTGGTGGTTTAGTTAGCAAAGCAAATAATGTCTGCTCAAACGAGTGAAAAACTTATCTTCTTTTATGTCTGGTGACACAGCAACATTAATATGTATATATATATATATATACATATATGTATGTATATATATAATAGTTTTGGGTGGTGCTTTCCATCAGTGTTGCCATTCTTGCTTTTTAATCTGCACCGTGATGTGTTTGAATTAAACTCTTGTAAGCACTTGCACCTGTTGTAAGAGCTACCATTTGTTGTCACAGCAAAGGGGTCAGTGGGAGAAGCACTGAAGGAAGTGTTTTCATAGGACAGGTGTAATGGATGAGTTTGTGCTGCAATTGCTCACTTCTCGTGTAAAGTGAATAATTCAGCCTCTTCTCTATACAACTTTTCCTTGGGAAAACAGTGATAGTAGAATAAAAAATTGAATAAATGCATTTGGGAGATGAATCTGGATAAATATTTAGGGTTTTTTTTTAATGAATTAAGTTTTGGGATGTGTGGTAGTTATCCTTGAGTAAACCAAGTGTAGCCCGTGATAATTGCAAGAAATATAAGTAAGTAGCAGAGGGATAAAGGTAGTCCTAGAGCGCTGAGGGGAAAAAAAATGTTGTTCATCCTTATCTGAAATGCAGGAAAGGTAAACATGCTCATGTAGCATTTGCCTGGAAGCATTCTGGATTATCAGTACAATTTGAATCAATATTTTGATTTTAAGTTGAATGCTGTTGCGCTCAAAAATAGAGTATTGTAATGCTGAGCTCCTTGACTCCTGCTTTGACTAGTTTAGGCTTGCTTTTTTTTTTTTTTTTTTCATTTTTTTCCTGTCATGCCCTGTTTGCAGATGAGATATAAACAGTTTGTCTTAATTTTCCTACGGATTCTCACCCTCACACGAGAACTAATACTGTAGATCCATAGATAAAATTCTGCAAGCAAATGTGTTCTCTGCTATCACGGGATTATAGAGATGTGGGTGAAAGATTAGGTTCCCCTGAGGAAGTGGGTACTTTTGCTTTTTTGGAGATGTCAGCTGAAGCCTTACATGTACATTGGTGTTTGTGGTTTCGCTCTCTTCAGTTCATTTTGGTTTACAGTCATGACGAAAAAATGAAATGAAAAAAATGAAACAAGCAGTACCCAGAGCCAATTGTTCTGTGCGTCGCTTGCGTGAGAGTCTTGAGGTTTGGTTTTATTGTGTCAGTCTGAAGCATGAGGCTGCTCCAAGGAAAGGGATGGCAAAAAGTGTTCTGCTAACTAGGCAACTGCATTAAAGTAACACTAGAAGACTGAGAAACCAAGACAAGAAACGCAATTCAAATGTAGGAACTGCACAGCATTCAGGAGGAGGAGGAGGAGAGAGTTTGCAGATGCTGTGGCTCTGCTGCTTATTCTTGGACCTCCAGCTGTGTGTTGCTGAAAAGAAATCCTTGCCATGAGGAAACACTTGGATATGAACTAGACCATTTCGAAATGCCCATTTTGTAAAAGTTTATAGGGAAAACAGGAAACCTGATAGCAGAAGTTTCAGTGAATTGCCCCCTTTGGCAATTATTCCCAGCAGAAGCAAACACCCTGGGAATTTTGCTTGGCATAGTCCACTGCAGTTGTTGTATGGTCTGCCTTTAGCTGTACAAAATCTACCTGGGAAAGAGTGGTTTTAAAACTTTAGATGCTGCTGGTAGGGTTCAGGATATTGGGGTGAAGGCAATCTAGCTTGTTTTCTTAAGTGCTGCTCTGTTTTCATATAACCCCAAGCTGTTTTGTCCTAGAAATGCAAAATTCCAGAGTCATCTCACCTAACTGAGATGTTAAATTTAGGATCACACATGTCCTAGATTCTCAATATAGTCAATGAGATACAAGCAACTCTGAAGGGTAATTTGCCCCCTGCGTGAGCTGAGCCTGCCCTGAAGGTAACTTTTCTTTGTCCATCTGATTGTGAGAAGTGCATACGACCAGAACCACAGTTTGTGATGCCTGATTTATGTAACTATGTGTGGGATTGTACCTGAGCGAGTACATCTTATTTAGCTCTGCTTCTTTAGGCAAAACGCCTTGTGGTATTTTTATATATAAAAATGTATCTTAAAACGTCTGAAAAGTGTGCGGGCAATCTTTCTGAAGCTAGAATTCTGGCTTGAGCTGCTAAGGCAGAGGGGCAGGGTAAAGGAAAGTAGCAATAGATATTATGCAGCAGGTAGGTCTGGGTAGTGCACAAAGCTTGGATACGGTGAGAGACACCATAAATCCTCCAGATTTTCAGGGATATGGGTCAGGGAGATGGCTGTCTCATATTTGAGGTCAGAAAAAATTGAGGAGAGGAAGAAAGATGTGGTGCTGACAGAGCATAGGTGAAGGGATGATCGAAAGCACAGAGCTGGGCTGAGGACAAAACATAAAGAAGAGAGACATACTGTGACAGCTGAATAGGGGGAATTGGGGCATGCTATAAATGCATTGAGGGTTATAAATGACATTCTTAATGCTTTCCACGTTTAGAATAAAATACAGGGTGCAACCTCATTTTTTAATACTTTGTGCAATTCCAGCTGTCCCATCTCAAGCATATGATGCAAGTTGTGGAGGTACAAAAGAAAACAGTGTGATCAGAGGGGTGTCAAGGCTTCTGTGCAAGGGAGGATTCAGTGACCTGGGTTTCTCCAGTTTTGAGAAAAGGTGACTAATAAGGGGCAGGCAAGATATTCTGGAGCTCCATAAAGTTAGGAGGTACATGAAGTAAATGAAGAGATAGTTATTATTTATTCTCACTTGACCAAAAACATGTTAAATGATCAGGCAACACCTAATTAAATTGTGGAAGCTATTGCTGCAGGATGCTGGGGACGCCAGAGTAGAAACGGTTTCTTAAAGTCATTAGATAAACTCATGGAAAAATTAGTTCATAAAGAGCCATTAAAGATACTGATGTCGGGCTAGGCTCCAGCTCAGGAAGTTTCAAAACTGCAGGTTTGCTGAGAATTGGCAGGACATACCCTATGTTTGTCCTGTGTTCACAACCTTTCCTTAAGCCTCTGCTTTGGCCATTATCAAAGACAGGACACTGGGGCTAAATGAATCTTTGGTTAACCTGCCACGTGGGCTTCTTTTGGCTAAACCATGCAGTAAAGGCCTTCACCAAGTGTCTTCACTGCAGACCGGATGCAATTTAGCCCTAAAAATTCTAATTTCTGCATATATTATTCTTTCATTTACTGTGTTATTTAATTATGTGAATAAGCCCCAGTCCTTGGGGCTAAATTTAGTGGTAAAATTATGACTCTTTTTTTCCCAGTGTGCTGTCTTGCATTGTCTTCTCCCTGTCAGGTTATATTGACACTGGCCCATATTGTGTGTATTTTAATCTGGTCTATGAAAATCATCTTTTGGTACTTCACTGTCACTGTTTAATAAGAATACTGACCTGGGTCAATTACCTTTAATTATCTAGAAGACATCTTTTTAGGATAAGTATAACCTTGAAAAATTATTAACTAATATGTAGACCCTGGTGCATTGGTCTGATTGAAAGCTGCTCCACAAGCAACTAATAAATGAAACATAATGAAACCGCTACTATCTTTTTGGAATTATTAGTCACATCACTTAAAATAGTTTCTGCTCCAATCCCCATTGCTCTGTCTTCTTTAGATTAGCAACATTTGCAATCTCCTGCTGAAGTGCTGCTTAGAGAGCCAGAACTGAGTGGTGAGCACAGTGGGACGCTGTATGCATTCTGGAGCTGTTTCTAGGGTTTACTCCCAGAAGACTTTCACACCTGTGTGACAGTCAGTAGCAGGCCAGGAAGCTTTTGTTTAACATTTATCATGCAAAACCGATCTTTAGCTTGAAGTTTGGGTGGTGAGCAACACAAAGAGAGCAACTGCTGCCCGGAGAATGGAAGGGGGTTACGGCTCAGAGCAGGCTGTTTGTCAGAGAACAGAGAACATGAGGTTTGATCAAATGCCAAAATAATTTGTTGCAAGTTAGCTTGAGTAAGTAGACATCATCTGAGACCTCCTAGTATGTCATTAAAAGCTGAATATCGGTCATGTCTTACAGATGGGAAAACTGAAGTAGAGAAAGATTAAGTGGCCTTCCTATGTGTAAAAACAGGGCACTAACAGAGCTAAGAGAAGAACTGAAGCCTCTGGAATCCCATTTTTTTCTCTGTTGGACCATGTTGTCTCAATTACAGGGGGGAGAACACTAAGGAAAACAAGCCTGGGTGGGGGGCTCTTTCTCTCTGATCTCCTCGCATGCTATTCCTCTAAGAGAGCTCCTCCAAGGATTACAGCAAAAGAACGTGCTTCTAAAAGCTATTTTGATGAAAACCCAAGACTAGCAGCAGCAAGCAAGCCTTTCTCACTTTCCAGCTTGATAACAAGTCTCACCGGTTGACAGTTTATTTTCTTTCCAACAATCAAGTCTTGAGTGAAAGAGCACTTGATTCTTGAGTAGGCAATAACAAGCGTAGGCATGGAGTTGTTGCCACTTGTGCTTTCATTTCAGCAGAAAAGTAGAAAACCAGATTTGCTGAAAATGAATTGAAATGTTTTCCTTAACCGCCTTCTCCATGTACATCTATTTTCTGTTCCGTTTTCTTAAATGGCATTCACAGAAGTTGACAAAGATTCCCACTTAGGTTTTTCGTCTCTTCCTTTTGGCTTTTCATTTCAGGTTTACATAACGAGGTAAAAGATTTATCAGTCTTGCCAGCTTTTATAAAGGGTTAAATATCTTGACTTTCTGTCCAGCTGTGGAGGTGGTGAACAGTTAAGATGAATGTGAAACAAAAGTGTTAAATCTAACAGTGGAGTTCACAAAACCTCATTGTGGGCAGTGAACTCAAATGAAGAGGGAGGTCAGCGAGCAGCACTTAAACCCATGCCCTTAGAAAATCTGGTTAAATCAGGGAATGCACTGCCTTGCTTGTGACTGTAGTGTCTAGAGGGAACATAAATTATAGACTTGACCAAGGTATCTACTTATGGAGGTAAAATAGTACTTCTGTGGAGCCTTTTTCCGTTCCTATTTCGTGCAGCCTTCACCCATTCCCAGAGCTATCAACTGGAAACGGGACTAATATACAGGTAAGCTGGCAAGTTTGGAGTTCTGGGAGCAGGAATTATTGCTGTTTTGTAAAAAGCCTGGGGCACTGAAGTGTTGGTCTTGATTTGTATCCTGAAGGGTTACTGTGCAGAAGTAGTTTGTGCATAAGGGAATAGGCCTTGGAATTACTGCTGAATGTTCCATGGGAGAGTCACTCCCAGAGGGATGATTGGTATATTCCCATTTATTGGAGTTAGATGCCATCACTGGTAGGTACCTTACAAAGTTTCTTTCCTCAAAACTGCCTACAGTGTTTCATAATTTAGTTATTTTAATGATATTTTGGGGAAACTTCATTCTGAATTAGTTTAAATCATCAAGGCTCCATTAATTTCTAAAGTTCATTAGCATCAGATGTTACTACCATCCCAGATTCCATAATTTCCATAACGTTTGAATAGACAGAACCTTTAAATCCCATACTTCATTAGAATAAAGCTATTTTTTAATTTCTGTCATCCTCTATAAGATGTGTTAATATAAGAAAGTCATCTGCCATCCCCAAAAAATTCTTTTGAATTTTGCTTCTAAAGCAGTTCTTTGAATCATATTTTCTAGGGCCTCTTAGGGCTTTGTGCAAAAAATCATTCTCTTTGGCATTACACAGACATTGACTGGGAAATCTCTTTATCAGTGGTTTGAATCAAAAGTAATTTTTTTTTCCTAGAATCCATTTTAGTCTCCTGTACTGCTGGTTCTCAGTGTGAAAGAATCTATCTAACTGCCTGCTTTTTGGATGGCTTTTAATGTTGTTTTTAGATTTATACAAAGAGTATTTTACCAAGGAGCCTCTTCATCTTCACCACTAGAATGACTTTTAATGGACATCCAGTAGTTTCATACTAAGTAGTTTCTTTTAGCTTTATTCTCCCTAGGGAGGAATGCTCTGAATGGCTGGAAATGTCAGCAGCTGCATTAGCTGAAGAGTTTAGCTGCTGCCACCTCCTAGATAAATCTTGCCCTTTTTCATTTCTGTGTTTCTTACTGTTTCTCTCAAAGTCAGCCAAAGAAACTTCCTGTCTGGCATAACACAGATTAGGAACTAAATTAGCAGCTATTATAGATGGGCATTTTTCTATTTATTTCAGGGCGAAATCCATTAAAACTGGCAGAAAAGTTGGCTCCATTTCCATAGAGTCAACAAAATCAAACAGAAAATATGAAGCTGAGAAAAAGGAAGGAATGTGTGCAGCTGCTGGGAGTCCAGCTCAGCCATCGGGAAGTGTAACAAGGACCTGGGCTGACCAACAGGGGAAGTGGATTCTGTGTGAGCATGGCCACTCCCTGGGCTGTTATTTGACATGCAGATGAGGTTTAACATGAAAGTAAATTTGTCAGCATAATCACCCTTTCCTCCAGATTACCTGGTGGTGGGCCTAGTTGGAGGTTGGAAATTAATTATGTGAACCTTTGCTATTACTCAGCCAGGCAGTTTCTGTCTTGCCCTCAAAAGCTGATGAAGTTTGGTATTGCTGATGGTGATGACTTAGTCATGTGCTTTGTCTGAGAATGCCTAGACCCAAGTCTTCTCTAAGGCCATGAGTATTCTTAATATTAATTCTTATACTTCATATGTAGGCATGATGGAAAATACAATGGTTGAAAATAACAGATGAATGATTGGAGAAATCCTCTATGTTGTAATGTGCACCCACCAGCATATTTTGGTAGTTTGTTGACCTCTCAGGAAAAGTCTGTGATATTATGTGTCCTTTTATTCAAGTTATGTGATCCATAAATTCAGAATTTTGGTTACACTGTCCGTTTTACACAGGCTGCTCCTTAGGATATAGCTCTGGATCTGTCTTTCATCCAAGTTCCCCAAAGAAAGGAGAGCCTGTGCTTTACAGTGATAGAATTACATTAAACACATATAGCTGCTTGATTAGAACTGAGATCTTGTGTTCGGAGTTCTTGATGTTGGATACTGGAGTCAGCATATCTCACAGCTGTGCAGTTATTTCCAGTGCCAGAAATCAGGTTTGTAGGAAAGAGATTGGATGTCTTGAGTCATCAGTACAGATTAGCCCCCAGAAATGTTGTGTGTAGTGTAACGGGTTATCAAACTTCTCAGTGACTCTCAGAATGGGTGTTTTTACAGCTTATTGGTAAAACTGTAATACGAAATTTTATTTTTTGACCTGCTGACATGCAGGCCACCTAATTGCCACGGCGCATTATGATGTTAATGAAAATACTGGAAGGCTTTTCAGAAAAACATTGTCACTGGTTTTGAGTTAGTCAAGCATTCAGTCTCACAAGTTTGTTCCAGTTAGAAGGAGAATTGGATGTTGGAGAAAAATGTCTTTCATGTAATCTTGTTTATTTAAAAAGAAGTGCCAAGTACCTTTTCCTTGAGCATAGGAGGATCAAACAACAGGAGATTGCTTTCAGCTGGTACCCAGACTCAAAAGCTCTGTCTAGGATTTTCTTTGTGCTGCATCCCACATTTGCCCAGCCTGCATCTGGATTTTCTTTCTAAAATTCTGCTTGTCTGTTGTCCTTTTCGTCATACCCACACACCAGTCAAACAAACAATCCTTTACATAGCTTAGATTCCTGACTGTTCTTTTATATTCCTTTTTTTAGCCTGTGATGCACTGTGTGTTGGGTTCAAGATTGGGTTTAGGACTCTTTTTCTTTCTTTCTTTTCTTTTTCTTGTCTTCTGTTAGTGCGTTCCTCTAGTTCGGACTACCTGTGAGCACACCTTGCCAGCCTGCTGCTTGCAGAACAGAGCATCTCTGTGGACAAGAGAAAGGTGAACGCAGCATAAAGCAAAACTAAGGCTCAGGTAATCTGCCAAGTCATTGTAGAGGAAGAGGAATATGCACAAATTTTCTTGAATGCTGATTTCAGTGATTGATGTCTTATTTCCTTTTTTCAGCACCCAGATTATAGAATAAACAAACCAGAGTTCTAAAGTGGAGATGATGATGATGATAATAATAATAGATTGTGTCTAGAAGCTGAGTGGTTCTGATTGTGCTTCATTATTTACAAATCCCAAGCATAATTTAATGCAATTTGTCCAAGCAGCACAGTGCTCTTTTATCACGTCCCTTTCCCAGACCATCTATCCTTCTTGCCGAAATGTCTCCAGATTCTTTCATCTCCCTGTGGGAAACTGGCAGACAGTTATGTAAATCCAGCAGGCAGGACCAGCTTCTCAGTGGCACTCAGGACTCTCTTAGAGCAACCCCTGAGCTAAAGGCCACCCATCTGCAGCACCAGAACTGAAGCTTCAGATCCCTTTTCCTCAGCACTCTCAAGCAGAAATAGACAAATGGGGCACAGGGCTGAGTTTGCCACTTCCATACATACTTGTGGATAAGTTACTCTCAGGATATCAGATTTGCAATAACCTAAAGCCATTAGAAATGGTTCATGAACATTCAGGCATGCATACATAATTCATGTTAACTGAATGCATTTATGTGCACGCTCATAAAACGGAAACAGGTTGCAACTTATTAGTGGAATAAATGGAATTGCTTCTTTATAGCGTGTGTTTTATGCTTCTCCCTAATTTAAAGCTAGATCATTAAAATATAAAGTTGGCTGATAATTACAATAAATATTCCTATAACATTTCTACTTGCCAGCTGGTACATAATCTTCCTTTGTTTCTCTTTAAAAACATTTATTCTATTTCAGTTTTTTCAATGTATGCCATGAGGATTTAAAATCCGTGTACTGGTGGGTAACTAACTTCTAAATGAAGGCTTGAGGTAAAATATCAAGTTTTACCTGAGTTAAATTACTTTTAGTGGAGATTCATTGAAAGGATTGGAACCACTTCACAATGGCTGTTGCTCTTGGCTAAATTCCGCCTGCGTTATTAGGCAGCTTTACCAATGTTATGTCAATGTTGTCTAGAGGGAGAAAATAACCCACAACAAACATCACTTACGTTGTGTTGAGTCGGAAAAAAGTGGTGGAAACAGGTGTTTCTTCTGCATAAAAATACCGATATTTTACAATATAAATCCTGAAAATGGAGTAAATCCCAACCATTTTAATTTACATGAAACGATGAATGACCGGATCACATGTGACATCACTTTAGGCTCAGAGAGCTGTGTGTTTTTGGGAAACACAATATGTGCCTCAGCACCACGAAGGAACATGAAAAGGCTTTTTTAGCGTGGTTTTTTTTTTTTTTTCAGTGTTTAAAAATAAAAAGTCCTTACATAGTTCCAGTTTTGAGCTTCATGGCAGTCAAAAATAATTTTCCCTATACTCAAAAATTAATGTCTATCTTGGGGCTTGATATTTTAGCAGATTAATAAGCAGGCATGCAAGTTTAAATCCTTTCACAGTCAGTGCAGGAAAAGGTATGAAGGTGTCCTGTGGAACTTAATTTTCAGAAAGGCCTAGAATCTGAGTGTCTTATATATCTACAATTTTAAACCTGACCATTTTTAATTATTTTAATTATTGAATTTAAACAAAAGCCACATTAACAATTTCAGATTTAATTTTTATTAGATGGTCTTAGATCATAGTGATTTATATATTTGTAAGTAAAAAATCCAAATCCATTCATTATTTGGTCTTCATACCAGTTTAGTACTACCTTATTTTTGGGATTAAAGACCACATGAAGGAAGGTAACTTCAAAGCCACAGCTCTTGCACCAAGAGAATTAACTGAAGTTAGAGCAATTGGAATGACTTCTATTGATTCTCTGATGTATTCTTTTATTTTTTTGCCACAAAGCACAACAATTATTAATCTTAAATCTGTACACATTGATATGGGATGTAAAACTTTCTGTTCTTCTAATGTTCAAGTAATCATATTTACAGGATTTGATGCATGAAGTTTCTTGTATCTCTGTCCTTCCTATTTTAGGAGAGTTGAAATACCAAAGGAAAACAAAAAAGCTCTGCATGTTTTTAAGACCCGCACAACTGGATGAAGCTTTTCCTCTTCCTTACGTCAACCTACATCTTCATTATTTTCATCCTTGCTGCTCCTCCTTAGAATGAAAATGTTAACAGTTTGTCCAGTTTTGTCAAAGCTGGCACCCAAAGCTCCATGGTGCACAACTTTCCTATTTAGAAATGCTCTGAAACATCCTGCTTTTGTTGTGGGGTTTTTGCTATTGGTTTGGTTTTGTCTGACAGAAATCTATGAGCTTACAAATGCTTTCTCATGTTGCTTTAATGAAGCCTGGATGCTACCTGGGTATGGGGAACAGAAGACAGGGATGTTTTCAGATGGACTCGGGAGTTTGGCTCTGGCGCACGGCATTAAGTAGCAACCATTGCTGTAATCACCCCAATTCTTCCTTGGCAGATTGGTTAATAGCAACCTGGGGTTGCGTGGCCATAAGTCTGATGTCTGAGTCAGACTGCCCAGGATGGTTGGAACTTTAACTCCCTTGCATTAATCCTTTTGATGTACGCCATGAAAGCGTAGCCTGTAGCTGTCAAATTATATATGCGCAGTGGGTGTAGTCTGTTTGAGTTCAGGCCTTAGCATCGTGCATTCCAATTCAATTTATTTTTATATCTCATCTTTCACACAGAGGGTCTGAAAATGCTCAACAGTGAGCGACAGAATAATGAGATAATGCCTTACAGAACTGTGAAAAGTGACTTGCATGTAGATAGCAAGCAAGTCAAAGGTTGGACTTGAGTGAGAGAAGACAGCTGTAAATTAAAAGCAGGAGTAGTATAAATACAGAGCAGTTCTGATGGAAGAGACTTGAAAAGTGTATGGAAAAGGTTTGTGTTAACTTCCTGTAAGGGTCAGTAGTAGAATAGTAAAGCTTCTGCATATTCAGTGATGAAACATGGTGCTAAACGATATTTTGCATTGCAGGAATTTGTGTTATTTGGATTGAACAGCATGCTTCTAAATTTGTTGCTTATGGGAGAAATAATATAAGGAGGGAAAGGTAAAAATCTTATGATAGCACCTGGCTGATGATAGACAGAGTTCCTACTGAGGGGCTTAATCAAGACATGATTAAACTGTGTGAAGGAAGGAAAAATATCAAGAAAGGGGGAGTATAAAGATTATTTAAGACAAAACTAATTCTGGTCTGAGCAAGAATCATAATGACAATATGGAAATAGTGGTAAACCTTCTGGCAGGGAATGGGGGTGAGGGGAGGTGACAAAAATATAGGAGTCTGTGGAGATGATTAGGTATCTTGGGCTGGGTGGTCATTCCCAGATCATTTCACATGTCTTTCACCCAGAACATTCTGTCATTTCTCCCAACCTGCTGTGCAGTATCCAGCACTGCAAAAAGAAATTACATGTTCCCATCATGGGATTTTATCTTGGTTTTCTTTGTTAAAGTCTTTGTGACTTTCTTGGTAAGGTCTGATGTGACGTTTAGTGAAGCAGTAAAACTGAGTTCTTAGCTGAAGACAGTAGTGGCAGAATCAGAGAGAACATCCTACCCTCGATCTCCTCTGCAGAAAAGGGCAATATACCAATAGATCCACTTCCCCCACGTTCCTGAACTACCTTAGCTGCATGCACACAACTCCTGATGCAGACCAGGTTTGAACTGAGGACTGTAAATAAATTTACATCAGTTGCATAAAATTGATGGGCCGGCCTGAAACAAGCATAGAAGCTGAGGGGAAAAAAAAAAAAATAGAGGTTGAAAGCACAGAGGCTTAAGCAGTGAAGAATGAAAAAGGTATATAAAGCCTAAAAGTAGAGAAAAGCTTCAAATACAGACTTTGCTCTTTGAGGACAGCATCACAGGCTGATTGTTGGAAAGGTTTGGGAAGGACAGAGTATAAATAACCAGTGCTCTTCTGGTCACTCATCTCTGTTTGACTGCATGTAGGCTGCTGTCTGTGGTTGCTCGTGTCCCATGAGACTGAGTGAATAACTGATTTTTAGATAAAAAGCAGATTTCAATGTATTATCAAATGGTTCATGGTCAGAAGTAGGAAAAAAGGCATGGCAGAAAGATGAAGTTGTCCCAGTAGGAAAATATGTCATAAGGAAGATATCAAGAAAAAGTAAATGGATCTCCTTGTTGGAGACAAGAAAAGTCCTGCCCCAAAATTGCCAAGTGAATTTGGTTGGTCTTTGCTGACTTTCACTGAGCTTCTGAAAAGACCTGGTTTAGAAGGTAACCTCACTCTGATTTGCAGAGCCATGAGCATCTGCGTACAGCTTCCTGCAAATTTTTGATATACACCTTAATATGCAGTGTAGCATGCTATAAAATTGAATTACCACAAAAGCGGCTTTATTCCCAAAGTTCCTTTTATATAAATGAGCTGGCTGTAAATAGCTGACAATTGTGGGCTGTTTCATACCCAGTGATGAGTTTGTCACAGGACCACAGCATAACTGGTTATTAAATATTGTGAATATATTATCTACTAATAAGAGAGTCATGCTGTTTAGCATCGTTGAGATAAGAAATCACAACGACCTTAGCATAAGTCCTGACACAAATTATTATTGTTTACACAGGCCTCCCAGCAGCTGGCTAAATGCAGTTTGCCAGTCAAAGTTTTGTAACTGTGATGCTATCATAAGTCAGTTTATTCTTTTATGTACAGTACAGGGATGTAGTGCACAAATAAGTGCTGATTTCTGCTCCCTTTCCACATACGTTATGAAAACAGAAAGCATGTTTGAAATCGAATTGAAATTGAGAGGATGCTATCTTGCATCTTCCCTCTACCCTTTTTATCAATAACTTTGTCATAGTTGGTGTAAAATCGTAGCATGCCAAGAAAGGTTTTGGATCCAAAAGATTTCATCACCTTTAAATGGCAGTCAGTGGGGGAGCTTAACAGAATGCACGCACTTTCTGCTCTATGGAGTAGTTAATAAAATATGAACTTAGCACACAGTCTAATATTGATTTCTCTGGGAAAGACTGGATTGATATTAGATAATGATGTTGCATATGGACAGCAAATGACTTAAAAGACCTACTCAGCTTTTTGATATTCACACTGCACTTTCAGCACGTTCTGCAAATGTACCAGAACATTTCCTATCTAACCAAAATGAATGCACCTGATATTTGTCAGAGTGTTCGTCAGCGTTCTCCCTGTGCCTCAGTGAAATGCTTTAGGTCAGGTTTTGCAATTTAGGAGCTTAGTTAGAGAAAGCAGTGATGTACCCTCTGAAATGCAGACAAGGAAACCTTCTAATGCACCTCAAAATAACAAGTGTTGGCTTTTCTGTCTTTCAGAAAATTAGTCAAAGAACGCTCTGGCCATTCTCCGGGGAAAGCAAAATCTTGACTTTCCATTCCCTTGCATTGCTAGCCCAGAATCTCATCTGTATCTCTACAAAAACATGAACATAGTCAGAAAATTGTCAGAGAATGCCAAAAATTTGGTTAGTTGTAGAGTTGGGAAAGGAAGAGTTCTGTTGGCTACTATCGTGTGTGGGGTCAGTCCTTCAGTAGCTTTTGGTACTGAATTTATCTTAAGGTCTCTCATTTATTAAACCACAGATCTAGGCAAAAGACCAACTATAAAAAATTCACTTTTGCTCATACTATCTCTTTGCTGAGATCTTAAGAACGTTGTATGGAATAATGCTCCATATAATTGAGAAGAGTGTATCTCCTATTTTTGGAGCTTTGCAGTGAGCCCCAGCCAGCATTAGGGCACAGTACATTTAAAACAAATGGTTTAGCAGTGGATAATGAAAGCCTAGCAAAAGGAGCAGGGTGGAAATTGGGCTCTGTGGCATGTGGAATATAGAGGGGTGTAGTTAAGACTGCAATTAAGGTTGATGTCAGGGTTAGCAATAGACTGTTCTAAATAGGGGGATGAATATTTTCCCTCAATAAAGTCTGAGTATCCCTATGAAGAAGCTACCGTAGCTCAGTCTGAAACTATGGGCCCCATCCAGAAATAATTGAGAGAGGATATTTGGCTTGTGGTAGCCAGAGTAGATGATAGGAATTGTCTTTTATGGCTTCAAAAATATGACTGTTTTTCAAAGGATCTGCCTCATAAGATTGTGAAGTCTGGTGATTTTTTAATTCGTCTTATAGGTAACTACACTTGGAGTCTTCTGATACCAAATTCTTAAACACTCTTAATGCCTTACAAAGGCACTTGCTTACCTTCAGGTAAGGTAGCACAAAGAAAATGTGAATATTTTTCCTTCAAATTAAGTACACGTTACATATATGTATATATCTATCTATGTATCTTTTTCTTTTACTAATTTTTCTTTAAAGAATCAAGGCTTAAATGACTTTCACTAAATTTATTTGCTTTACGTGTGAAGACCGACGTTTTCTGAATGTAAGTGTACAGATAAAAAGCTGCCATATGGAAACTGGTTAAAAGAGTGGCAGAAGACTAGAGGTGGTTACTTGGTCCACGGTGTATAAATTATTTAATGTGTGAGAGCAACTTGTTCATTAGGATAAAAATCCATGTGCATTTCTAAGCGCACTTCAATCTTGTATGTGGTGGTACACGTTCAAATGCTTCCGTATTTCTTTCTGAAAAGTGTGTTATTTATTTACTACATCTTTAAAATAATGTGGATTGTTTTTTTTTTTTCAGAGATTGGGGTAGGGTGTTTTTAAAAATACATTGATTGTATTTTCCTTTCATAATTAAAACAAATACGAGTAATGGCAAAAGAGAAAAGTTGAAGAATCCACCCAGGGACGTATTTAGTCATGAGGAATAGCTGTGACAAATATTTATTTTCAGTAAAGCTTTTATCTAGTGAGCCTTGGAGCTTTGGAAGGGGTGACGTGCTCCAGGAGCAATGTGCTGGTGCTGCCCTGGTTTGAGCAGCCTGACCTGGGGGTGCCTCAGGAATCGCGGCCTTTTGGCCACTTGCAGCACTGGGCTGCAGAAACAATTCCTGACCCTGCTGAAGTGGCAAGAGGAAACCTGATGGGCTGCGACCCCCGGCAGGGCAGCTTGGACAGGACTCTGGATTGCCACTGGTATTCTGGGAAAGGTACTTTGGGGTCCTCGACCTTGTGTGGCAAAAGCCTCTCTTTAGCACCTTCTTCCTCCCAGGGCATCGCTGGGTTTAACAGCACGTGGCGCCTTGGTTCCACACCAACTCCAAGGGAAGGCTGCCACCTACTGAACTCCTGATTTTGTTGCCTGAAACATCTGTATTTGCCAATTTCTCACCCCGAGCAGTGACCAAATCCTGCCTTTTATTGTGAGAAACGTGTGATGATCGAGGTCGCTGCATGACACAGCTCTATATATCATTGCAAATCTGGGTTACTGCAGCCTGGCTCTTGCTAACAGATGTATTTTTTCTTTTTGTTGCGAGTATTAGAGCATGTATTTTAACACATTAATTATGAGAGACAGCAATAAAAGTGAAAATAATAACAGCCCAAGTAGCATTGCTATTTTCTGACCCTGATTTGAACTCTTCACTGCTCTAAGTGCTAAACTGCTAAGGATTTCTTTGGAAATATGCTAATAATTGAGGTGATATTTCAGTCCCAGTCTCACAAAATTTAGAAGTGTCTTTAGAAAGAATTGAACCAATAAGACTCCTCCCACTTCCCACTAGACGCTCAAGTGAATTTCATCAAAGGTTGTCATGCAAAAAATTTCAATTATCATTCCATAGACATGGATGAAATGAAGTATATTTGCTCCATAAACTCTTCTATTCGTTCCAGGATGATGAAATTTCAGATGTCTTCATGGTTTTTCTTTCTAAAAATCTTTCTTTCGGCAAAGCAGAGGGAAAGAAATTCCATTTTTGGACATGTGCATATTCATTTCCAAGGGAAAACAGGACAACTTCAGTTTAGTATAAAAACAATCTCACAGAATGAATATTTTGGACAACTTTTAGATATAGCTTCAAACTTTTGTTCAAAGTTGGTGATTTGGTTTCTCATGAATAATTTGGATTAGAGGATGACAGTAGTAACTTCATGGAACAAAGACAAGAATCTCCATAATACAAAGCTTTGTTTCACGTGCCTCTGCTAGGGGGAAAAAGAGACTGAAATAAATACTAAAATGGGAGCAGAGAGGGCCTTTCTGATTGGAAAAAGCACTTTGAGAATTCTATGAAAGGATTAGCTTAGATTTGCATCACAGTCTTTTGGTGACCTTGTATAAACAAACTTCAACTAACTTGAGGTCTTTCTTTTAGGCAGCTGCTGGACCATTTGTAAAATTAAGTTTGTTCATAGTTCCTGCCACACTTCAGCAAAATCATCTGCAGACATTCCCTCAAAATTTGGCAGAAAATAAAATAATGGATGGGGGAGGAAAAACTCAATAGAAAACAACCTCAAAAGCATCAAATCTATATATTTTATTTTATTATTTTTTTTTTTTATGATTTGCAGGATTTAACTGCCACTGTGCAAAGTAGTCAGTGCTGTTCTCTGCATCCAGCCTGGCAGAAAATTTTCTTCAAGCAAAATCAGCAACGTCTTGTGTCACAATTTAGTTCCTGGTATTGCTAGACCACAGAGGTAACTCTTGGCCAGGAAATTCCCATTACTTCAGTACTTTCTGCAGTTACACGTTCCTTTTGGTTGTGCAGTGAATTTCTTAAGAGCCATCACAGTTCACAATTGGTGCACTCGAGTGGAGATAATATTTCTTCTAGCTGGCAGGTGATTCTAGATATTCCACACTTTGGAAAAGCCAGGTTGTGACTCAGTCATAGCAGAACCTACCCATACTCCTTCACCTTAGTTTTGCACTCGTTTAAAGGAATTATCTCATGGATTCACTCTTTTTCCTCTCAGGCAATCAGAGCCCCTGCTGTAGCTTTGTACTTTGGGGATGGTGCAGACAAGACCTGGTACAAATTAGCCAAAGTGTTCAGTCTGAGCTTGAGGGAAATAGGGGATCCAGCCCTGTTTTTGGTTTAACTACATCAGCACTGCTTCAGGCATCCTGAACTGGTTATTTTGCTTTCAGAAAAGAGCAGCTGATATAACCACTCTTTATTTTGTGATGAAGCAGAAAATTCAGTAGAAACAAGCTGGTATGATGTGCTTCTTGTGCCTCTTCCTTTGCCCTCCTCCATAGTTTCCATTCTTGTGTCCTTTTCAGGTGAGTTCTCCCACTCATAAAAGCTGACAGGCTTCAAAGGGTGCTCAAACAGCTGGTTCTGATGTGATGGCTGCCTTTTCCAGCAGGCATTGGCTTGAAACCCATCAAGTCTTAGCCATCTTTCGTAGGGATCAAGGGCTCAATTCTAGAAAATATTAAAGCATCCAAACACTTGTGATGGCAGTGAGATTACTCATGGGCTTAATGTGCTTAGTACCTGGCTGATTCATGCTACAATAGGAGGATCTTTGTGCTGGAGGAGGAAATAATAAGAGGCTTGACTCTGTAGCTTGTTAGGTGAAGTTCAGTAGTGAAGCTCTCATCACCAAACAGCTGGTATTTAGGGGGTGCTTCTATTTATCGAAGCACGCTTTCTTCGTTTTATTTCCTTGCGCTGTTTATTCAGAGATTTATCTTTTCTGATTATCATAAATATGTAGGCTGCTAGAGGTGCTTTTCCATGTCATGCTTCTTCCTCTGTGCAAGAACAAACTGATGCTTTATTCTATTTGCAGCAAATTGTTGCTGAGTATAGATGGTGCAGAGCAGAGAGCTTCATGTGTTTTCTTTGTTTCTTTGCAGAAAAATGAAGTGACAGGTGCTTAGCCTCATTTTTCATGCTAGCTTTGCCATGCCATTTTCACCAATAATGAAGGCAGCTGCCAGAGCTTGAGGAAATCAGGCGAAAAATTCAGCTGGCAGGTAGACCCAGTCACTTTAAGAAATGTAATCTTATGTTAGCAGATGGTAATTAAAAGGCAGAAGAAATAAAATTTTGTCTCAGTTTTCTGCACTGTTACATCAATTAAATCTGCAATAGAAATGCAAGCAGAAAATATAATTTATTTTCATGTGGCTACACAGTGTGATTGTATGCAAATCTAACAATTTGTTTTGCAAAGACAATTGCAGGTTTTTTTAACCTAAGTAGAGTAACTGATCATTTCCAGAGAGTCTGTGTGTGCAGTAAATCTTCAGTCTTTAATATGCCTAATGCAATGAAAAGCATCTCCTTGTTTTCTATTCGCTGTTAAACCTCAAATTATGTTCTGCTGTCTGTACGCTTCCAGCTTTCAGCAACACCAATTTAAATCTGAGCAGCTCAGTCTATCTGAGTGTGGAGGACTAATCTAGCCCGGGCCTCAGCAGGGGTGCATCCTGCTAAAAGAGACTATCCAAAAAGTGCAAGCTTGAACTGGGTAAGAGTTGTTATGATTTTGCAGGAAAATGATGTTTCAGCTCTGACAAGATTTCTAAGGATTTTCTGTTGTTCCTGCTGCTTGCAGACATCTAGCTTTGAGGACAGGGCCTTATCATCTCTCATATGTTACTACTTATGGCTTCTAGGATCACGAACAACATGTGCAAATCACTTGAAGTGTGAAATAATTACATAATTAAAGCTCATTATGGCAGAGGCGAAATGCTGGTGTAGCTATGTCACTGTTTCCGGAGCTGGCTGTGATTTGCAGGGCTTTTATGAGTCATGCACAAATATTCACCCAATTTTAGAAAAATTCACCCAATTTTGCATGTTAAAGTATAATAAAACTTGAATGATATTTTACCAAGTGCTGTTATTAATTTTTAAAAGACTTAGGGTTATTTAGTTTAAAATTGATTGACCAGATGTTTATTCTGTATTTCTGCAGATCCAAGCCAGGTTTCTCTGTGATGCTGAAACCACACTTCCTTTCTTACCTCTCTTGCACCAAGTCTGCATTAAAGACAAAAAGAAATAACCTAGATATGTTGTTTAAAAGTGCAGTTCCCCGTTCCTCTGTCCCATTGACTGATTGCTGATGACTTTGAACTTAATGGAAATTTTATCGCTGTAGCTCCCATTCTAGTGAGACTGGCAGAGCAAGAAACATTTTTTTTTTCAATTTTCTTAAGTGTTCAGTTGAGCAGAAATGCAAACACACTCCTTAAAGCTACAGTGATCAAAAGCATCACTTCAGACCAACGAGTTAATTCTAGTTGTGTCTGATGAAATTCCTGCTCATTTAAACTTATAAAAATAGATGATCATATAAAGATGTTGTATTTTTATAAGTTCTTATGAGTAACAATGAATATTCGCTTTGAATCAGAATTCACATTTATTTCACTTTTGCCCACGGAGTATCTCCATGCCTTTGCATTTAACCAAATACATAGCATTTAACTGAGAGATTTTACCTAAGAAATTCCAGAGAGGGAAAAACCTGGATGGGGAAGTGAGAAAGGGGCATCTAATTTATTGAGAGGGAAGCATACCTCTCTTTCCAGGTGCAGATTTTCCAGAGTGGGATCACCTGTCATGAAGAGTGGCCGGGACGGGTGTCAGACTCTTGACTGATGCCACACACATCCCAGGGAACCACCAGGTAACACAGAGAGCAAGTGTGGGGTCACGGCTTCTGATCCAGGTTAGACTGGCGGTGACTGGAAACACCTTTATCTCCTGGCATGGTCTCTGAGGTTGGTTTTTGCTGTTTTTTTTAATTCCAGGTCACCAGGTTTGCCCCGTGGTCACTGATGCTGACCACTGGTGTCGGCGGGGGCAGAAGGGGAGCAGAGGCTGCAGCTCCTGTCACACCCCACCCACCCCAGGCTGGCTGAGCACGGAGTGAACTTCAGCTTCTCTGGGGCCCAGGTGCTGCTTTCGTACACGCATCAGGTAACAAATCCCTTGACACGTTGTAGATGCTGAAAAGCTTTGGTAGAGAAAATTTTTCAGCTTTTTGCAGCATTCTGTGAGAACTCTGTGGTTTTCATGAAAGCTATAGTAAACACTGCTACAGGTTCTTTGCAAACTGGGTTTTTATCTGTGCACCTGGGATTTATTTTTCACAGTTGTTATGGTACACAGTGAAATAATATTTTGAAGTAGGTGGTGTGAGCTTTGGCCAGTGGGACAGGGGGTGGCTGGTCCAAGATCCAATGACCTCCTGTCATCTTTGGGAACCGAGTTACATAAACCCAACTATAATTAATTAAATAACCACTTTCTTCCTGAACTTGGATCATGTAGTTTCTCGCCGTTCTCGGTACTTTACAGCGACAACACGTCACTGAAGTTGTGGGCAAGCAGAAGGTGTGGCTGTATTAAAAACCCCTCTGTTCATGCATCTGGGCAGCAGCAGCAGCTCGCTGAGCCTGTGGCTGGGGATGCCCCCTACAACTCTCAACACGTTTCCTTTGCTCTTGCTGCCATCCTGACCCAGAACGTTCTTGGTAGCTCATTCTTTGAGCTCTTGTTCTCCCAGCACTGCTACTATTTTCATGTGGTGTGGTGCTCTGAAATATTTGTGTCCACAGAGACCACAAATATATTTTCTCTAGAGACCCAGGCCATGGCTGATTCTTGGGCCTGGCTGAAAGGTTAGGGCTTTAACCCATCCTTCCAAATATCAGCTTGTAGCTTCCTAGTTTTTGTCATGTTTGCCTCACCACCCTGTCCAGCCTAAAATGCTTCTGAGTATCAGAGATGGCAAAGGAACAAAATAAACAAAGGAATTAGCAAGGTAAGAATACAAGTGGGAAAAATTTTCCCTGCTGGCTCTGTGTTAAATGGGAGAGCACTTGATAATGTTGTGTAATATTCTTTATCTTTTTTTTTTTTTTTTTATAGCCTTATCATTGTACTTGGGCATTGAGTAAGGTATTCCACCACTGTTAAGCCTTTTGCTTTCTCTAGACACTGGCATTTAACCTCTAAGTTGTTCAGCTGCAGGTTTTAGATCTGGAAGCTCCATTTGTAGCTGGCTTTGCTAAGGTAAGTCTGTAAGAGGCTCTAAATGCCTGGGGTAGCTGAGGATGTTCATTGTTGTCTGAGAAGCCAGTGCTGCTGGTTTTGAAATTCTATCTGTGCCCTCTGAGAAATGTTCTTTTCATATACCCAAAGGATAAAAACCCTTCAGCTAAGGCCCTCCAAAAAATGAATGCTGTATTCCTCCTGCCGGGACTTTGTCCTGAAGAAGGAAAGAGATGCTCCACTTGATTTCTCCTCTCACACAGAAATCAGTAAAGAAGGTAATATGAAGTCAAATTTTGAAAATGTGCAAAGCAAACTCAATGCATACTGCCACTGGCCATTCTATAAAATAATGCCCTTGGGAATTTTGTGGCCTTATTCTTAAAGTGCCCTATTTGGGGCACTTAGAGAACACCAATAGGCTTAAAATGCTGAACAGCCCTTCCTGATAAATTTGGGTTACTGGGGGTGTTGCATCCATCACTAAAATCACTGATAATAAATAAACAAATTCTGGCTTCAGTATTTATGCCCTGCCCTTTGTGAATCTTCTAAGCAGTTTCCTCCTCCATTTTCAGAGCTGACAGAAATCTTGGGCATGGTTTGAGAAATGGAAGAGGTGTTTGGGCTAGGAAATGCTGTGGTTTGAAAATAAAATCAGAGGGCTTAAGTATGCTCTAAAAGAGGGAGGTGAAGTGGGAGAACAAGAAAATAGTTTGGATTCAGTTTGAGGTTTTCTTTTGTAATACTTGCCCTCAGTCAGCTTGTTCAGCAATAGTAATTTCTCAGCACAATGTCAGGTACATAAAAGAATGTGACAGCCTTCCCTGCTAGCCCAGGCTGCCTGATGGAAATTATCATTCATTATCATTATTAGTGTAACTAAACAAGCCCAAGCCTGATCCCATTCCAGTGGCACTGAAATGGCAACAATCCCAGTCACATCAACAGTCTCGGCTCAGGCCTGAAGCTCTATTATTTGAAGAAATCCAGTGGTGACTACTGACTGGAGTACTCTTATTTTATCTGGGATTTATGTTCTGTTTTTTAATGGAGTGTGTTAAATGAGAAGCTTTAAAAGACTAGCTACTACAAGAAAAATAATTTAATGTGATTTTATAGTTTTTATGGATGTTACCAGATGTAGCCAATCAATCAGTAAAACAGCTTTTCTTGGAGAGCATTCTACTCCGGTGGCTAAACTTCCATAATTACCCTGCCACCATAATTAAAAATTATCTAGACTCCTTCCTTCTAGTTTGTTCAAGTGGATGAGAAACTGATAAGATGGAGTTTCAGTGCTAGTGACATCTTATCACTTGGCAGCTTTCAAATGCAGAGTGTTTCAAAATCAAATCTCTAAGACTGCACATTACTTTGAGGAAATGTGTCAACAAAATGTTGTCAGCTCCTTGCCTCTTCACAAGCTGTACAGATTTCAGATGACTCTTAACCATAGCTTGTCCATCAAATCAGCAGATGTCCTTTTTGGCACTATTGGTAGCACATTTAGGGTGGCTCGTGGCTTTTTTTAAAAGGCAGGAAAGAATTTCTGATTGTAACTGTGGCCTAAGATCTAGTTTTAAGTGAGTAGAGAGGAACAAGTGATGCTTTTTGCTGATGTACCCGGCGATGGGAAGAAGGAAGCCCTGAAGACTTTGGCACTTTGCTCATTTGATCTCAGATGGGAATGGGGTGTCCTGAAGGACAAGAACGACTAATTGGAAGCTGCTTCTCTCAGCTCTAGAAAACAAAACAAACTCTCAGAGCACTTGCTCAGGCTGCAAAGTGTCACATGTCTTGATGGTTTTTCCTGCTGTCAGTGTAGTATGTAATTTCCACCCTTTCAAGAGGGACAGCACTGAAATAGCACCCATTTCCCTCTCTGAGAAAAGCCTCTGCCTGCGAGGTGCTTCTGGCTGCTATTACCCCTCCTCTTGTGGATTGGCTCTGCTGGAGAGGTCCAGCTGTTTCTATTTTCATTGAAAGGGACTATAATACACAGATTCAGCAGGTTTAATGTTTTACATGCCGGTTTAATAGATTGTTAGGCTGGAGCCTCTTGTCGTGAGCTGAGAGATGGTAGAGTGCCTCTCTCAGATTTATGTGTGTCCTGTGGGTATCCTCGTGTTGTACTTACCTAGTGCCTTTTTGGGCTGCTTTTATTCCCTAAGGTTCACTGTGCATATGCTTCTCAAATAAAACAAAGCTAAAGGCTGTTTGTAGCCTGCCAAACAAAGGTTTGTAGGAAGGAAAGCTGATCTTTTCCATCATAGGGATTCTTCAGTTTTAAATTTAAACTGGTTGAAATACCTTTGGACAGCTACACTTTAAAGGATATTTCTGTAAAATCTGTGCTCTTTGACTCTATCTTTGCTTGCAAATTAAATCTGATTTCCTTACATTCTGTAATAGCTTGCAGTTTTGTTTTTCCTGGCACAAGAGCTCCTTCTGTTTGTCCTTCAGTTAGTCAAAGGTAGAAGGCTCTCCCTGAGAGAGAGATTAGTTTTTCTCACTGGAATTTCAAACTGCAGGATGACAGTCTTCTCTGGCACACACTAAGCTCACCACCATCCACAGTGTACATGAAATCATAATCAAAGACAGATGCCTTTGCCTGTTATAAATAATCAGTGCTGCTTGCACAGACCAGGAAAAATCCTTGTTTAGACTGGTCTTACTTTTTTTCTTGAGACCCTGTGTTTCCCTTGGCCTTCCTTTTTTTTTTTTTTTTTCATCTTTTCTGTGTCTCTAATTCTAGATATTTGCCTAAGGAAATAAAAGGCATGGGGAAAGTAGATCTTGGCACTCTCTGAATTCTCAGTGGATTACCCTATGGAGTGAAATTAAATACACATGACATATAAAAGGGAACAGCCTTTTAATTTATAGCAAAAATCCCGGTTCACAACAAATCCGTTCTTTCCTGTTTGTTCACGTGCATGATGAGAACATGTCATATGCTTCTGTGAAGCTGATATAGGAGCTCTTTGTTCTGTGTAGGATTAATTTTTCTTTGAATTGGTGAAAGGTTCTCTGTAAATATCAAACAGCAATTGTGAATACACTTTTAAATTGGTGATCGAGCTCACTTGCTTTTATAGCAAAAGAGATGGTGCCAGTACAGCACCACCTATTTTAACAGCTTCTTGTAAAGGCGTTGTCCTGCCAACTGCAAATTGTCCTCAAGTAGTGGTGAGATATCTGTCATGTCAGGGCTCAGATCAGAGCCTCTTTTGGGGGAGCATTCTCAGATCTCTTTGTGAAAAAATTCTGCTCTGGAGGTGGATGCCATTGTGATTTTTCAGCCTCAGGCAGTGCTCAAAGCACTCCAGTGCTGAGTTTTGGGTAAGGTTTTCAGCTGCAGACACCACCCTATCAACATGCTTCTAATTCAAGTGTTCTGTACTCTTCCTGACTACACTGTGTGAATGTTTTGCTGTGGTGTTTTGTCCCCTAGGCTTTCCAATTCTTGTGCTGGTTAATTTTTTTCAGGAATGTATAGAGTGACAAGCAGGGAGTGTGAAAAGAGCCTCACACCACTAATGGGTTGCTGCTACACAGCCAACCATGTTCTGTGTTCTTACAGGAGTTCTGCAAAATCCTGACTTTAAGAAATGAGAATTTAATTTTGCTTTGTTTTTTTTATCCCAATGGTTTACCACAAAAAACACCACTGCCAGTGCTTTGATAGAAATCCAGGCTGGTCCTGTTCCAAGAGACCCAGCCTTTTTTCCCCAAAGGTCAACTTTTTCATGAAAAATTAGGGATTGAGAAGCCTTTTTTTTTTTCCTTTCTCCCTGCTTGTTTTTTTTTTTTTTTTTTTTTTTTTTTTTTTTTTTTTTAAACGTATGGGCTAATTCCAGTATTAACTGCTTCAACTCTTATTTCACCATGGTAAGAAAATAAATTGCTATAGTTTCTTGCCCATTACTATTTATAGTTTTCTCCTTTACTGACTGTTTTCCTCCTCTGCACAAGACCATAAATACATTAAAGAGCAAAGGAAGGAATGATTGGTTTGCCTTTGACATGTGGGCTCTCCAGCTTGTTGATATATTAGTCACATTAATTAATCATCTTATAGACTATAGGTTTATTAACAGAAGCATGATCTGATTCAAGTAATTAATCCACTCCTGAAAAAAATACACACTCTTGGCATTAAGGTGATTTATTGATACCAGTTGCCACAAAAACCATGCCAGGTCAGATGTGGTTAAACTGACTCTTGGATTTCTGAGCGGCACTCAGGCTTTGCCTGCCACAATTTTGCCTGATTTTCCACTTCTCTGGGAATCATTTAAGAATTTAATAATATAAGTCTAATGAGCTGAAACCCCCCTGCTTCAGCTGCCTTGGCAATACTATTTCCCCTCTCCTCTGCAGTGAGAAGGATCTGACTCCATTCAGCCACTTGCATTTTCCTCTCACTGAAAATTTCCTTGGCCAGCAGTGCGGGGAGTGTGCAAGGGAAGGCCCAAGGCAGTCTGTGTTTGCAGACCAGCTCTTTCATTTATAGTCTGTGCAACTCTGTCACTCTTCTCTCAGGACGCATTCTAGGGAATGAAAACCCTACGGGGCAAGGTACATGATCAAACTACCACTGAAATTCCTGCTCTATCTGGAGTGCCATTGAGCCTTTGAGTTAGGAAGTGGCATGTTTCCTGAGAGCTGATACTCTGTTTTGGATAAAGACATGGCAGAAATGTCACACTGAAAATACCCCAGTGGATATTTACACCCATTTAATCATCCTTGGGAGAAGTGAGGCGAGTGTCACTGGTGATATGAATGCTGTGTATTGACTTTCCAGCTCTATTGGATATAGCTTAATCAGATTTGGTTAATAAAACCAAAACATAAACTGTGCTTTGTTCTCTGGAAGAGGTTTCCTTTTTTCCCCCTCCTTTGTGTTTTCTTTCTTTCCACCCTGTTATTTTATTTGTCTGTCTCTGATAAAATGACAAATTAGAAAGAAAGCCAATTAATTAACTTTATAAGGGAATGCTGAATTATACTGTCTTCGGGCCACAGTTGCAAACAGAAGCATCTTGTCCAGAAGCATGAATTTCACTAAAGTGTTGCATAAAATCCTTTCAGTTAAACCAATGTGCTCTGCTTAAATGCTTGTTCTTGTGGATGAGGGAAACCCAGCTGATAAATATTTTAGGATGAATCGTGCAGTTACTACATCAAAGTGAATTAATATAGTTTATGCTTTTGTGATTGACCAGCACAAGCTCTGTTGCTGTAAGCCATCTGCAAACAGTCCTCACCTCCAGCCTTTTCTGAGGCTCTCTTTCATCAAAACCAGGCAGTTTACCTGTATCCTTTGTAGTGCTCTGCATGCACAAATAAGGCCATTGGCACTGAAACAGTCCATTAGACTGATTTTTCAAGCACACAAAAGGTATAAGCACTTTCTAGCGAGTAATTGTATATTTGACCTAACGCACTATGTTTGCAATCCTTTCAATTGATGTCACTTGAAACTAAGCCTAATTCGTCCTTCCCCTCACCCAGAGAAGGATATTTGTAAACCAAAATCCATGCAGCTGTGATTTCATCGTAATACCTGTTACACATCTGAGGAGCCTGGCTTAATGCTGCTGGCTGGTAGTCAGCTTGTCTCTGTCAAAACAGTGAGTGAAGAAAAATATTTGCTGTTTGTGCACAGGAGTGCAACATCAAGGATTTCAGTAGGGATGCTGTAAATAAAAAGGTTCATTACAAAAATAACATGTTATGAGCTATCCAAGGACATTTCACTTTCAAGCATGAGTTAAGTTAGCCTCTAGTAATTTATCAAAGCTCAGGTGTCTTGGACTCTGTAAGACTGGTTTGGTTTCTCTAATGATGAGTCCACATCACAAAGTCACTTTGAAGAAAGTGGTTTTTGGGGGCAAACATGAGGCGATAGATTGGAGCAAGGTGAGTGGCTGGAGTGCAAAGGAGACCTTCAGCTCTGTTTTCTGAGAGGTGTTTGTGTGTGAGATGTCAATGTGTGTACCTGTGCTTCAGAGGCAGGCGTGGCTAAATGGGAACGGCCACGAGCAGGGACAGGGACAATACTGCAGTGCTGAGGAGCAAAGACGGGAGGCAACATGGGATGTAACAGGAGCAAAAAAGATTGTGAGCTGGATTTGGACCAGCCTTCTTTTTTAGTTTGCTGGGGGGAATCAATCCTGTCTAACACATTTCCTTTTTCATCATGTCTGTCTTACTTCTCAGTAGTCTGCTTCTGCCACTTGCCTTGATGTTTAAATGGCCTCTCTTACTTGTTCTTCATCCTGGCAGTTTTCAGCGGGACTGCCAAGAAAACTAAAACCCTCTTCCTTACTCTTTGAAAGCATAATCAGGGAGTTAAGAAGCCAAGATTAGTCTTGCTAATAAATGTGTACAAGAGAACTCCTTTGAGGATTTGTGTTTTTCTAAGTATTTGCTTTAAAGGATTATGAGTTTCTACCCTCCCCCAGGGACATAGTTGGAGTTTGTCTTGTCCTTCTCCGTATTGTGAAAGCAAAGAGAAAACACCCAGTCAGTCTGGTCATTGATTTTCCAAAAGACTCTTTTTTCACTATTTTGGCGGTGGTAATGTTTTGCTTTCCAAGGACACTACTGAGACCCATGGCCTGAGGAACTGTGGTCAGTACTCTCTGTTTCCTCCAGGGAATAACAGCAGGGATGGTAGCTCTGTCAAATTAATGTGTGTCAAGGTCACCATTCCTCCCGGGGGCTGGCTGGCTTGCCTTGCAGAAAGGAACAAGGGTCTCTAGGTGAACACAAATTGCTGTGTGAAAATGAGTGTACATTCACAGATATCCAGAATCCTTACTTCGGGTTGCTTGAGGCTGCGTGAGAACACGTCTCAGCATATCTTTGCCTGATCTCAGCTGGTGCACTGGAAAAAGAGCAGGCATGAGTGGGTGGAATTTCCACGCGGGAGCAGAGAAGCTGCACAGCAGCCCGATCACACAGAGTGTTAGCCTCTGTCAAACCAGGGTGAATGGATTCAGCCTGATCAATGACTTTGTGCTGGCTGCAGCCACTGATTACTCTGAGACCGTTCATAAATTATGGTTTAAACAGCACCATTTTTCAAGGGCTTGAAACAATTAGGTGCATGGATTGAAATAACGCAGTGTCAGGGTAGTTTTACGTTGTGTGTCTGGAGTATGTGGTATTTAGTCTTTGCTGTTGGAAGCCACCATCTGTGCAAACATTTTAACTGATACCATTCTGAAAGAAATTTGATGAGCGGCAGAAGAAAAATAAGTTATTTAATTAATGGTTTGGTTGCACATATGGACATGTAATCCCTGGCCAGATGCACTCAGACATTTTGGGTCTCATACAAGCAGCATGGTAGGTCTTTAGATAGCCAGGAACAGGCATCCACAATAAAGTTAATACTGCCAAAACCCCCTTTATTTTTTGGGGGGGTGGGAGGTGCTCTGTGTGTGTACTTCATCCCTCACCTCCTCTTGTGCTTCTGTTTTTGCCTTTTCAGTGCAGCAACAACCCCTTCAGCTGAGGCCCTTTGGATGGCTTTGATATAAACATTCAGAAAGATCAAAGAGAAAGCAAGGCTCAGCTGGTGGCCTTTCCCTTTAAAGCAGTGACTTTTAGGCCATGTCTCTGCTACAGATGTTTGCTGGCAGGGCTGTGTCAGGCCAGGTTTGATGGGGAATTTGATCCCTGTCAGGCAGATTTGCGTGAGGAGAAGCCCTCGGAGCAGATGCAATTTTTCTGGTCATGCTACGTGTGCTTGCTTGGCAGGAGAAGCAGTGAATGGGCCTGGCTGTGCTCGTGGTGCAAGGGCAACTTTGTCAGCTCAGAAGGAATTTGCACGTGGGGGACCCTGTCCCTGCTCCTTGTGCCCAGGCTGTGCAGTGTTCATGGATGTAGCTGTGCTGCCCAGGAAGCAAAGCAGCTGAGCCTTTAAATTGATACTGCTCTCTTGGCAAAGACTCTGAAAGAAATGTGGTGAAACAACTGTCTGGTGTTGAACTGTCTTCTGTTTCAGCGACTGGTTTAGCCTGTGCTGGCACAGAAACCCACTCAGAGGCAGGCTTTTTTCAGCTGGGATGGGTTTATCCTCTATAGTTTAATTCTATCTCATTTGTTGGAAAACCTTTCTATAAAAGCAAGACCTCAGTTTCTCCCCCATCGTTGGGATTTTAGTAGAAATCCTGCTGTGAAGATCAAGAGAGAGATGGACTTTAAAATGTGACTGGCCTCAGAAGCCTTCCCATTTTTGGTGGAAATGTAGTGCTGCAGAGTTTGCCAGAAAGGATCATAATTCCAGTGTTCTAAGAAATCTTTCCTCTTGGTAATGACTTGAACATGTCAGTAATTTAGGTACTTAAGAATTCCTTTCATTTTCAGGATGTTGTGCTTGCAGTGCCAAGGAGATGCATTTTGGGGAAAGCAGCTTAATTTCTGAATGTCTAAAATGGAATTATGGGCTGCTGAGGCTGTGCTTGACAGAGGTGCTGCTCGGGACACACATCTGTGCCCACAATCAACAATCAGAACTGCACCTTCTGGAACAGAAAAGAAATGCCTCTGCTTCCTGCAATGAGAGCTGCTCTTGGCCAAACAAAATTTAGGGTGTGATACTGTTCTCTCCTGCCACAATCGAGACATAATCTAGACTAAATGACTTTAATTTAATTTCTTACTGGTTTTGGTTTTTTTGGTTGTGTTTCTTTTTTGTATAGTCACTAAACATGGTCGAGGGTGTGGATTACATGTGAACTTCAGTGCATATTACTGAACTCCACTAGTGTGAAATCAGCTAAGTGCTACTTAGCACAAGTTTTGTTTGTTGGGGTTTTTAGTAAAAGAAATTACCTTTATTGAAAAACAAGCTTTTACGAATGCTGTTTTCTAATGTCTCCATCTTTTTGAACACATTTGGCATTTACCCCTTTCCTAGACTTTTTTGTTTTTATTTTATCTAAGGTTTTAGTTTTTATACTGTTGCTAGGTTTATTGAGCTTCCAGTAAAGGATTTTTTTTTTTTTTTTTTAATAATAATCATTGGAAGGTGTGGGATTTTTTTTAAAGTATGACCTTCAAGCCTACTTTTGCAACAACCTTCTCAGTTGGGGGACTGATCCAAAGCTCTCTGAAATCAATGGAAAACCTCCAGAAGGTTTCATGAGCTTTGGCTGGGGCCTTTTTTGAGATCATGAGAATGAAGGCATTTTTGGTTTTCACTGTTGCATTCTTAAATCTGAATAAGCAGAAAATTGGATTTATTACTAATAGAAGCAGATCCACAAAAACAAAGGACCTGTAGTTCTCTACTGTAAAGGATATGGTTTGGCAAGATCTAGAGCAGGTAACCCTTACAATGTGAAAAATGCAGACAATTGGAATTAACTGCAACCAAATGTAGCCTGGAAGCACGGCTGTAATTTATAATGCAGTCAGGAAAGCACTGCAGGCTCCTCAATCGATAAGCTAATGGGAAAAAAGCCTGCAATTAATTACAAATCAACTGGGTCAATATCCTTTGAATGAAAGATATGAAATTGCTAACATTTGGATGGAACTTCTTTGCCAAGTATATTTATAAACCTCATATAAAGTACGATGTTTATAAAAAGAATAAAAGCTCCTTTCACTGTTAAAAGGCAGCACTCTGAATGCCTGATTTCCTTTTGCTCTAAAAATTCAGCTGAACAGACTTTATTTCAACAAGTTCTCTACTGTGTATAAAAGAACTGAAGTAATGTTTTACCTTTAATTCAAGAGGTTACAGTGAAACATAAGAGCTGTAAGTAGGACTCCCAGGGTGATGCTGCCCATGACTTCATGGTCAAAACATCTAAAATGATGAAAGTTTGTGGCCAAATGGTTCTCCTAGTAGATGTCAGGACCTGAAGTGTTCTGACTGGTGATCTTGGCAATCTAATATCTTGTTACATTTATAGAAATAGCCCCAAAAAGGGCAGCCAGGGCAGCAGGAGGTGGGCTAATGCTGGCACTTGAAAGCAGCTTGTTGTCTGTGGGGTCTCAGCTGCGAACAACTCGGGGCCTTTACAAGTTGCTAAACTGGGAGTGCTACTTACCCAGAACACTTTTCATCCTTCACTGAGGATTTTTTCCATATACATTTTATAACACTTCTGCTTTTTATTAAAAAGGTGGAAGAGACTTTTTGCCAAGAAGGAAATAATAGTGTTAAACTTGTGAGTCTCTACTTTTTCTTTTTTTTTTTTAGATAAGTTTGTTTCGTTACCTTGCTGAATGCTTTTTATTGTCCTTTACTGGGGGCAGTGGAAATCAGGGGATCACATTGTAATTATATAACATTAATGAGACTTCAGCTGAAGTGTAACTATTCTTGAACTGTAACACATTTATTGATAGTGGAGAATCTTTTCAAGCAGACGGACAAAATGCCCTAAAAGACATCGACAATAAAGGAAAAGGAGGACAAGTTTAGGGCTTGATTACTTAGTTTCTGCCCTGTACCTCCACTGCAGAGGCTGCTGGATTTAATCTTTATCATCACAGAATTTCAGAGATATTACTAGGCTTCCCCGGTTGTCCGAGGTTCCTAGGGTTGCTTGTTCACATTAAAAATATACCAGTTGTCTTTGTTGCAGAGAGAAGAGCAATTTTTTTTTTTCAACATGCAAACAAGGAAATAAAATTCTGCCCACACAATGTTCCTGGGTGCACCACGGAAGTCCAAACCACAGCATCCATGGGAGTTGCTGAGATGTGATGTGTGAACAGCGCTCCTTTGTTTTCTTCATCTTTCAGGGTAGAATGAGGCTGCACTTTCCAAGTCAGCGAAAGAAAATATGGACATGTGGAAAGAGGAAGAGGATCTGGACGAGCACATGGAAGTGGGTGAGCACTGACCCATTGAAAGAGGGTCTTTACCCAATGGCAAACGTCTGGAGCAACCCCTAGCAGCAAGTGCAGGAAAAGGGATGGTTACTTTTGTGTACTTGCCAAATTCAGAAGTACCTTGATGATGAAATTTTCTTTTCCGCTTTGCCAAATTTTATTTTTAAAAAAACTCCTGGAGCCCCTTTTTATTTACTGGTCAAATACTGATAAATCAGGGTCTTTTCATTTATCACAGAATCACAGGATTTGCTAAGTTGGAAGAGACCCACAAAGCTCATCCAGTCCAACTCCTGGCCCTGCACAGGACCATTCCCAAGAGTCACACCATGTGCCTGACAGCATTATCCAAACACTTCTGGAGCTCTGTCAGGCTGGTGCTGTGACCACTTCCCCGGGGAGCCTGTTCCAGTGCCCACCCACCCTCTGTGAAAAGAACATTTTACTGATACTCAACCTAAACCTCCCCTGACACAACTTCTGGCCATTCCCTCCTGTCTGTCGCTGTCACCTGAGAGAAGAGAGCAGTGCCTGCCCCTCCTCTTCCCTTCACAAGGAACTTGTAACTGCTGTGAGGTCTCCCCTCAGTCTCCTCCAGGCTGAACAGACCCAGTGCCCTCAGCTGCTCCTCACACGGTTTCACCTCCAGACCCTTCACCATCCTCCTTACAGTCCTTTGGACACTCTCTAACAGCTTAATGTCTTTATTTGTTATCACAGAAGCCAGGAATTCCTGTGCTGTTTAACCCTTTCAGTATATTTTATATCCAACCCAGAAGTTGTCATGCCATTTACTTTTCACCTCCAGACTCTTAGTACTTGGTCATTTCATCTTTCATCTTTCTGGAGACTGAGTTCTGATTTGAGCTTGCAGCAACAGGGAGAAATACTGGTCAGCCTCACCTGGGAGAGAAATTTATTATATAAATGTCCAAAACGTTTTTTTATTATTTAATATATATTATATTTAATTTTATATATATTATATAAATGTTAAAAATAACCCAAACAGAACATTAAAAAAAAAATTCCAAAATGACTGAAAAAATGAATGGCTGATACTATTTTAATGAAAGATAATATTAACACAACACCAAGAAGTACATCATTGGTTTAGTCAAAATGTTAGTGGCATCAGTGGTGATGATACAGACACATGAAAATTACCAGAGAAAATGTCTGAATTTCACATTTACAGAAATAGCACTGCAAAGCTAATACTGCTCTTACTCCAAGCACATTCCACCTGCTCAGGAAGTTGCAGATAGATTAGAAATGTTGATGAAATCTGTACGACAAGAAATTCTGTTACATCGACATTAGCTGATTTCCCCTCAACCTGCAGAAGCACAACCATTTTTTTGTCTGTGTTTTCCTCATTATATATTCAAAAGACATTAAACACATGATATCTGCATTAAGAACTGATTTTTTATTAAGCCACAGAAACTAATTGGCACTGAAATTTGTTTTCACATAAAATTCATGAGGTTAAGTCCTTTGAAAATTAAAGCACAAAACAAATACAACCAAGAAAAAACCAATCAAACAAAACTTACAGCAGTTTTACATAGAGATATCTGCATTTTTAGTCAACTAAAGAATGCTGCCTCCACAATTCTATTGTAGGCCACACTTCATTCCTTTTGACTTTCTCTTCAGTTAATCATTGGGTTTCCTAAGTACAAATGCATTATGACAATAATCAGGTTTTAATTTAAATTTAAATGCATTCCTTAGTGTATCGAGTCAAGCTGTCTTTCTTCCTTCCTTCCTTCTGATGTGGCTTTTTGGGGGAAAGTGAGTGTAACTGCATAGAATTTTTTTCTTTCTTTGTCATTGTTTAGTCAGTCATTCTTTCAGAGACAGACTCTGAACCTTTTACAGTCATTGGCATGGTGAGGCTGCCAGCATTGATGGGTCTCATGGTGTAAGTGGGAATGGAAAAGGGTCATAGTATGAGGAATTTGTGATTCAGGACAGAAGAGCTGAGAGAGCTGGGAAGGGGAGGCATCTTGAAAAGTATGAAGCTTGAGGTAATTTCTCATCTTCTTGTTGTATGCTGCTATTTCAAGAAATAGCAGTGATCAGTTATTTAAAAGAGTAAAAGGGAAGAAAACACTTATCCCAGCATTGCCGGCGTCTTGTGCTTGTTTATTTTGATGACTAAAATTCTGTGACATGCTACAGTGTGGCCCTTCAACAGCTGAACAGCAGACAAAATGCAAAACCAGTCAAATCAGGTTCTTTGGTGGGTTAGTTCTCACTACACAGGCGTGTCCTTTCATCTAAATTTCAAAGGTAGTGCGACATTTTCTTCTTTAAAAAGGTTGGAGCAGGGGTATTCTGTGGTGTATACGGCCCTTCTTCTGTTGCACGTTATTTCCAGCATGGGGGGTGGCTTTGCTTGATGTCAGCTGCCGACACAAGGCAGGCTCTGGACAGCAACAAGCCTCAGAAACATCTGCTGTGTGGGGAAGGCACGAAGTGGGGAGTGTCTCACGTGTGCTGCTTATATCCGGTGGCCTGAGTTCAAATAAATAATGAAATAGGATTTCTTGCTTTGATTTCCGAGTGTGCTGTTCCTGTGTTCCATCACCTTGCTCATTTCGGTTCAGGTTACCTGCTTGTAAAACGCGTTCCACAATATTTGCTTGATTTACTGTGATTAAATCTTCTGCTGTTAGTTTAGGTCCATTTTATCCTTGTTATTTTATACATTGTAAGAAATTGAAGTCTCTTCTTTGGAGAAGGTATTACCTTCATACCTCATGTAAACAGAGCAGCACAAAATTCTAGGATGAATTAGGGGAAGCTGTGCAGCTGGGAACACAGAAAATAACGTGGACATTCTTTGCAAAGGAAGCTGGAGGTGTTGGGCGTGGAACCAACGTCTGGTAATTCATCCCTACATGTGTTATGTCCTCTTTCTTCTAAAGGGGCTAACCTGATTTTTTAACAATTTATTAGAGCATTTTAGGAAATCCTTGAGAGCTTCCAAAAATAATTATATAAACCACAGGTGTCTTTTGTGTGAGCTGTACAAAGCAAGCCACATAGAACCAACATCTGGTAGGAGGAGTGGGCTTTTCTCAACATGTATTTTATCAAATTGACAAATGAAGAACTTTGTTTTCTAAATTAAGAGAACAGCCAATCTGTCATGAATTTTAATATAAACTAACTCCTGACCTTTCTTCCTTGTGTGTCCTCACATAATTTCTGTAATTGGTTTTAGCAGTTACGTACATTTATTCAAATGCCGTATCTGGACTCAAACACTCCTTTTGATTTAGATTTAAGTTAAAAATCCACACCTTCTTGCTGTTAAATCAGCCTATAACAAAGCTCAGTTGTTTGGCTCTTAAGAGACAGCAGTGTAACAGAGCTACTCATGGGTTGCTTGAAACCAGCTACTGAAAGGTGTGCTGTACAGAACATTCTCCCGGATTTTCAAAAACTATTTTAGCATCCTGACACAGTGTCTCATTGGTATAAACTGCTGCCAACAGTAGATATAAATTTAGTGTGTCCCCAGCCTGTTTTGTGAAACTATGGCACGATGTTTTGAAACTATGCCAGTTTAGGATACAGGAAAAAGTGCTGCTAGCTCTGGCCTGCTACTGTAAATGTAAAACATTAAAATGATGATTAATGTGAAATTGATGGAATTCAGTCCTGCCCAGGAAATTCAAAGACCTAACAGGGAAAGGAGACAGAAATAGTTATCACCGTTCTGGCACTTGATTTGTTTTCTTGAAACTTGATTCTCCTCTGCCTGAAATCTGCTAGAAATTAGGGAAGATCAACAGCATATGATTGTGAGCCTTTGGCAGAAATGGAGTGCTCTAGGTTGTGCTAACACGGGGTAGTTTGAATTTGGTGTTATTTTTCCTCCCCTCTCTTTTCTCATCTGCCAAATTCACTTTACTTTGGCACTGTTTGGCCTGTGACCTTTTGATCTCACTTGCTTCTGGGGTTTGTTAGTTATTTTTCCTTCATTACCATAATCATCTAACCTGAGCACTTGCCACTGCTTACACATCCTTCTCCAAAGGTAGGAATCAGAATTCAAACCCAGGAGAAAGTGCTTGGACAGCATCAACAGCTGAACCTCAGCTGGTGGGTGAAAGACACTAGACTGAGGAGTTGGTCAACACCGGCTTTTTCCCAGTTTTTTAACAGAGTTATGTGGCAGCTTGGAGACCCCTTGTGTCACAGGGAGACAGGAGAGAGGAGAAGAAAAAGAAGCCTCTTGAGAGCTTCACATTAGCATCTGAAAAGCTGTGCTTAATCTTATTCTGTCCTTGTAGCTATTTCATCCTTCTTCCAGATGCCTCTGCTGCTGCCACTTGCCTTCCTCAGCTGTAAAACAGCAAAAGCACGTCTGCTACCTGATGCTGAGGTGAGTGATTGATGTTTTGAAATTCCTCTGAACACATAAAGTGTGAGGATTGCTTATCTGTTATTACTTTTCTATTATTATCCTAGCAAGATTCCACCCTGGGCGTTAATTTCATTTGCTCGATATATTTATTTGTCAGAAATCCTCTCTCCCCTGTAGTTTGGAAATGTGAATGGATCTGAATGACATAAAAGCAAAATCTGACTGGGGAAATGCTGGTATGGACTGAAGATATATTGATATGTTCCTTCAATGCTGTGTTTATGACAGGTGAAGTCAAGGGAAGAAAACAGTTGTGTCACTGACGCAGAAGATCCTTCAAAAGAAAAAAGTCTTCACCAACACTGCCAGAAATACCCACAATTTCATTCTGATCACATTAAGGTAACTTAATCCCTCTGTATCTGGTACTTTTTGTTTTGTGGTTGTGTTATAGTTGTGCAACAAAATTGAAAAGAAATAAGTACCGTGTTTGGGGTGAATTTCGTATCATTAAATCGAAGCGTATAATTTCCTTAAAAAAGTTAACATGGCAAGAGATTTTAAATGTGTGTTAATTTTAATAGACACAAATTACTGTAATCACATCAAGATATAAATTACTATAATCACGTCCGCTTAAATCTTCCAGTGATTATAATGCCCTTGTTTCAGTGTCATGTTTCTAACAGGATATGAATTTCTTGTTGTGCGTGGTCTTTCAGTGGGTATGACCCTGTACATTAAAGCCCATTGCTCTTGGGGGAGACAACCATCGCCTTCAGCGGCAAAAAACAAGATGGGGAAAGGCGAGAGAAGTCGCTGTAGGTGGATGTGAAAATAGGATAACTCCGAGTCCATCCTGTCACCACTGCTGGAGTGCCAGGTCATCCCTACTCCTGGTCTGGAAAGGGCTGTGGTGGTTGCACAGGGACACTGGAATCCAAGGAGGCATCCAGTGCCAACACTGACTTCTCACAGCTTAGATGGGAAGCGGTGTGGGGAAGGGAAGGTCTCTCAGGCAGGATCTGATTGTATAATACACAGGGGGCCTTGAGGTCTATGCGACTGCAAGGGGTTTTTCCAACAATGCCATAGGAGCATCCTGGAATTTACCAGGACACTGCACACACACTGTACAGAGATCCTCTGTTGAGAAACCTGTGCCCACGTTACTGTGGGTACTTACAGTGACTTAAGAAAATTGCTACCACAGTGAAAAGCACTGCTTTTTCTACAAATTTAAGGGTAAAATGCTGTATGATTTAGCTCCCGTTTTCATCAAAATTCATGTGGACTTTTGTAAGTCAAAACAAGGGAAAGGAGTCTGTTTTGTAACATTTTTGGTATGGGAAAGGGAAAAGGAACTGTTTTGCACTTGAGGCTTCCGCAGCATAATCAAAGAGGGGTGTTCAAAAGTCAAAGATGATTACTGTGCCAGGGACTTTTTTCCCCCCTCTTTCATTTTGGTCAATTTTCAGTGGAAAAAAAAAGTTTGGAAAAGAAGGAAGTGACTTCTAAACTTCTGATTTGCTTTTTGTCAACCCCTTGCTTGATAGCAGCTTTGACAACCTATAATTTAAATAACTGTACTTTTGAGAAATATATTGTCCAGGGAAATATTTTCCCTTATTTCCTCTCAATGACTGGGGCTGTTCATTGAGAATAAATATGTAAATACGGTTATTACCGTGGAGGAGAGTTAATAGCCTCTAATGTCTTAAAACCTGTGAACAATCATGCCCGTGAGGAACTCCTTACACAAATAGTCCTGGTAAAATCAACAGGAGTCTTCATGTGGTAAAATTACTCATACAAGTAAATGTTTGAGAGGAAATTGTCACTGTTCCTCTCCCACATTCCTCCTGTTCTTCCATGAAAGAAAGCCAGCACATGAACATCAGAAGGCATTTTTAGTCTAATATGTCCCAAACAAGGATTTAATCTAGACTAAACAACTGTTTCGAGTATTTGCTGTAACTGTTATTGAAAATGTTTTGAATTTTTCTATTCACTTTCTAGCTTATGGTTCTTGATTTAAATCATCTGCAGTGCTGCTACTTAGTGTGTTCACTTGGTATTTAATGTTTAGAATGCCTGCTTATTACAATTTAATAACCTCTACAGTTCAGCTGCATTTTACTTAAAAAGCATTCATTACTCTAAAAAGATTTTGGAATGAGTGATTCATGCAAGGAGCTAAAATAGCTCAATTTTGTGTCCTGCTAGCAAGACACCAGATATTTGTTTAATTGTAAGTGCTTATTCAAAGCATCTACAATTAGCTGTAGTGCAGTTTTGAAAGAAACAGTGTCCACAAGGAGCTGCCATTTTTGTGGGACATGAAGTTACTTCAAAAGTCACAATTTCCCCTGAAGGTACTGAACTTGCCCAATTACGCTTCTAGTTGGTTTATTACAATTAGTGTCTTTTGGTAGAGGTTTTTCATGGATAAATGAAAATTAGCTGATAAAACAGCTATTTTCATGAACCAGGTAATAAAACTGGTCACAATAGACCTGTGAGTTTTGGGAGCAGGGGTGCAAAATTTCGCATGGTGATTTTAGGGGGTTTGGTTTTTTGGGTATGGTTGGGGGTTTTTTTTCACCTACTCTATAATCCTTGATCCTAAAGGTAAAATGATAACTAACTGCTTTTCATTTAGGCTGATTGTGAGTCAAGCCTGTATCTGCTGTGGAAATTAACTGATGCACCCTCTAATTAAGTCTCTGCAGCACCTTCCTCCTACATAAAGGGGCAGGTGGATTCCTGGTTGTTTCCTGTGGTCACCAGTGCAGCTGAGGGACCCATCTGAGTGACAGGTACTTACATTCATTTGGAATTTTTAATCACAGCTTAACACTTGTCAGCTTCAAAGTACACACGGTTGGGAAATTAGTGTTGCATCATGTGATGCAGCAGTTGTGGGGCTGCAAAGAAAACAGATCGTTCGATTATTTTTTTTCTTCTATGGCTAAGGTTAACTGTCTGGACAGCTGCGAGTCAAGCCTTCAAGGCACGCTGCTTTATCTGATTGGTCTCAGTCTTGATCCGGCAGATGAAAGGAAATGCGAGGAAGTTTCCAGCAGAGATCATTTTGCAAGTCCAAAGATAAGGGCAAGGTCAAGTTCACTTGTGTTTTCACAGTATCTGGTTACAAACATCAACCCATGGGCCACGCAGACAATGCGAGTTTAGTCCGGCGTTGGTTTGCACCTTCAGGAGATTTGTGTTGCTGGAGGAGTATTTTTCATGTTCTGTTTACCAGCGTCAAAAAGACCCACCACAGTAAAGCAAGAGCAGTCGCCTTTCTCAAAAGGTGACTCTTCCTTCTAGGGACCAAACATATGGTGACTTTATCCAAGTTTGATGTCTGACTTGCACAGGTGTTGCCAGCCTCTCATGGGGCTGCAGGGAAATGTCTGTATTTAGTCAAGGAGAAAGTTGTCAATATCCGTGTGACGTTATTGCAACCCCTAAGGCTTCTCCTGTAGGAAACTACCGCTTCTTCCATGCCCTCAGAACTGTGGGAGTTACTGTAGGAATCTGTGAGGTGGAAAAATAGAGCCTCTTCTTTTTTTTTTTTTTTTTTAACAGTGTCCTTTATGGTTATTGTGAGCAGTGTGTGAAACTTGTGGCCTGCAGGGTGGAAGGAGCCCTCTCTGTCCCCTGAGGCTCACCAAAAAAACATTTCCAGAGTTATGGATGAGCATTGCCTTGCAAAACTCAATCCTACGCACCGCCCTGCCTCTGAAAACTGTTCCAGTCTCAATGCTGGCTCCTCAGTTTGTAAACTTTTATCTTAATTCCACCAAGGTCTTGGTGAGATTTCCTAATTACTTTTTAATTTCCTAATTATGTATATTGTTATGCTGCAATGCTTTACGGCTTTACGTAATCAGTTTTTCTTATGGCAGAATTGTTGCTTAGTGGTGCACTTGAGCAAAAACCACAATTTAAATTTTCCTTAGCTGTTGCTACAGGCAGTAAATTCTGTGGTTAAAGGAAGGAGCATATTGAGCAAGCCTGTGCACTCTTCCATTCAGTCACCTCAAATGCTGGTTTGTGTATGCTGTGCATGAGGAGCAGGTCTGCACACTTGTGACTGCAGTGTAAATGTGATAGTTCTCAACATCTTCCACAGAGGAGCAGAAGTTGTGAGGGTTTTCCTCTCCTTTTTTTTTTTAGATGTCTTCATTTGATATTTTAAAAAGGAAAGTTGTCATCCCCCAAGTTAAAAATCCATACAGTCAAATAAGACAGCCTTCTTTCATGAGAATGTTTGCTATCTATACCATGGAAACAGAAGATTATAAATTGGCTGTAGAATTTCTTAATAGCTGTCACGCAAATTATTCTACATCAATAGAATGCACTCACATCAATAAGCACAGCCAGTACACTGGGTAAAGAGATGCCCTTCTGAATCTTTTTGGGATCTCTTTTCAGAGAGACAGTTACAGAGGTGCAAACTATAACATAATAGTGAAGTTAAGGTGAAGTGAATGATGTGCTGTTACACAAAGCTTGAAAAGATAGAGCACTGATCTGTTAAAAATTAGCTATGGTTTTATTTTATTGCAAATTCTCCAAGGTTCTAGTCTTTTTTGGATTTTGGGATGGGTGGATGGTGGTAGTCCTTTAGTCTTTGGAAAAGCATCTTTTATAATTAAAAAGATTTTGGGATGCTCTGGTCACTTGGATGGTTATTAGGGAGAGCTGTGGGCAAGCTGGCACTAAACTAAACCCTCAGTCCAAATCCCCACTGTGCTCTGAGAGGCGGCTCTCACCAAAAGGAGCATGTCATGTCCTCGTGTCCCCTGTGCTGGCGTTAGCAAGAGCTGGGATGATTTCCTGGGGAATAATGGTAGTTGCATGTCCAGCTGTCCGGCAGCAATCAATACAGAGAGTACTCCCTGGCAGCAGAGGATGCCCAAAAGGTCCAGTGCCAGGTGTCAGGGCAATTCCTGCACCATTTTTATCACTTCCTTCATTTACAAATGCTGACTGCCTCAGAGCATTTCTCTGCTTTTCCGTTCTGTTTTCATCATTTTTTCCTAATACCATGAAACCGTGTTTAACTTCATGCAGCGCTTCCTTCCAGAGAGAGCTGAACTCCATGCAAATTTATCCTGATCAATCTGTGTCCAATCTGTTACTGGCTTGATCAGATAGAAATGGATCATATCAGTGAGGCTGGCACATTGCTCCTAACCTTTCCTGATGGTATATTCAATACTTGAAAATGCCAAAGGTCTAAATTTAAAGGAAGATCTATAAAATCACTGTCTCTTTTCCAAGAGATATACAACACGTATCTCATGTCTCTAAAAGTCCTAGTTTGAAGTCATGTGGTTTTATTCTCATTTAATGTCTAGGTTATGACATATCCCCCCAAAACACACCCCTAGCTTTCAACTTTTCCTCATTATTTTGCATGTTTTTTAAAATAAAAGTAATGAGCATTTGCCTTTTAGTGAACATGTCCTTACTTTTCAAAGCAGTGATTTTTTTATTATTGACTTTCAAAGAGCAAATCAATCCCACTAAGCTGCCACACTTTTTATCCTAATTATTTTTTCAATTGCTGTGTTTTTTGTTCTGCATCTGCATTAGTATAACTTTGGTTTTTTCCCTTTTAAAAATAACATTAATGTTAATTTTTGTCTTTTTACTTTCCAGCTTTATGAAGGCACTATTGACTCGCACCTTTGTTAATGTCTGCCCTCTAAGTTTTAAATGTTTGCAATAAACACACACTTTTGCTGCTGTCATTAGCAGGCATTAGCCATAAATTAGCTACTCCTTTTCAAATTCAGCTTCCAGTTCTCCTAAAGTGCCATCAAGAATCCTTCTCCCCTGCCCAGCCTTACACTGGTGAAGTAGGGAGACCAGTTTCAAAATTCTAAGAACTACATCAGTATAATTTTGTCTGCAGTCAGGAATATACCCGCCTTAAATATTTCCTTCCTTTTTCTTGGCTAATGGAAATCCTTCGGATATTTCTGACAGTGAATGCCCCCTGCAATGTCTCTGCTAAAATATCCAGACATTCCAAGACGTTGGTGGCGGGATCCTGAATCATAACTGTAGTAAATTTCTGGTGGGTGTTATTGCCTTTTTAGATCTCTGTGGGAGATTCTACCTTTTATCTGTGCAATCAGAATCTCCTGTGCTGTCGTGACTGCGACTGTGCATGCAAAGAACCAGTTGTCCAGTAAGACAATTTATTTCAGTGATGTGTTCATGTGACCTGACTAATTCTGAGGTGGGAGCACTGGCAACAAGGAGCATCAGGCTGGATATGGGCTCTTATTTTGGTCCTCAGATAAAAATGGCATGTCTACTGTAAGTATGGGATGGACTATGTGAAAGACAACATTGTGTTTCTCTGATAATCCGCATTTTTAGGTTCTTCACTCAACTGCTTGAGTTTGCAAAGCAAAGACAACCAAAAGGAGATTGTTTTGGAGAGAAGTGATAGCTAATCTGGGATAGCAGTCAAGAAAACCCCAGTGGTGTCATGATTCAATTGTGGGGGGTCAAAAAAAGTTCTGACGAGGTCTTCCATGTGAACCAAGTTTATATTTTAGAAATTCTGCATATTCTGTTGTTGATTTTTAATTGATATCGTACATCCATACATATTTATATCAGGTGAACGGCAGAGGTTGCCTAGGTCTCCTGGGAAAGCCCATTGCACAGCAGCTTTACCTCCCTGTAATTCAGTCTTTCCACCCCTCTCCTCTCAAGCTGGTGTGGATGCCTCACGTGCTGCTGGTGGTGGTGCAGATGTGTATCTTCTTCTAAGGTTTGAGAAGACAACAGTTAGCACCTTCTCCCTGGAACAGAAGAGACACTGGCCTGAGCTGGCAAGGTGATCTAGAAGCTGCAGAGTAAGATCTAAAATTCTTGGTCCAAGGGAGAGGCCAGAGCAATATCAAGTAATCTCAGAAGATCAGACTTTAGTTACAGAGACCTGCTGCCCTCAAACACACTGCTAAGCTCTGCCAGTGTCAGTCTGTGGGGAGGTGCTGTAACATGGGCTGCTTCAGAAAGCCAAATGCTTTGTTCTCCGATTTTTAATTATTATTTTTATTCTGCATTCTACCCAAAGTATTAATTCCTTTGATAAAGTCACTCCTGATTTACACACAAATGTGCCAGGCCCCTTCTGTTCCTGTCTATCTTAGAAGCAGCATGAGAAATTCAGCTTTTCCTCACTCAATTTTTAGTAAAACACAATAATAATTATTTTTAAAATAGAAAACAGGCGCGGGATCTTTAATTTTGAAAGGCACCATTTAAAAAACCAAAGACAGATGGTCACTTGTACCCATAATTTCTTCTTACAAAATGCAATTGAATTATTCTGGGTGGGTTCAGAATATCTTGTTTTCTAGGCATAAGCCAAATTTCTTTTTCCCTCCAGCTTACAGAGGAATATACACTAGATAATTTGACTTTTCCATTTCAGTAAGCTGAAAATGTATTTTTAAACAGCGCTTGTGTTTGAGGTGCTCCTTTTCAAAGGGTTTTCTCTTCTCTGGAAGGGCTTTCTGGCCTCTGATTTCTCCAGGTCCTGGAAGATTGATGCCAAATGTCCCCATTAGGGTGGTTTAGGTGGATATGGACTTTCAGGAGGGACATTTGCATGTGTTTCATGTCCAGCAGTAAGGAATGGACACAATACTCGTGTCTCTAAGCCAGTTGTAGCCAACAGGTTCTTCCTCAGCAGCCTTGCATGGGCTGACTCCTGTGTGGGGTAAGGATGAGTCTTTTTGGTGACAACAGAAATGAATGTCGGGAAAATCAATTCACTGTGTTTTCTTCTGGGTCTTTGTTGCATCTCTGGAGGAAGATGGAGGAAATCCATGCATGAAAAATCTACCAAGGGATATTTAAAAAAGACAACATCTGACTTGAAGTCCCTGAGCCAGAAATCGCTGGGAGTTGGGAAAGGACACCTGGGAAAGCACTGATTACTCTCCTATTACAGTCGTCTGTATTTATCTTTTATCACACAGGATAATTTGGCTTCAGCTAGTACAGCTGTTTGTATGTCTTGCAACTTGGATTTATATGGACTTATTGATACAGTGTGGATGTTCACATGTCTGTTTTAACTACTGCGTGGTGCAGTTCTTCCTAAGTCCTCTTCAGAGCCAAAGGGGAGAAAAATATTCACACAGAAGGTGTTTCAGAGAAACCTTGGGTTCTCTTTGTCCAGGTAATCCTCTCTGCAAAGATAGCAGAGGGAGATAAAACAGCTGAGCTGGCTGATTTAAACTGCACTGTGTCGAGTGGTTTCCACACCACCACTGAATGCACCCTCTTAACACAGGACATGCAGAGTCTGTGGCAAAGTCCTGCCTAATGAAAATTCATTTTGTGCTGTTTCAAAATACCACGTCAGATTTAACAGCTAGTAACAACCATAATGCCACCACTCTGTTTCACGGCTACGAGGAGAGCAAGACACAAAGGGGCTTTTTGTTGGGGGTGTGTGTGGCTTTTTATCACCATTAAGCTGCAGTGTAAAATTCCCTGTTTCTCTTAAGCCCACGAGGGGCATCTCCTGACCCTTCCTGATGCTCGGCAGGGTGGATGGGCAGCTCTTTGTCTCTGTGAGCAGCTGCCATCCTGGTGGCTTTGCCTTTGCTGCCAGCGCAGAGCCCAGCAGAGGAAAAACGAGCAAAGATCCACCCGAGCAGGGCGGGGTGGAGGGGAGGCTCTGGTGGGGGATGAGGTCCCACAGTTTGGAGGCTCTGCTGTAAATGTTTGTGACAGGACTTGCCCCTTGATCTGCACTGGAGCTGCCACAGATCCCGGTCCCATGGGCCTCCAGCCCCGCCTGTTTTCTCACTTTATGAGAGAGAAGCAGTAGGATAACAAAAGACTATTTCTGACACTTTTCACTGGGTTTTTCCCCCCTCTCTCTTTGTCTGGGATTATGCTGAATATAACTTAAGCCCTAGTGCCCTCTTCTGATCTTGGAATAGGTGTCAGTTCTCAGCACACCTGTCCCTGCAGCTCCTGCCCAGCATTGTTTGAAGTTAGGCAAGCATTTGGGGACACAGATATTTTAATTTGTAATCAGCTTTAAAGCTTTCAACATTTGCTCTGATCAGAAACAGGAGCTTAGGCATAAATTAGCCTTTTCTAGTTAAAAAAACATTTTTTTTTTCTCCTCCAGCAGGAGCTGTAGGCCTGATGTGAAGTCCACAGAAGTAAAGGGATAAACCCTTATCAGCTCCTGCCCAGCCCTTCACAGAGCACGTTCTCTGGCCAAAAAGAGAAGTGAAAGAGGTAAACTATTACAAGATCTTCAAGGAACAAAGACTAATTAAGGATAATCTTGTAGAAAATATTACCCTTTTTTTGGATATATTTAACATGGGAAATACCGGTAAGTGATAATTGTACAATTCCTTGGCTTTTCAGTGCTAGTAACCCAAATTTAGTTTGTGTCCTTACATCTAGACATATGCAATGCATATTAGGTATATATCTCTGACACTCAGATAGCTGCAGACTGTATGAATTAGTTCATTCATCATTTCCAGGCTGCCACCTCTGGGATGGAAGGCAGCAGCTGGCAGGGAGCACACAGCAGCTCTCCGCAGCAGCCTCAAAGCCAAGCCAGAAACCCTGCATCCAGTTCCTATTGTAGGGTGGTTCCACACAAGGGGAACTAGAAACCTCTTCTTTACAAAAACGCACGTTTGCTTTCTAAAATAATATTTTTCACTGATAGCCATTGAAAAAAAATAATACAATATTTGCCTGTAAGGCACATGATATATCCAAAGTATGCTGAACGTTGCTAAATCTTCTAACGCTAAATTTACTACAAAAGAAGGTTATGAATTAGTTTTCACAGTCCTGGTTTTCCTGGACTGTGTCTGTTTGCTTATGTTTTAAGCAGATAATATTCTGCAAACTGAGAGCTGTGCAACTGCAAATAAACATTCTCTACTGACCAAACTATTTGTTGATAATTTTGGATGGGAATTTTTGAGAGACTGATGGGCAGATTAACACTAAAGGCCTCTCTAGCAAGAGGTTTAACAACACATTAAGCAACAAAAGGGATATTTATAGCGCTTTCCTGGAATATGCGTTTTCCAGCTCTCTATTGCCATCTTGAGTCCCTGACTGCCTTCAACAGAAAAAGCAAATTGGGGCGTAACACAGGCAGAGACAAAGGGAAAACAGATTTCCAGCCCTGATGACCAGAGCCCTCTCCAGTTACCAGGTGAAAGTCATCAAGTATAAGAGAAACAACACTATTTACTTCGGCTGAGGTTATTCATGCCGTGACACACTGCAGGGAGAGCTGAAGGGAGGTGCCAGGGCAGGGTGATGTTAGTGCAAACTTGTTCTAAGGGGTTGCAGAATGAGGTTCTTGGAAAGCAGCTGAGCTTAGGGCCCGTGGGGAATTCTTGGATATGTGCATCCTGTAGACACCTCTGTCAGAGGAGTTGGTAAGAGTTTAGGGTATATTTGCAGGTGGGTTGTAAAAATCTGAAAGCACTGCCCTCCCTCCTATGCAGAAGTTCTGATACCATTCTCTTTGTCCTAGAATTGCCCTTCACAAATTTCTCACCTTCCTCTGAAAATCAGTAGGATGGGAACCGCGGCACCTGATCCATCCTACGATAATTTAGTATGTAGTTACTGCTTAATAACAAAACCTATGGATTTCCAAGTCCTTTGGCATAGGTGGCATGAAAAATAGAAGCCTGAGGCCTTTCCTATGTGGGCATTTCTCTAACACCTCCTGCTTTTTACCTTGTAATGTTGAGACTCCTTTTTATTGGTTTATAACTTTTAGAAGGCTTTCTTTTTATTGCTATTATTCCCTATTCTCTCCCACTGCCTTATTTCACGCTTGGTAGCAGGGTTTTCAGCCAGTGTTCAGAGCTCAGTATTTTATGAGTGATGAGTGTCCCAGGCAGCAGGAATACAATTGTGAGATCATTGTTACTAATTGAATACTTGGTGGGGGATCTCTTCCCCTCTACTGAGTGCTTGACATAGACTAAAAACAAGCTGCTAAATTTGATTCTAATAAAATCTACTGTCCATAGCCTGTTTTAGAGTCTTGAGTGTATTTGGGCATAATATTAGCAATCCTAAGTACTTTCCTCTTCCAAACAAAGGATGGCGTTTTAAGGTGCCATTTACACCCTTTTTAATAAATCTCAGAGTAGCAGCTGACACTAGCACGGTTTGAACTGCATCAGCACAGGGTTAAATTAAACCCTGATGAAAACAACCTGAGCTGGATTTTCCACCCTGCTTTCTGCTGCTCTACCGCAGCCAATGTTGGTCCTCCCTCTTGGTTTGCTGGCCTGGGAGCTTCTGCAGTGCCAGGCTGATACAAAGAGCTCCTAGACCCCCCTGCCTGGGGCTGGGGGGAGATAGAGGTGCCATTCCTCAATGCCCCAGTGCAAGCAGAACTGTGAAGGTGTCAGGCCTCTAGGCTGTTACTCCACAGACTAATTGGCACAAAGGAAAATTGTATGTTTTGAGAATGTTTTGTGCTGGCTGCATTTGAACAAATGGGTGTCTCCCCAGGCCTCTGGAAACCCCAAGTCATGTGGTTTTGTACTCATTTCAGTACTTGCTTTGCCCTCCTAGGGTCTGGGTGGTTCTTCAGGTCCTGGTAATATATCAGCCTTAGCATCTCTTCAAAAGAATGGCCTCATTTATTGGACTGTGCCTTCTGTGCTCTGCTGGAAGTGGCCTTCCAAAGAGGTGCTTTGGCACACCCATCCTGGGCTCTCAGAATTCACAGAGCTGATTATTTTTAATAACATTCTTGGAATAATCTCTGGATGGTGTGTATTTGCATTTGTATTGATGTCATCCCGCTGCTGCAGCTCTGTCTTCAATACTCCCTTTTATATATTTCCTGCAAGTGCCACATTAAATGATCATGGGATTCTTGGAAAAGCAACAGGAAATTATATAATGGTGCCCACAAGTCTGTGTATTGACTTTTCCACAGCCTTGCTGGTCTCTGAGCCTAAAAATTGTTGGTAAAACAAAGATATTTGATCTTATTTTCTGTTCTTGATTCTTGTTAGTGTCTGAGAAGTCCTGGTCTTTTTCTGTTCTATTATGGAAAAAAAAAGAAAAAAGATAAAAAGAGCTAATTATAGATATTATTGCGGGCTTGATTATAAGGATAGTTGTTTCATTTAGCTTTACATTCTCAAATAACTGTTAGCAGGAATTCAGACTGTCACACTGGGTCATCTGCAAGTGAACTACAACATGCACTGAGATGAGCAGAAAAGTCTGTGTAATAGAATCATAGCTCTGGGAGAAAACTTGCAGGACAATGAAAGAAATAATTGCCTTTTAAGCCTACTTCAGTACATTCAAACCATAAAGCATCACCTGTAAAAATGGAGGAAAGCTACAGGGAAAACTGATGTCTGTGGCATTGTTTCTCAGTACTTGTGGAGTACAAGGCAAAGGTTTCTGTGGAAAATCATAGAAAAACACCTGATGCCAATGTCACAGAAACAGGAATAGCTGTAAGGCCTGTGCTTTTGGCCACATCTAAGGGGTTCTCAAACTGCTTCTTGGAATATTTTGAATATTTGTAGCAGAGAATTCAAAATCCTTCTCTTTGTTGGCCTGAAAATGGCTTCGCTTTTGAAGATACAATGACTCTGGTTTATTGTGGTGGTTTTACCAAATAACTTTCCTCTTTCATGGGTTTAGTTTTTATCTGAGGGATAATATATCCCCTAGATGCTGGAAATAACCAACATATTACATTGCTTAGAACCTTCCAGCCTCATTTGGATAATTCCTTCAGTAAATTCCCTTCTCGTCCGGGTGATTCCCTGATCAATTTCCCAGGCCAGGTTGGGGTTTCAGCACATTCCTTTAAAAGTCTCACCACCGGGTGAGTGCCAGTCCCTGTCTCAGGGTAGCACAGGCTGGGGTGGTGACAGAGCAGTGACCTGCCAGGGGCCCTCGGTGATACAAATGTGTAAATGCTAAAAAGCTTTAGTAAAGAAATCTTTCAGCTTTCTGCAGCATTCTGTGAGAACTTTGCAGTTCTCACAGAAGCTATAAAAAACACGGCTATGAGTTCTTGTAAACTAACTCTTTATCTTGCACCTGGGTTTGTTATGCAAGATTGTTATGGTTCTGGCTTTCTAATATTTTAGAATAAGTGTCTTAGAGCTTGACCAATCCCCTCAAAGAGTAGATAGTCGAGCACCCAATTGTCTTATGCCATTCAACACACTCTTTGCAAACCCTGTTATAAAAATGATAATTTAATTAATTAAAAAAGAACACTACTGCTTTCCTCCTAAACTTGTCGTGCCGTTCCTCACCGTTAGTGCCGCTCACAGCGACATCAACGAGGTGACAAACTGATAGTCACGCACCCAAGGAGACCAAAAGAGCAGCCAGCCTGCTCTGAAACCTGCGATGAAGCCCTTCTCTGCGTTAAAATAACTCTGGTACCAGGAACAGTCTAATCTCACCAGGGCGAGGTCAAAAAGTGCTGTTTTACCCTGAAGCAGAATACTTGACTCGAGCAGTAGATGAAATTAATCTCTCCTGATCTCTCCGTTGCGACTGCTGGACAGCTTCCAAGGCTCGGGCAGGCCTGTGGAGCATTAGCTCGAGTACTTCAGGATTCCTGTGGTCTGAAAAAAAGACACATCCTATAAATGCTGCTTCAGTTCTCCACTCGCAGCGCTGGCAGCTCTGCAGCAAGCAGAGCACGGGGTGCAGTGGCAGGTCTCGGTGGCCGAGATGGTTTTTTTACTGAGCCTCTTCATAGAACCCAAACCAAGTGCAGCTGCCCTGGTTAGAGCTCATCAGTCCCGCATTTCACCCCCTAGAACAGAGACACTGACAGTTCTCCTAAATCATTAAGCTCTTAGATGGTAATTTAAACAAACAAACAAACAAAACCCAGGGACATTTGGGGTGTGAGTGCTGGGAGTGTTTTAACTCCGCAGGCACGAGATTCTCACACCTACTGTAATTCCTGGGATTCCTACTTCACAGTTAATTGAAACTAGATATGGATTTGTATTTTCTGAATGAGAACAGCCCCTCTTTGGCATTTATTTTGTTAAGATACACAACTGGTGAAACAAATTTGGAATAAAGCTGACACTGGCTGAAAGTAGTAATATACCGAACAGAAAGTTTACTGAAAAATTGTTAATTTTTCCCCCTCCAGCACAGAACCACTGTTTTACTGTGCAACACAAGCTATTTGCTTTCTAATGCTTGGGAGTTCAGACTGCTTGGAGAGACTGCAAATGGAAACAAAAAGTATTGGGAACCTCTAGTGTATTTCCTGAAAAAGTAATCCTCTTTAGTTGTTTACTGAAATCTTTTCCCAAAGTAGATTTTTGCAGCTGTATTACACTACTACCAAAAAGATTTCATTCAGCTGAGGAGGTAAATGAGACTGATGTGTTTTGTCATGACTGAGAATGAAGAAAAATTAAGCTTCTTTCCATTGTAAATATTTACATGTTGGGCAGTGTAAAAATTTACTTTGAGGTAAGTATTTACAGTGGAAACACTGACTGTTCTTTAAATAAGCCATCGTGTTCTGAATGTTGTTGCTAAAGCTCAGTTACTCTTTCTTCTTTGTTTTTTGACAGATTGTATGATGAAATGTCAGGTAATACACTTCCAGAGCATGAACCATCGTCCTGTTTTATTGGTTTAATCAGTGTGAAAGGAATGATTTAATTCACTATCCAATTACATTCCTGAGTGTGTTCATTTTAATAAGCTCAGTATTTCCCTAATTTATCTGCTAATCATTAGAAATGCATTTGGCCTCAGCTCAGAGACTGCTGTTTCCTGGGTTTCAAGCTGGGATTAGCACAGCTCTGAGAAACCCAGAGCAGGTCTGTGTAATGGAATTAGAGAATTTTGCACACACTCAGGTGAGAGCAAGTGGGGCTGATGGTTTGTGTGCTGTGGGCTGCGTGTGCTCATCTCCACAGGCACCCACAAAGGTCAGGATTGACACTGGTTGATACAACTTCCTCAGCAGGGTTTAATTACCAGGAAAAGTGCATACAGTGACAGAAAAGTCAGTTTATCATGTGGTTAAATTGGCCTTGCACTTGGGTGTTTTTGAGCTGGGTGAGTATTTGTGTGTACTTTGTAGTGGCTGTACTGTAAATGGATCTGTGTGTCTTCTCTGGAATGAAACATGTTTTTCTGAAAATTTACCACCTGGTAGGAGTTGGGAAAGGGTGAGATTACCTTGTAGCATTATCACAGACTTGTTCAGCACAAATCTGAAAATTGAGTTTATAAATCAGGGATTAGTTTTGCTAGGATACTTCCCCCACAGCAAATTAAATGCCTTGAAAATATTGCTCATCCTTCTTAACTAACAGAAAATACTCCTTATTATTTATTTATGGAATTATGAATATTATTGATTTCTACAGTGTTATCTATATAACTAGATGTTTATTAGAAATAAGTCAAGCCCAAGCAATGAAATTAAAGGGATTTTTTTTTTTTTGGATGTCTAAAATTTGATCATGTTGTTATTTGGACCTGCCATAAAGATAGAACCAAGAAGAAGGTTTCTAATAAGTCTCAGGTTATACTGCTAAATAAGAACTTCTCTCAAAAGTAATCTGTTTTCATGTATGATTAGGTGACTCCATAAAACCTCGAGTCTTTATTTCCCTTCAAAATGCAGTGCTTGGGCATGATATAATGTTCTGTTTCCTGTTGGTTGTAATTCGACCGAGAAAGCCAAGCTTCCCAGACCTCTCCGGAAAGAGGCTGATTCCCAGAAAGGAAAACTGACAACAAGGGTTATTAATGTCCCCAAAAGCAAGCTCCTACTCTGCAAGACAAACAGAAGTATTTCAGTCTTCTGCAATAGTGTCTGTGAGTCAGATGAGTTGTATAATATCTGGGGTCAAGAAGAAAAAATAAAGAAATAACTAAAAGTCACCCTATAGGCAATATAATACTTCATTACAGCTCCAGTATTTAGCAAAGTCCATATGGACACAACACAGTTTTGATACACCTATGAGAGAAATTATATCACTTCAACAGAGCTCCTTTAAGTGCAATTGTACATGCAATGAAACATCTGTTTTGATCCCCTCTTGGGGAAACACATTTTCATGTTCCAGGATGAAACACTTGTTGCTTTTTGCTTTTTATGTTTCTGGTTTTGCAGTGAGAGTTGATTGACAAACAGCAAGTGCCATATGCCTCCTCCTCACCCTGCCACCAGAAGGTTGGGGTTAAAAGTGAGAGGGAAAAATGGGAGCAGAATAAATGAGAGCACAAGAAATTTGGCAGCATCAGAAATCTGTATGTACAATGAAGCGCTGAATGACACTTTAAGGCAAGTCAGATTAATTATAAATTCTATGTGGTAAATTTCAGGATAAAAGTATTTGAGAAACTAAATCCCATATTGGTATGTTGCATTATCCTGAAGTGACCCTGGGCAGCCAAATGTTCTCGCATTCTGTCCTTGGCTCCTTTTTGCATTATACAGGTTCCTAAGCCAAATTTGCAAAGTTAAACATCTGAGCTGTAAATAAAGATCCCTAAAGCCTAATGTGCTTTCCTTGTTCTAAGAGTCCCTTCACAGTATGGCCTCAATTCAACTAAGTACTTAATATGTACTTAAATCCCACTTAAATCAATGGGATTTAAACATTTGCTTAAATGCTTTGCTAAATCATGGCCTATTAAGCTGTCTATTTTGGAGATCAAACTGTAATTTATATTGCAGTGATTTCTTCTTCTGGTGTTAAACGTGAGACCCCAAGCTACGTTTCACTGTAGTCTTGTTTGACTGGAGCTGAACTGTTTAAAGGGAATGTGTGCAAGACCTCCGTTCCTCGAGTGCAAGAAACAGGTTTTATTTATTTTGGTCATCAGCTGTTGTAAACTTATGTTCCTGATAAAGGGAAGTCACAGAAGCTCTGTTAAGAGGCTGAAAGTTTTTCACGCACCATCGTTTTGAAGATGAATAGCATGAAATTTTTCTTTTTCAGTAACGATTGCAACTCCTGGTTAAATGTGGGAACATACAGTTATTTGTACAGAACGTAGATACACGGAAATATTTGTAGAGGAAGGGAGAAGATTTTTATTCTTTTGTTGATTTGTTGGCAATCTCCTTCCGGCTATTTTTTTTTTGTTTTTTTCTTTTTGCAAATGCAACTAGGGTTGACAAGAAAAACAGCCTTTTGTAGCTGAGGAGGCAGCAAGCAAGAAAAGCAGTTGCCAAAAGAGCCGTCAAGACTCCCCAAGTAATTTGATGTGTAGAGAAAATATGTCAAAAATATTGCAACTGTATATAGTATAAAGTTTTTAGAAGAAAGTCAGGTGTCCCACTACGCCTGGGACGCCCATGGAGATTACTCTGTCCTTATCACTGGTTTTTTGGAGAAGAGTGAGGATGAATGGTGGGAAAGCAAGGACACTTCTTGACTTCTTCCCTTCTCTGCTTGTAGTGGAAATCAGCCAAAAATACAGCTCATATGCCAAGAAAGCCCCAATGAAGGGATGAGTGGAAAATACCAGATGCTTAAATTTGTCTTGGATTTTCTCAAAACTGCTAACACTGGTTTTCTGCCTAATTAGCCAAAAAAGGGACGGAGTGCATTTCTCTTTCATGTACAGATATTTCTTGGATCCTATGAGTTAACCACCCCCAGGGCACTGCTGCCCATGTCAGAGGAAGAGACAGATGTTGCTTTCCTAGACAACATTGAGAGGAGATAATTGCTGTGGAGCACATCCCATACTCCTCACCCATAACACTGCTGCCCTCCCAGGATTCCCCCAAGACTGAGATTCCTGAGACTGCTCGTTGTCTGGAAATCAGTTTACATTTCTATCCTGAGAAGGAATTACACTCAATGCATACATTTTTTCCAGCTAGACAAGATTAATTTTCAGACCGCGCGTTGTCTTTTGTTCAACGCTTAGTTTGTTGTGTCACTTGTAATGACTCCAGTAATATCTGCAAAAAGAGATAACCAGGAAGCCTACAGCATTTGATTAATCTGCTAAGAATATCTGATACAGCCCTTTCAGACAGCAGATGTAAGGGGTATGAACGCATACAATTTCATAGTAATCTTAATATTCCAGTTATTTCCATAATTGTATATGATATACAGATAAATTTATATCAAGGCCACACTTAGTTTATGTTTAAAATAAATGGATATAAAGGTAATGTTTATATTCATAATATATTTTAATAATTAACTAGTAATATTTACAATCCATGTGTCATCATTTGGAAAAGAAATCCTACTTCTGAATGTAAAACATTCCAAAAATTTTAGGGTTCATCTCTGATTTGAAAATGTTTGCTATGTATATATATGTATGCATGTATGTATATATAGTAAAAGTGTTAGCAGGATTTTTAAAATTCTATGGTCAACCATTACAGGACTTCTGTGAAAGGCAGAAAAAAGTAATTTTTTTGAGCAGGGGAGATAATTATTTTCTCACATGTCATCTGATGTTACAATTTCTTCATATCTGTGTGTTTATTGAGAAACCTTTCTTTTGCAGCTTCCTTTGTTCCCAAGCCTGGATAAAAATTGAAACTACTTTTAAAAATCTTAGAATGTTGCAGTGCACTTTGTTTCACCTCAAAGGCTGATTTGTGAATTGCACATGGAAGTGTTACATGCTTTCATGTTGGTTTTTTTAAGATTTAAAGTTTCCCCAAATATTTACTACAACCCACTCTTTTCTCACAACCAAGAAGCATAGATATAAAAATCCACTCTCTCTGATTTTCACACTCTTTATCACATATTGAATCAAATTAGAAGGGAAAATGGAAAAGAGATTAAATTGCAATTATATTACTTCCTTCAAATGATCATAATTTGATTTAATTTCAAATAAAATATTAATAAAGTGCTAACTTTTCTTGGTGGGAAATTCCGTTAATGGAACAGTTTCCCCTGGAAACAGAAGCAAAGTGATTAACTGTCCTTTCTGCTTCAGTAATGAGATCTTTCTAAAAGAAACAGTTTTGCCTGGTTTAGCATTTGTCTCATGTACTTATGCCCCGTTCTAGAACCTCAACCTACACATGGTATGTTCTGGACCTTGTTTTGGGGTCACTTAACTCTCTGTCTTAATTGTCACACTTTTTAGAGGTTGTAAATTGCAAGCAAGCTACAAGAGAATCCCCTTCAGATTCCGTAACAAGAAATAGGGGGAAAAAATCATACACGTGTCTAATTTCAGTGACACGGTGACCAAAAGTATTTTTAAAAAATAAATGTGAAACATGTCCATATGCAAGTTCTTGTGAAAAGGTTCAGAGGTTCAAAATTAGATAATTTTAAGGTACTCTTATGGATGGTTTTCAGCTAGAAAATTGAACTCAAGAAACGTCCCCCTGGCTAAATGAGGCTTTTGCAATGTTGAAATTAATCAATCAACCCTCCAATAAGAGCCAAGCCTCAAATCCACAAGCATGAAGCAACAGCTAGTAATGGCTATGTGAATTGATTTCAGAAGGTTAAATGTGCACATTCAGGGCTTAGAACAAAGTCTTTGTGGCCTTGTCCAAAGGGGATATCTGTGTGACTCACATACTTTGCATACACTGTAATAATGAAAATTAAAGGACTGGGTTTAGATGAGGCCATGAAGGTTTATTCATGGTCAAAATTTAGACCAGAGCTTTTTTTTCCTGATGAACAAGGTCCGTGGAAGTCTGACACTGAATAATTTTGTTCCCTCTTGGGGCAGAAAAAAGGATGTAAAAAACCCAAATGTACTAAATATATGTGTGATGGTAGATTTTTTTTTTTGGTTGATGGTTGGGCATATTTAAAGGATAAAATAGGATTTTTTTGTTAGACCTAGATGAAAATTAAAATTGACAGCAGCAAAAGTTGTTGGCTTCTATGCTGAGGTTGTGGCTGAGGCTGGCATCAATTGTTTGTTTAAACTTTAGAAGAATCAGTCTGAAAAATGGCTGCAGGGTAAGAAGGGGATGTAAATCTGTAAGTAATCATGCCTGAAACCTGGCTGGGCAGAAATAGGTAGGCTTGGTTTACTGTTTAGCCAAAACTTTGCTCCAATATTGGCATAATTAATGGATTTGAACAAGTGTAGCAATTCTGAACGGCAGAGAAACCTGACAAAGAGCCAGGTTTCAAACAAGAGTGGGATAGAGATGGATTCTGGAGAAATCCCATGTAGGTTTTCTCTGTGGGACTTTCCAAACTAAGGCTGTTACTATATACAGGCTAAAAAGGGGATTCTGGGTTGTTTGACATTTAATAACTGTTACAGAAGAGGTTTCCAGGCTAAAATTGAGGTTATGTCCTTCAGACCCTCAGAAAATCACAGTTACCATAATGGCACGTAGATGTCCCAGGACTAAAGTGTTCCTGCTACCCACGCTCCAACTGCTCCAGACAGATGAGGTAGAGCTTGGATTTCAGCTGCTCACACTCAGAGTGGGAGTCCTTGGCTGAGATTGCTGCTTAGGTGCTGTTGATCTTCCTTGTCAGGGCTAGGTGACCAGCCAAGCTTTTCCTACTCAAGCTTGTGTTTAGAATTATGCACGTGTTCCTTGGCTGAATTGGAGCTTAAGACCCACAGCTGGTGTCAGGCTAGGACATGGTGTGGCCAGTTACCAAAAAATCCAAACTGAAAAGGAATGGGTGGTTGTAGTGACCGGGCACCGTGAGCAGTGAATGGCAGCCAAGCACGAGAAAGATGGAAGGTTTGACAATCAGTGTAATTAACACAAAAAAGCCTAATTGCAGAAAACAGAGATGCAGAGGCTTCAAAAGAACTTCCAAAAAAAGATTGATTTCAGAAAAGCAGAAAGAAAAAGTCATCTGATGCTGATGATTTGAATTGTGTGGAGCATATAACCAAAAACTGAGCAGAACAAAATGCAAAACAGGAAGGGGGAAAAAAAAATCTAAAAAAATCAGGCAAGTTATTAAATTTTTTTTTAATCCTTTTTAACGATGCTTTGACAAATGTCAGAAGGATTTGCGTTTTTGAAAGGAGCAACTTCTTGGAGTGGCCACATGCATTTGAGGTACTTTTTGAGCCCTTTAGCTGAGGGCTCTGCAGGCTCACTGCCATGCCACAGCCTCTGCAGCCATCTCGTGGGGACACGGCGCCTGGTCACCGAGGAGAGCCAGGCTGGGACACTGGGCTGGTCAGCAGCACAGCCTGGCTGGGAAAGGCTCGTCTCTAGGCTTTGCTTCGTTGTCACCATGGATTTTTACTGGGGCAGAGTAAGCAGAGTCCTACAGCACCTGCCAGCGAGTCTGACTGTAAATACTGGTAGGTGATTTCTCATTTACGTTCAAATCCTGGGCGTTTTCCCCCTCCCTAATCACCATAGACTTACTATAGGAGTAAGCACACAGAGCCTGGGGCACTGGCTGAAGGTCCCTTTGATGCTGAAGCTACATCTATGTGTCCTGGCAGAGCACACGACTTCCCAAAGGAGCCTCGGAAAGGTTGGCTGTGTTTGACAGCAGCACCAATAGGCTGTAAGGCTGAACAATCTATTTCTGTTGCCTCCTCCCGTCAACTCAGATGCCTTCTGTTTTTCTGTTCTCTCTGATTATACCCTTACTGATCCCATCCTGCCAACTCAACCAGCCAAATTCGACTTGGGGACGGTATTTCCTTTTTTATAATATTTTACTGTCTTCCTCTCTGTGTCTTCTTGGCAGTTTTTTGCTCTGCAAATCAGTGAAAGAAAGGATGCTCGTTTCACTGAAAATAGCAATTGCTTTCCTGAGGGTTTTGTTTATTCAGCTTACAGAAAGGCAGAGACCAAGAAAGCTGATTTGTCCTGACAGGATCAAGTGATGGAGGTACAGGCCACTCACTTCATGGATCCTTCTCTAAGGACTATTAATGCCTTTTGACTGTGCTTATCCCACTGCCAGCAGTCAGCCTTTTGCCCCAGCAGGTGCTGTTAAATTCCAGGCGAAGCTTCTCTCTCTGCTTCCAGTGATTCACCAGCACTTTGGGACACAAAGGGATCACAGGCTGTTAACCCAGACAGGTAGAAATATGTTCATCAGACTGAATATAATTTCTTTGCATTCCCTCGGGGAAGTTCCTGCAGATCCCTAGCAAGCTGGCCCACCACCACCACTCCCAGGTGAGCTGGCCGTGTTTAACCATCCATTTGACAATGGGAGAATTCCAGTCCTCAGGTTTGTCTCTTAATGACCCTTTTTCCTTGATGTGGTGGGCAGAGTGGAAATGGTTTCTTGGTGAGGACTAGTGCCTGTGATCTAAATGTGTGGGAGGTCATGGCAAAAGGCTGCCATGAGCTCATGGTCAAGGCTTTGTGAAGAGCTGAGTAGCTGCAGAAGCTGTAGCCTTTGTTGCCTTCTAAGGTTCTCTGGCTCTGGTGCTCCACTGAAGTTTTTCCTCTCAAATGTGCTTCAGAAATGTGTGCACAGAAAAGCATTTTAAAAAAAACCCAACTTTTCTCACTGTTTGATCAGGGAATTGCAGTTTATTGTAGCACTCATTTAAATGCTCAGAAACTATTATCCCCAACAGATGAACTTGCAATGAAAAGGATTAAACAGCCAAACCACCTGTGTTTGTGTAAAAAGCACCATAAATTGATTAAGCAGTTGTCAACCGGATCTGAGATATGGGATGAAATATGAGAGCTAAATCGAAGTGTAATTACCAGAGGTGTAATAATTATTGATGTGGCTACCCAGCTTTTCAAAAAGGTTTGTTACTTAAAGAAAATCTTCAGACATATCAGTGTTTCCCCTCTAACTTCTGTTCCTAGAAATCTCTCAAGAATTTTCCTAACCTGATAATTTCTCTGGGTGTCACTCATGTTATTTGCTGAAACACACACGGTCCGTGAACAACCAGTGAAACTCACTGCTGAATGATCTTTTACATATTCTGAGACCTGTCATTTGGACAACATCTGCTTGTCACACTCAGAAGAATTCCTTTCGGGCTGGTTTGGATACGGTGTGAGTCAGAGCATCCTGGGTTCCAGCATTAGGTCTGATGCAACCTGCTCCCCTCCAGTCCCTCCTGTCGCTGTCTGGGGGCTGCATTGCTGCATTTCCCACTTCTATCCAGTTGTACTTGGCAGACACTTCCCAAATCAGGGGTAGAATGCTTTAGGCGTTGCTTTCATGCCTTGACTTTTCTTTCCACCACAGAATTTCCTGCAAGGCACTGCACTGGCCCCAGGGAGAATATGACCATCAGGAACGGGCGCTTGAGAATTTTTACCTTCTAAAGTGGAGATTTATGATCCAGTGACTTGAACCTCTCCCTTTCAGGTATTCTTAGTTTCCAAGTGATCTACAGAAAAGCACATTGATGTTAAATGTTCCAGGAAATCAGTGTGTCATCTCAAATGATAGAATCTTGTTTAGCTACATTCACCTCAGATTCCAGTTGTTTTGTCTCTCTGCATGTCTGTGGATTTATTCAGTTGGCTTTCTTTTCCTCAGAGAAGCACAGGTTCCTAATCTCATTGATCTGGTTTCTTCATTTTAGGTCATGTTACAAATTTCAAATCAGGTTACAAGAAAATCAGATTAGTTTCTTGTGCTTAAGCAGAACACTTAAATGTCTGGACCTGGTACTTAAAAACTTATGTTTTAGAGAATTTGTCTACTTTGGGTGTGCAGGAGGAGCAGAGCACTCAGTATTGAATGCATCACCCTTGATTTTATTTCAAGGACACTTTTCACAATAAGTAAAGAGTGGGTTACACTAATAATCTGAGACAGTCATTTTCAGAAGTATGCTCTGGATGTTGAAATGTCAGTGCTGTTTCAACTGTAAGTTTCATTTGCCTTCTTCAAAAAGGACTACGAATGTGACAGATCACATGTTCTGCACTCTGAGCTTGTTCTATGTTCTGGCCCTTGCAATATATTGATTATATTATCCATCATTACCAGAAGAAAGAAATTAGTTTTATTAAAATTAGACAATGGAGTCACATTTCTAGGAAACATTACTCATCGGAATCAGATGCCTCCCTTTTGTATCAAACACATCTAATTACTGGTGAGAACTTCACCTTCCAGCAGAAGATATTATTTCTCTAAATGAATTCATTTGTTCTCAGTCAGAGGGTGTGGGACCAGCCTTTGAACAAAGCTGTTATTGCATCCCCACATTTTCACCTGCTCCATGATGGCCAATGAATGGAAGGTGGAGTCCTTGTCCTATAAACAATATTTCCAAGGTCTTTATGGCTGGAATCCTTGGTTGCACTGGAGCATTTTCAAAGCCCTTAGCAAGCACTGGAAAAAGGACTGAAAACCTTCAGTAGGCTCTGAATGGGAGCCTAAACATCCCTTCAATTAGATTTCCTGTTGATAAATGTTAAAAACAATAATAGTTTTCTAGTCACCTGCAGATATTAAGCATTTAATGTGGCACTGAAGGTTTATGCTATACTGAAGATGTGGTGCCTAAAAAGTTCACAGAAGAATTAAGGAAAAAGGTTAAAGTAAAAAACACTCCATTCTTAATGTTTCTGATATTAAAAGTAAAGAAAAAACCCCCAACGCTAAGTGAAAAAGTGGTGCAGTTTATATATCTGAGAGAGGAAGAACGATAATAAAAGCATTTTTCATATTATATAGGGGATTTTTTTTCCCTAATTAATTGCTCACTCCTTATTAACAGATCAAAAGAACGGCCTTTGAGTTCTGAACACTGACCTGGGCTTGGAGTGGGGATTTAACTGTTTCTAGACTTTTACATCAGTTTCCTGTGACTTTAGTGCTCTTGGGTTTATCTCCGCTTCCCATTGCCATCCTATGCTCTGCAATTAAACTTGTGACTGAAGCGGCAGCATTTATTTGAGGGGGTTTTTTTTAGCTGAAAACACCTTCTTTTCGATGTTTTGTTTATTTCCTAAGCGTTAATCTAAATTTTCCTTGCCAAAGGAACCCGTTAAGGCCGAGAGCAGCCTTGTACAAGGGAGCAGCTTGGCCACACGGTGGAGCGTTCGCCTCTCTCTGCAGGGAGAAACGCTCCAAAAGCTGCCTGCCAGCCAGCATCCTCCAGCAGAGAGGGATGTTGCGAGCCCTGTGAGCTCTCCCGGAGGCACCGATCTTTATGGTGATTTATGCTTACAGGTGCAATAAGAGGTGGGAATGGCTTTTGCCCCCGCCCAGGTCTGGAAACAACATCTAATGGTGAAATTAATTACCAGTGCGTTTAATTCAGGCCAGCAAATCCAGTTTGCCTTCAGCGTTACCACCGCACTCTGAGCCTCCTGCCACACGCAGGTGAAGGGGTTCTCATCCTGCTGATGACCCCGGATGCATCAAATTGATCACACAAATACGTTTCTGTTACAGATCCTCACCCTGTTCCCCCGCGGGACTGCTGCCTACAAAGCTCATTATTTTCTTTGCCTTCCTCCAGGCTCGTCCTGTGCAGAGCTTGACTTGGATCACACGGAAGGGAAAGGCTAAGGACCAGCAGCAGATGCAGGAACATTACTTAATAAATTGCTAATACATCCTCATTAACAGAGAAGCCCTTCCAGAGTGGATATTAAGACAAAGAGCTTTTGGCGTTTGTGCAGACTTAAGGGAACATCTGTGTTTGTGATGGCAGAAGATTCATTGTGTGATAATAGAAATGGAGCCTCAAAGGAAAATCCTTTTGCTCATAAAAAGTAAGACTTATTATAAGAACTTTCACTGATGCTCTTTCTGTGTTTTTTTTTCCAGTCGCTACTTTCATCACTTTTTCTTTCCTATTGATAGATCCATTTAGGAATGAATACACATCCTGAAAGAACTAATTAAACCATACATCAATACTTTCAGTAGTTCTGTTTTCTTGTTCACCTTCATGTGCTTTGATTTACAATACAAATCTAAAGGTCTGCACAGGCTGAATTGAATAACTTCCTACCTTGGAGCTGGTTTAGTTTAATTCTTTAAGCATTTAAGCCAGTTACCCAATTAAACAAGTCAGTATTAGTTACAACTAAGATGATTTACAAGTTGAGAAGAGATTGCACTAAATTAAACATAAAAAAATTTGATTGAATTCTGTTGATATATTTTCTGCATTTAAGTGTCACCTTAGAAACATTTTTTTATTGTGAAAAGAACTGCGCAGCTTGAAACCTTGAGAAGAATATATGGAGTTGTTTAAGAGTGAGAAAGTAATGATTACACCATAAGCAGGAAATACAGGAAAGGGGAGTGAAAAAGCAAAGCAATCAGACTAAGTTTGTTATGTAATATTAATGAAAAGCTAAATATTAATGATAGGTTGTGAGTCATGGTTTTCTGATTAAGATTTAAACTGTTTTGCTCGAGCAAAGCCTCAGAGGCTGCCCATATGCATCCTCATAGCACATCTCAAATCTTAGATGGGTTAATTTAGCAAAGCCCATGCTGGCTATTAAAGAGCTTTCTCAAAACATTCCACCTACAGAGGATATAAAATGTACCATGAGACCAGTGAACACAATGGACGAACTTACAAAAACCAGTGTGTGTTTAATGTGTGCTGGCAGGAAGGAGATCGTTACCACAGTAACTAAGAAAGCCTCTTCACTGCTTATATGATTTGAGGCTTTTCTTGCAACTTTTTTGAGCTTGATGTCCATAACCTCAATGATAATTAATTCAGCAGCAGATAAAGGTATTTGCATGGTGAGGTCCCGGGAAGAAAGGACCCTTTGAAATATAGGTATTAAGATTTTGTTAGTGCTTACCTAATATTTGTAAGCTGAATTTTGTACTGCTTTTACAATCCTTTTGCACTGAGGGTAGCACACACAAAAGCCCCCAAATGCAAGCAACAAAAAATTCCGAGATCCTCACTTAAAAAATGGGATAAGAAAGGATCCTCCCTTGAAGAGGCGAGTGGTCCATGTGGTCTCCTAGGAGCTGGGCTATGAGCAGTTAATGCAAAGGCTATGGGACTGACTTCCCATCCACTGAAGGCAGGGACAAAAATATGATTTTATTCATCATTGCAGTGTTCCCACTGTTCAGCTGAATCCCATCGATTCAGAACACTCGGAAGTTCTATAGCTGTGTCTTTTCCTTTTGAGACTGAAAAGCTATTACGAGAAAATTTGTTATGCTGAAAAAGTGAGGGTGCTAATGGATTATGAAGTGTCTGGGTTAACCTTACCAGGAATGTTTTCATTGGGGGATAACTCAATTTAATATAATGTAATAGAATTTTCTAGTGTATGTGAAAGTCCAAACGGTGATGTGTAAAAGCAAAGATGAAAAGTCCCTTTGAGAAATCTGTTTGAAAACTGATTATCTGAAATCGCTGTAACCTTATAACTGCTTATTCTAGTGATGAGATAATGATATAATTTAGAAGTGGGTGGCTTAGTGATATATGTTTCATTTAGATTCTTCCTAATAGGTGACATTTGTTGAAAGCTGACTCTTGAACTGTGCTGCAAGCCCTTGCTATCTATCTGCCTTGGAGCTGCTGGAGACTGTAATTGCATTTTGCTTCATTTCCTCTATGATTTATGTGACAATCCCTCAGTGGTAGGAAAGTACAAAGTCCAGATAATGAGTACGTGACAATATATGAGATTTAAGATTTAAGATGGTTGTTTAGGTCGCAGCTTGAACTGCCCATGACTCAGGCACTTTCAAGGTCATCTGATATTTAGTCAGCTCAGGCACCACAGTGTTTCTGAGACTGCAGAAAATTAAAAACATTTTGCCTGCTTTTAATAAACAGCAGTCTGAACATCGTTATTCTCAGCTGCAGGGGTGTGTCTTTGGGGTAAGAAGAAATGTCCAATTTTACTGCATTGAGTTACTGCAGCATTTAGCCACACTGTCTTTGTGTGAAGAATATTAAAAATAGTTTTCTGCAAGGGTGTCATATTTTGAAGTCTCCAAAGCTTTTCTTGTTTTGTTACACTTTCAGAGCTTCCCCTTGGAAGTTTCTTGATCTAGTTCTAGATCTACTTTTTAAAATTAATGTGTTGGGTGCTGAATTCAGGTGATCATGTGACCACAGCCTGGTACCCCCACCTTTCCCAAGCACAGTGTTGATGCAATATCCTGGGGAGAAGAGGAATAAGCTCATCTCTTTGCAGACAGTAACTTGAGTAGCTGCATTTGTGGTTTTTTTTCTGGGACAATGATGATTACAGTTTGCTAATGAGTTAAGTATTGTGTACCTAAGCAACCTCCTCGGTTGCAGGAGAACTAACATTCCTTATGCAGTGAATTAAGCTCATCTGAATTTCCTCGCCCATTTTTTATGAACATCGCCTTTGTGAAGAGGTTAGTTGATAAATGTAGGTGAACTAATCTTACTTAATTCCAATGCCAAACCCTCTAAAATTAGGGTGCAATTTTAGCCTGGGAAATTGAGTGGATGTTACAAAAAAAGCAAGGAAACTAGAAATAGATTTTTATGGATGCCTGCTCCAGACACAGCCCACCTCTTCCAGGCTTTTGACTGGCAAGGTTGTCCCAAGTGTCATCACTCTGGAAAGCCCTGGCTATTCAGTTACTGTCTGCCATTGTCAGCTCCTGGAACTCTTCCTCACTTCTTCTAAAATGAAAAATTTCTTTTTTTTTTTTTTTTTTATTTATAAAATGTTCTAAAATTATCATCCTCATTTTCACTGATTCCTAGGTCTGGCTTGTAATGACTCACGTAAGTCTGGAAAATAATTTGGTTACAGTGCTTTCAAAAAGGTCTCTGGTGACACGCACATGTCTGTGGGATGCACATCATACTGCTGGGTAGGCAAAGCTGCACAAAATACCGATTTCCTCATAGCTGAAGTAGCTGCAGATTATGTATTATTCTTGAGAAATCAGTTTCTGGTGGTGTTTAATTACTTTTTGGCCACCTGAAAGCAGAGAGCTGCAAGTCCCACGGACAGTGAGCCAGGCTGGCCAGGGCAGTGCTGCAAGCCAGGCATCAGGTGAAGTGGCTGAAAAAGTTGTTGAGGACTGTTCTGCCCCACCATGGGTGCTTGGCTTGGCATGGGGCTGTTTGTTTGTCTTTTGCTTCCCTTGCGTTCTTTCCTTAGCCTCTGTCTTCAGGTCTCTAAAACACTCCTGAAAACTTCCTGGTTTCAATATATTCTCTTGTGGGTAGTACTGTCACAGAAATCTGTATTTTAATAGTCATGATACTAATCCAAGAATAAAAATAGTCATCTCATGATGCTGTAAGATCAGTTAACTGCACAGGAGGAGCTTTTTCAATGGAGTATTTTTTTTATGTGGGATGTGAATTCACAAAGAAAATTGAACTACAATGGGAGTGTTCCCCTTGATCCAAGTGTGATAAATGTCAGTAAGAGTTATGAACATGCTGAAATTGAAGAGCAGAGCCTACTGTATGAAATTAGACTGTCCAAACGATCTTATGGGGACAGAATGATTTACCAGAGCTCGGTAGACCAATTTTATTCTCAGTAGGTGAAAACGATGGCTTTGGCATTGCTACCCTGGAAATCCCATAACTGCTCTTATGTCCAGCTGCACATCTGTGTTACCTCTGGGGACTAAGCAGCTGAACTGAGATTGCAGTTTGAGAATGCAATGTCTGTCTTTGAAGTCTAACCGGGGTGTCTTTTGATCTCAGTTCTTTCAGCTCTGAAAGTAGAGGTCCCCTAACTAAGAGGAGCTTCAGTGTTTTCACACAAACTTGGATGCTCTACAGCATCATTACCTATCCCTGGGCTCTGTGAATGTTTTCAGCACTTCTGAAAATTAGGTCACTTAAAGATACATAAGTTCTCTTGGCCAGTGTTTCCAAATGCTTCCCCCCCCCCTTTGTTTTATGTACTTAAGGATCTGGAGGGATAATATTCTGTTTTTGTTACAAAGATGACTGGAAAACTTGTCCCTTTCTTTTTTTTTTTACCTCAAAATTGAGATCAGAGATGTTGTGAACCTCCCAAGCAGGGAGATTTTAAAAAGGTCCCGAGTTGAACTGCAGTGCTGGAATGATGGGTAAAATTTAAACTGTACCTCTATGGGAATAGAGTACATGGGAAAGAATAAAGCCTACTGTTTCCTTGAATTTTCAGTTAGCAGAGCTCACCAGCCCAGCTCTTTCCTGGATAAGTGTTTGAAAATGCAAAATGATCCTGTGGATCAAATGTGAGTCTTCCTATTACACACAGAGAGCTGAAAGTTTTGCAGTAAAAGGCTAACGTCCTGTTTTACATCCAGTTAATGGCAATTGAAATCAAATCTATAACCCCGGTAGTATTCACTCAGACTAAAACAAGCCCAAGTAGGTTTCTGGATTCAATAGAGCATATTGAAATGGGCAGCTGGGTGTTCTGGTTGCTGAACTGCTGGCTGAGTTGAAAAGCAAAACCAAAACCCTCTTTGTGATCTGAGTTAACGCTTGAATTCTTTAAAGGGGCTATTGCAGCGATCATGGGAAACAGAGGATGTTGCCAGCATCAGGGCTAAGCTCTTGAAGCCTGCTTTCTGTTTTCCCTGCATCCTTCTGTCAGATGGGCTCAGAATTCATAAGTCTCTTGCTGCTCATTGGCTTTTAGTGTTTGGTAGTAACTTCATATGATGTATGTGCATCAAGCACAAGCTTTGTGCGAATGGAACTCCCAGATTTCTGGGGGAGCTTCAAACCAGACCCAGCAAGAGAACTCTGGGCTTTATTGTGAGATACATTTTGGAAATGCAGAATCATATTTATCTGGTCCTTACTCGTCGTCTCAGAAATGAAGTGAATCACACCAAATGGACATACTCCTTCAATTCTGTAATAAAAGACAGGGCTTGTGACTACTTAGCCCTTTTGTTATTTACCTAAATAAGTCTAGGACAATAGACAGTAAAAAAGTAAAACTTCTCACCAAGTGGCAATATTTCAGATAAATTCAGGGCAGAAGGAAAAAGCAGCCCGTGCTATTCTCTACAGGAAATTTAGAAGAGAGGACTTAATGTTCTTTTTGTCAGATGCTGCAAACAAAAGTTAACTACAACAAACCACTGATTTATGCAATCAAAATCCTTGCTGCACTGTGTGCAGAGCTATTTAGGAGAGAAAATACCAAGTTAGGAACAAGTGAAAACTCTCTGCAAACTCTTCCTTTCAATCCCACCTTCTGAGCATCAAATTATGGCTGCGGGAGCTATTAATATCAAGCATTTTTGGTCTACTTTGCTGTGTTTTAATAATGGGACCAGACTATCTGTAACTTCTATGATGGAGAGAAGCACTGAAAATTCTCTTCCCTGGCCCCAGCAGAACCCGGAGCAGTTTATTCTATCCTGGCAACCAAGCCCAGTACCACAGAGATGCTGCCAGAGGTGGTGCTGGTGCTGACCGTAGAAAGGGCGTCAGGGGACTCTCCACCAAGGAAATTGGAAGCCCTGTGGGAGAATGACATTCATGTTTCTCTGCTAGTAAAGGCCAAAATGCAAACCACCTTGCTTTTCCTAAGCAAGAACCTTCTCTCAAGCACAGGAAGCAGAAACGTCAACAGAGCATTGGTTGGAAACACCACCCAGAGTGGGCCAGCGTGGTGCACTGGGATGGTGCTCAGAGGGACATCCCTCATCCACAACAAGAGCCATTTGGCTGTGAGTTAAGGGTTGCAGCTGGGCCACCTCCGAGCTCTGCTTTCCACCTTGATCTGGGCTTTGAGGGGCCGTGGTGGGGCTGCCGAGTGCTGCGGCTTTAAGGCACTGCCAGGCAGCAGCAGTTTCTCCAGGCTGGAGCACCAGGCAATGATCCTCCGCTCCACGGGGCTCGCAGCACTCGCTGCTCTCTGCTTAATAACATTTGGCTGCTGCTGAGACGTCTGACCAGCGAGCTCCAAGCTGCCTCCCAGCACAGCAGAGTCCCACCTGCCACCATGGCAGCAGCGCCGGGCTCCCCTGTGCTCAGAGCTGCCAAGTCCTGCAAGAAGCAGCGCACGGTGAAGCGGCAAGCTGGCATCTACACCTACCAGGAGCCACCCCACAGGTAAGGGAGCTCCTCTCTCCGGAAGGGTGAGCCTGCTTTACCTAGCACAGCAGTGGGATCTTGTCTTTTCACTTTCCTTTAGAAGGAGTGCGTGTCAGAGGCTGGAAAAGGTAGTCTGTTTCAAGTAACAGTGTGGTAGCATGGAAATGAGCATGAGAAAAATCCTTCTCTCTACTTTAAGATACATTTCAAACCTCTTTAGGTTTTTTTATTTTGCCAAAGTCACATTTCATACCAAAACATAAACACTGTACATAAAGCAAAGTAACTCCAATGAGTTCAGGGTATAGCACAGTAAGAATTCTCTTATTCTTTTCCTGTGTAATTATAAATTTCCCTTGACTGTCCCCTGTGACTGAAGGGACAGGACTGCAGACCAATGGATTAGTGGTCTGATGAAGTATGTCCCTCAAATATTATTCTACGGCATGGTTTAGGTAATGATTTATTTCTAAGTGATTAAAAGGCTGCTTTTTCAGCAAAATGGCAGGGAACTTTCCCAACAAGCACATAGCAATACAGCTGAGAAACTTTCTGGCTGGTGGCTGCTGCAGTACTTCAGATCCCTTCATGTCATTCAGGGAGAAACAGTCACCACAGGTTTTTAGACCTAAGCCTCTGCAAGAATGAATATTGCTGCTGTTTCATAGACCAACAGGGAACTGCAAGAGCTATAGCTTAGCAAATGTGGTGACAACATCAGAAAAGATGATTTAATAATCATCCACAGAAAACTGCATCAAAGCACATGAATCTTTTTACAGGGACAAGTAATTCTTGGTGTGTGAGGTCCCACACCCCTGTCAGCAGGGAATAGGATTAAATGGTGACCATGGCAGAATCCCCCTGTTCTTACAAGAAAATATTTTATCATTATTAAAATCAAAATAATAGGTGTGACTAATAAACAAATGTTACATGCTCTTGCTGGAAATGTTTAGACAGCACTTTGTTCCAGAAAAATAGACAGACAGTCCTGCTAGCATGATGTACAAGCTGAATGGCTGGAAATGCTCGGAGGGGAAAGACTGGGATTCGTGGTCAGGAGTGGGGATAATTTATGACTGACCAGCAAGTGGTGGAGAGGGAAAGAGGCAAGGCAAAGAGGGAAATCACCCAAATTATTAATCAACTTTAAAACAATAAGGCCACGTGAGTTCCCTGGATCCCTGTTCTTACAATGCTCTAATAGGTTGGATCCCGTGCAAACCAACACTTTGCTGGGAATCCTCACGGGAATAACTTGTCTCCTTTTTCCTCTCGTGGGGTGTGTGCTGGGCTGCCAGCAACTCGGATGACGATGTTGGTGAAGAGAAGGCTGAGAGCCATGACCCAGAGCAGATCTTTCAGAACATCCAGTACCAGAAGGAGATTATGTCCAACATCCGCTGCCGGCCGTGGCCGATGAGGCAGAAGCTGAGGGCGCTCAGGTAAAGGTGCCTGCACAGAGGTTTTTCAGGCTCACTGGCTGTGACAATGCTTCCAGCCTCGGGAGCTTTTCTGTGTAAGCTGGAAGGGCTTGTGCACAGGAACGATTAAGAGCTGCTAGGATAGTGTGCCACGAGGATGCTCTGGGAAGATCGGAGAGCTGGCTGAAGGCAGCAGCCTCTGGGGGGACAGTCTGTAAGTGAAGTTGTTCCTGGCGCATGCCTGCGGCTCCCTTCAGAGAGTCACAGCAAAAAAGAGAGCAGGAAATCATGCTTTGGCTATTAATTACTAAAAGAGAGTTTCAGCTATGCAGTGGTCTAAGGAAAGGCTGTTGGTAATGCTCCATAATTTATTTTTAAGTTAAACTGTCTCACTGTGTTCCAAAAAGGAGAACAAGCCTGCCTTTTTAAGGTAATTGCATGGTATGAGAACAGAATCATATCTTAAGGCAGCATATTGTAAATGCAGTAAATACTGGACAATTGTAGGTTTAAAAAGTATGGTCAGTGTAGTAATAAAATGTTTTACAGTTTAGGATTTCAATTATTATAATTCCAAATTTGCAATGAAAGAGCACATGACTAACTCTTTGGGCCACCTGTCTAAACTCTGTCAGGTCTTTCACCTCATGACCTGTTTGAGGCTTGAGGGGTTTTTTGCCCTTTTCATCTGGCATTTTCTCTCAAAACCCTGGATGGTTCTCAGACGGCAATGTAGCCATGAGGAACCCCATGTAATCTGGGAAGCAAAGAGAGGTTTTCCTCTCTTAGGCCGAGTCTGTGACTTGCTGCTTTCCTGTTCCTGTTGATCAGATCTTGGTGGTCCCCATCACCTTCTGCTGAGGCCAAAGACTGTGCATGACCAGATGAACTTGCCCCTCTTTCCATCTCACGAGAGAGCTACCCCATACCTGCAGAAAAGGTGTCAGTATCCACAGGAGATTAGCAGACTGGAAAGGGGATCTTGTTATTTTGCTCATTTGGGTTCTAACATTTTAAAAGAAAGACTTTAAAACAAAAGGAGGACAGAGAAATAAATTAGAGGAACAGAAAACTCCCCCTGCAGTCAAACTCTTGAATGCTGAGTTGTCTCAGACAAAATTCTGAGTAGTTTTAAAGGACCAGCAAAAAGCTCAATAGTCAGAGAAAAAAGCATTGTCTGGACGAAGGGCTGATGGTGGGACAGCCCATGGCTCTATTTCACAGCATTTGGTAGCTGCTGCTTGTGCAGAACAAGAGACCTGAGCCACGGGATCAATGTAGAGACTGAACCTCCACCCTCTTGCACAGGCAGGCGAAGGAGATCGTGCTGAAGTATGAAGGGAGGCTCACGAGAACGAGAGGTTACCAGGCTGCCGGGGCAGAGGTACGGCTGCTTTGTTTTAAATCTCTTCAATTTCTTGTTCCCACAAATAGCCACTTGCAGCTCTGATCCAGAGAAGCGTGTGTTTGCTATGCAGTCCTGATTCTCCAGCTCAGGGACTCTGTAGAGAGAGGAAAAAGCAGTTCAAAGCTTCCTTTGTTTTTCCTTCTTTTTTTTTTTTTTTTCCATTGTAATTTTAGTAATTACATTTTTGCAGATGAATTTCATGTGTTGAGGGATGAATATCCTTCTGTTAATGGCAGTATAGGCTTTCTTTTCAGACAGCCTACAAATATTGATGCCTGCTAGAGGGGGTGATGAGAATGGGATAACAACAGCACGGTGCAGTATTCTCTGAAGAGCTATTTCAACAAACTGGGGCCACAGTTCAATAGCTCAGTATGAAAGATGTGTCTGGCTTTTAGTTTGGAAGACAATCCCACAATAGCTTATGGGAAATACATTATTAAAGAAGGGTTTTCGATTGCATAATACTCAGAGAATTTGAATCAATTCTTAGCAAATCTATTTACACCACTGAAAACAGACACTGGCCTGAGTTTCTGGAAATTTATAATATGCAGGAAATTGTACTTAATAAGCAACCAAGAGAAGAGTTCTTCAGTCATCTGAGCAGTCGAGAATATTTTTGTCATTATAACAAGTAGACTTTTAGTTACTAATTCATCTTAATTCAAAAAGGCAGAGTTGTACCAATAGACAGAACACCACGCATTTTATTCATGTGAACAGGGGAATAGGTGTCTGTTGCTCTGTGATGTTGGCCCCCAAAAGCAACGTACACTTTCCAGTGTAGAAAGAATAAGTTTTCCTTGTTCTGCCTTTGCGTGGGTGGCAAATGAAGTGGAAGTTAAAATGCTGTTAAAATAAGCTATTTTATTTTAAAATAAAATTTTAAAACCATTTTTTTTTAAATCTTTTTTTTTTGCCTTTGATATGAGTGGAACTAGGACTCTAGCTAGAAAGAGAAGTGCTAAATCAGAATGCCAGCAAATCAGAGATTGGGCTCGGTACTTGTTCATATCATTCTTCCCATACAAAACCAGAAGCTTTCATCTTAGAGTTCCCAGTAAATAAAAGTTTGTGTCTAATCTAATTGCCTCTATTGCATTTGCTTGAAGACATTCAGCACAGGGATATAATTCAGCAGTTAATTAGTACCACTCATTACGTGTAGGGGATCTGTATTTTATCCTAGCACAGATTAGTGAGTATAGTCTTTACATTAGGGCTAAATTCAGCAACAGCAACAGAATGAGCTGCCTTTTTTTGGGGTGGGGTGGGGTTTTTTTGTTTGTTTGTTTTTTAACTGGAAGATTTTTTTTTTTTCCACACATTTTCTTAAAAAATAGCGTAGTGACCAAGGAGACAAAAATTGTAGCACAGCAAAACAAGCGCTACATCATGAAAATGAAGAACTCAAGAGCTGAACACGTGCTAAGAACAAAATGCAGCTGCTATGCGTACACGTATTTACAGAAGCTTTTTTAATTTGCAGAAGATATACTGTTCATGATTGAGCAATCCACTCATGCTATTACTTACAAAAATTGAAGTTAAAATACACTTTTACTATCTTGATGCTGAAAGCAATTTTCTTTTTTCAATTCAATTATTTTACACTTGCTTTGTAGTTGTTTTCTGGGTTTTTTTTCCCTATTAAAGCCAGATGCCCGTACTGTGGATTCAAAGAGTATAAATTATCTATTCAGCTACATAGTAGGGAGGAAAAGAGATGATAGCTATCAAGTTATAATTTTAGCTAATATCACTTCACTGTGGATGCATTTGTATTCTTTATAAATCTGTAGTGCAGCTGGCACAAGCTGCTTGAGTTGTTTCTCAGCCCTGTGAACCCTGTTTTCAATTGGAGGGTGAAATCCCAGCAATTCCCATGCAGTTCCCAGCATCTACAATTTCTTTGTTTAATTAAAATACTTCCCATTCATGCAATTAAATACCCATATCACCATAAATATTAATTAACTTTGGCCAAAGAGATTGATAATATTTTCAGTAATTAAAATGTTATTTACTCCTCTTTAATTTTAGGAGGTTAGATTACACAATATAATACTGACACGGCTATTAAAAATGCCTAAAATATAGGTGGGATTTTAATATGTAGCTGTACTAAAAATACTTTATAATGCCTGGAATACAATTTTTTTTTTCCTGTTGATACCGTAAAGTTATAGCTCTAACTCAAAAACTGCACTCACTTTTGCACGGGTGGATTTTATGTCTTCTCCCACGTGTTCAAGNCCTCGCTCCTCTGCCTGGCAGTGGTGGCTAGTGGTCGAAGCCCAGTGCCGAGCCTGGCCTCAAACCTCCTTTTGGAGACCTTTAGCATTCTTTTCTTTTCCGCGATTCTTTTAACACCTAGGATCGCTAGCTCGGCGCTGCCCAGCTCCCGTCCAGGGCAGCCGTGCGGTGGCCCGGGGATCCTATTTCCGCGGACCCGGCTTTTTATCCATTTTATTTCCTTATTTTATTTTAATCATTTTTAATTTTGCTCCTTGTTTTAATTTTTGGATTTCCGGACGCTTTGTCGTGAACCTTAATAAACATCTCTTGGTTTCACCACGAAGCGAGTTGTCTGGTTTTATACGACAGGTGGGATTTTAATATGTAGCTGTACTAAAAATACTTTATAATGCCTGGAATACAATTTTTTTTTTCCTGTTGATACCGTAAAGTTATAGCTCTAACTCAAAAACTGCACTCACTTTTGCACGGGTGGATTTTATGTCTTCTCCCACGTGTTCAAGCACACCTCAGTGCGTGCAGGGAGATCCTCTGACCATGCAAAAAATGGAGGTTGAATAAAGACTCCACAAAATACAACCACAGGATTTCTGCAGGTGTTGGCTGCAACACATAGAGTTGAGAATAAAGCAGTTGAATTTGCTGCTGTTGAATACAAAAGATAATTTTTCCTCTAAGAAAATTTCCTCTGAGGCATCATGCTCCTAATAAGACCTTAGTCATCAATGTTTGTAATAATTTTTTTGATAAAAGAGAAGACATGAGCAAAATACTCAGCACTTCATTTTTTTAGGTTTTTTTTTCTTGTGGAGAAGTGTCATATTTCTCATTTCTCTGCTTTTTTTCCTCAGCTTTGGAGGAAGTTTATTCGACTTGCATATAATTTTGTGGTAATCTTTATTCCTTGGGAAATGAGAATAAAGAAAATCGAGAGTAAGTATAAAGATTTAAAGGTATTGAATAGTAAAACACTGCTAAACTGCTGAGTTTTATGGCATATTTTTTTAATGTACTGAATTAAATAATATTTGGGAGGGAGTTAAATGCAAATTTTCAGCAGGGAATTCTTTATTTAAAACTCAGCTTTTTCTTCCTTTCCAGATACCTCAGAAATGGAACAGTTCTCATTGATGGTCTTAGTTGGGGGCATAGAGGGGGGAAATTTTGAAAAAGTAAAATTTGTCCCACTGGGATTCTGAAAATGAAAATATTCCTTGGTTTGCTGAATGCCCTGCATTTGGCCTGTTATTCGAATAACACTTCACAGATAAATGACACGAGCTTTTACAGACTGTGCAGGTCAGGTAACTGGTTTTTTGTGGTTTAAGGTCATTTTGGGTCTGGAGTTGCCTCTTACTTCATCTTCTTGAGGTGGCTGTTTGGAATCAATATTGTCCTTACCATAATGACGGGAGCATTTGTAGTCCTGCCAGAGGTAAGAACTCATTGTTAATACTCACAGAGAAGCACTTACTGCTGCACTTTCCTTTCTGAATGGAACCAACACCACGCTTAAGGTCATGCATCAGTTTGAAATGTACAACGTAAAACGAATTATTTAAAATAAATTCCCCTATGAAGAGGTTTTTCTCTGTCAGAGGGTAGCAGATTTTTGCTATTAGTGTTAGAGATGGTATTTTGTCAACATGGTACTAATGCTTTTAGAGAATAGGTTTTTATCTGATTGCTAAAATAGAGAACCCATTCTTAAAAGACGTAGTAGGTGTTGAGTACATTCAAGTCCTGTTAGTGTCATTTACAGGGAGAAAAAAAGAGCATCCCTCCCCAGACTCTGGATTATTGTCCATTAGAAAGCATTTCCTAGAAGTTCTGAATAGCCACAATTTTGTTTAGTTCTTGCATGAAACTAAGACAATTTGTTAACTTTGTTAAATTATTCATAGACATTATTTTGCCTTACCTACCCTGTGTTTTAATAATGTTATCAGAAAACATGGGAATACCTGACTTAATTCTCACTGCGCAAAGTAAAAAAAAAAAAGTAAATACCCCTCGAACAAATAAAAACTAAACTGGAGAAAAAAAAGTATTCACTTTCATTTTTTAATTTTTAATGAATAGTAGATTTAATCCAGAAATATCATTTTGAGCTCAAACACTGCCCCATTTAATTTAAAAACGCTCACACGAAAAGCATGGCTTTTAAAGCTGGCGCAGTGCTGACACAGTACTTGCTACCCTGAGAGGACCACCCATGTGGGCAGCTCTTGATGGGTTCCACTGTGCAGCCCTGGCTCAGATGGGCTCGTGCAGCTCCTGAATCCTTTTCTCTCTTCCCCGTCTTCTGAGACCTTCTCTCTCTTCCCCATCTTCTGAGACCTCCTCTCTCTCCCGCAGCTCCTGGCCGGAGCACCGTTCGGCAGCACGGTCAGCAAGACCATTCCCAAGGAGCGCATTGCATCCGCTCAAGACCTGGACACCATCTGGTCACTAGGGGCAAGACTAAACCACTCCTTATTATTTTGTTGTCGCTGTTCTCTTGTAATTGTTGGTTACTGCTCTTACTGCCAGGTTCTGGTCTTTGCAGGGCTACCTCCAGTACTCTGTTCTGTTTTATGGCTATTATGGCCGTGACAGGAAGATTGGGAAAGCTGGATACCGGCTGCCTCTTGCCTACTTCCTTGTAGGAATGGCTGTGTTTGCTTACAGCTTCATCATTCTTCTAAAAAAGTAAGACCTCCCATTTACTGCTGTTCATAAACTTTTGTGTTCAGGCAAGCAGCAATGGTATTTACTCCACTTCCTCTGTGTTTATTCTGTTTCATTTTATTAACGTGCTCAACTCTGCCAGTATCAGGGAGGCAGACTGAGTTCAACTCTAGATTGCCTTTTATCTTGTTATCATCGTCGCTCTCTGTTCCATTTCCCAGCCTATAAAAGGAGGCCAGCACAGATGATGATCTGTGTGCTTTGTGTTTGTGCAGTTTAAGGCCTGACACCCGTGGAAGTCCCTTCTCTTCTCCTTTTTGTGTTATAAATATTGCTATGACAGAAATTTGTATTTGAAGTGCAATGCTTTCAGCATTGTTATTATTCCCCTCTATTGAAGTACAAAGATAAAAATTCCATCCTAGGTGTAGTATCATTTGCATTGCTTTAGTGGGTACGTGGCACCCCACTGGAATGTAAGCTTAACCTCTTTGCTGTGGAAGGGCCAGGAGTAGGAGTTACTTAGAGAGAGCAAGACTGCCAGTGCTGACCATAAATCCAGGGATGTGCAATGCTTGCAGAAGGGGCAAGGTCACTCTATCCTCTCCTGATTTGCTTTCTCTTCCCTTCTGGATACCTATTTATCTGGCACAGTGCAGTGCAGGGACATTTTCAGTGCTGCCTGTAATAGCTCTCAGTTTTGAGGTCAAACCTTCCCTTTTCATTTATTTTTATTCTACCTGCTAGTTTGTGCCAAGGGTCACTGGTATATGTGACACTGATCTACACATCTGCAGTTTCTGGATGTGATCAGCTCTCCTCCTGACTTAGCTCAGTGACTCTTTGCTTAGCTGTGTACAGCTCCCCTTCAGCGTTGTCCTTTTAGAGGCCCTTTCTTTCACAAACTATTAATCTTCATTTCATTTCCTATGCCTTGCAATATTCTGCCACCTTGCCTACCTGACATGGGCAGGAGGGGTTTTCTTTCTTTTTCCCAAGGTCTGAAATGGCACTGGGTTTCTATTTGGCTATAACATATATTTTGAGGGTGAAAACAATACAGCAAACAAACAGATCTTGTGCACAATCACTAGTTATATGCCAAACTAGATTTAATTCCTGTAACAGTGGTGTCAGTGATGGAATCTTCCAGCTGGATCCTACCTAGAGGTTGTAAAACTGAAATAGGTGTAAGTCCACAGTTCTAGTGAGATTTATTTGCTTTATTTGTCAGTTATAAAGACTGTAAATATTGAAATGCTCTTCCACAGTGAGTCATTCCTCTCTAGATGTAAAGTGAAGTTCACGAGCTGCACCTCACCCTGTTTTATGTTCTTCAGAAGGCTGCTAACAGTGATACTAATTTCTGCAAACCTTTGGTAGCTCTAAATGTGTAAACATCTGAAAACCATAAACCAGACCAGTGACTTCTCTCATTACCATCTTCATACACCAGAGCAGTTAAATATCTGCTATTTTTCTACAGAATGGCAAAGAACTCGAGAATGAGTTTAGCAAGTGCCTCTGATGAAAATTACACTTTCTGCTGGAGACTGTTCTGTGCTTGGGACTATTTGATAGGGAACCCTGAGGCTGCAGAGAGCAAAGCTGCTGCCATAGTCAACAGCATCAGGGTGAGCAACTGACCTTCAAATTATTTCAAGTTGATTTACTTGTTAATCTGTAAGCTATGTAAGCCTTTCCTCTCATCCCCTTGCACTTCCTATTGGGTTTTGGTATTTATTTACAGATCTATTTGCCTAGGGGAGGGCTGGTATCACATCTGTGTGGTACTGCAGGCACATCGTATTTGCTGACATTCTGTCCTGGCAAGGCCATTGTGTCCTTCCTTGGGAGAGTTCTATTTAATGCCCCTATATGTGTGACAAGAAGTTAGATAACTAGAAACAAATATGTTTGTGATGAAATTTCACTGAGTGTTGGAATCAAATTTGTGTTAACAATTGATTTGGCAGGAAAACAAACAAATTTATAGAATGTATAATTGTTTTTATGCAAAGGAAGTGTTTTATGCCTCAGGGAATCCATGTGGAGAAGCAGAACACCATCTCATATTTTACAAGATGCTTTTTTACATGTCAATAAGTTGTACCTCTCTCTCTCTGGTTTATAACTTCCTGCACACAATTTATTGTTCTTTCTTCTTTATTTTATCAGCTATTAATCAGGCTCCCCAGGGAAGTGGTCATGGCATCAAGCCTGTCGGAGTTCAAGGGCATCGGGATGATGCTTTTAGTCAAATTGTTTAGTTCTAAGTATTCCTCTGAGCAGCAGGGAGTTGGACTCAATGGTCTTTATGGGTCCTTTCCAACTTGAGATGTTCTATGATTCTATGGTTTATTTCATCTCTCCATAACAAATGGAGGGACATCTTACAGGTCTCTCAATGTAAGAAAACTGCTAAAAATACAGATGTTGTGCATTTAGAATTTAAGAGCAGATGTGGCTTTAAAGTAATTTATTTTAAAGTAATTTATTTAAAGTAATTTATTTCCCAAATTTGATGTATTGTCATTGAACAAAAATTACTTCAAATTGTGCCAAGGGTAAATTAATAAGCTATGTTATTTAGTTATTTCAATGACTGAGGATAACTTCTGACAGAACTGTATTATATAACTGACACCCAGATTTTAAAGGCACATCCTGCCAAAAAATCTGGAAGTGTAACCCTCTGGTTATACCTCCTTGAACATGCATGACTGAAAGTGCATGAGTATCTGCTTACTGTGCATTTGTTTCTCAGAAATCTCCATCACTTTTTAATATCACTTATCAGTGTTACAAATCAATGAGGACAGTGGTATTTATCTGCTTGCACCTCCAGGATGTGATGGCTTTTTGTTAGTGCATTTTAATTTCTGTGAAAGACATGTGTATTATTTCTGCTGAACATTATTAAAATGGTAATGCTGTGTTTCTTTCAAGGAAGCTATATTGGAAGAGCAAGAAAAGAAGAAAAGCAAGAACTTGTATGTATATAAGATACGAGATACTTTTCAAAGCACTGTTTTGATGCAGATATCAGTGCTAATCTGCCTGTCCTGTACTTCTAAACCATGTTAGAAATGACCCCCAACCTGCTGCATTGGTTGTATCTTTCTTTTTTTCCTAGGGCAGTGACCATAAGCTTAAGAATTATTGCAAACATCCTCGTCCTTCTCTCCCTCGCTGGAAGTATTTACATCATCTACTTTGTCGTGGATCGATCCCAAAGGTTAGAGCGCACCAAAAAGGAATTGACTCTTTGGGAAAAAAATGAGGTACGCTGTCTTTATGCCACCTCTGTTTTAGAAGGAGGATTGCTGTCCGGGGGGTTTCTGTAGCAATATTGCACACAGAGGTGTAAATAGCAAGAGATGAGCCAGGAGAAATGAGGAGTGAGTGGGCAGACCTGGATCTGCCTTGGCACGCTTGCTCCCTCAGCTCTGCAGCCAGGTGTTAGTGCAGCTGAGCTGGGCCGAGGGGGTTGCAGACGCTCATCTCACAGAGACTGCAGTTCTAGCAGGTCTCTATTTTGTGAGGACAAAGCTTAATCTCTCCCATCACTTACAAATCTACTTTTACACCCAGGACTGAGCTGAGCAAACACTGGGCCAACAGACTAGAAAGGAATTTACTTTGGTAACAGTGATTGATTCAGTATCAGGCGATACTGAATGTTCTGTGAATATTTCCACTCAGAGGAATGAGTGAGAGTAGGAAGTGAACAGGTATGGAGAAGCCACTCACCCATTTCAGAGGAACATGCTAGCTTCATATTTCCTACATGTTAAGTTTTAATTTCAATTAATAAAGTAGAACTTTGAAGCTACAATATCTGGAGTAAAGACTCACGAGTGATATTCCAGATCTATAATTTTGGATCATAGCTACTGTTATTACTAATGTCAATAATAACTTTTTAAAGATTCTCCAACAAAGAAAGCAATCACCAAAGCACGTGCCTCAGCAGTATTTCCATCAGCACCCAAGATTCCACAGAAGATCTTCATCAAACGCTACAAAAATGCCACATGTTTCTGTTCCATAGGTAAGCGTAGTTGTGTCACTGATCACAATGATTGCACCCTCTGCTTTTGAACTTGTGGCAGCTCTGGAGATGTATCATCCAAGGACCACTCTTCGCTTCCAGCTTGCCAGGTATGCGCATTATGCAGTGTAGAAAATATGTGGGGAGAAAAGGAGGAACAGGAGAGGTGTGTCCTGGTTGCATGTTTTAGTGCAGCCAAACCAGAGAACATATGAGAAGTCAATGGTTACCAACGCTGGTAACTCGTATTTTATTCTCTTTTCAGGGTTCTTGTCCTATACCTGGGAAACCTCTACAGTTTAATCATTGCTCTCCTGGATAAAGTGGACAGTATGAGTGTCACTGTAAGTTTAACTTGATGTTTTCCGATGTGTAAAGCTAGTAGACTTCATAGACAGAATTCTCTTTATCGTGAAATATATGAAGTAAGATGAAAATTTATTTGAAATTGATTAAAATATTTTAGTTTGATAGGATTGTACAGTTAAGTTTAGATAGCAATGTTCATTTACAACTACTTATAGGGGTTTTTTAATTAGTCTTTTAGGACAACTGGATCCATTTGATTGCTGATATAACAAGATAAATAGGTTTCTGTGCATTGCTAAACTATTTAAAAAAAAGTCATCACTGTAGATCAAATATTTCTGCCTACCTAAATCAGCTTTAAGTCCTGCCCTTTGGTGTTCCATCTGACTCTGTCCATTGACAGCTGTTCAACAGTTGCCTAAGTGCTGCCTGAAAACATATGAAGAAATGTCTGTGTTGTGTGTGTGTATGCTGTAGAAGGTACAGACATCAGCACCTATGTGCAGTTAAAAAGTAGCTTTTGGGACATTTATTATTTCAGGACTCTGATGTGAACAACAATGCAAGTAATTCTACCACCTCCTTAGCAACTCTTTCCAAGGATGGCAATTTAACCATTCCTAATGTACAAATGAAGAGAAACGGCTTTGTCACATTGGAAGAGCATCGCACCCAAGGCCTGACAGTCTCTGACTCACTGGTTAACCAAACAATTTCCTTTGGCACCCAGAACCCACAGGATCAGTGCTGGGAGACGTATGTTGGTCAAGTATGTAATTGTTTCATTATGTCATCAATTTACTCCACTTAGTCCACATTTGACAAAAAATTAAAATTATGTTGTGCTGTGCTTAATTTTAGAACTTTTCTTTGTATAAATTCTGGAATTTAGCTAAGGATGGTGTAGGAAGAATAAAGACTGTGCAAAGTGGTACAGACACAGATACAAGCTTTGGGTTTTGTTCAGTATCTACGGTGTATTTAGTGCTGTTCAAATGTCCTTTTGCCAGGCTTTGGCCTCTGTCTTCAGCTCTGCACAGGCAGATCTGTACATATCTGTGGTATGGATCCTATTTTAACAGGGTACATCCTTCTAACACATACAGAGAAACAAGACTGTAGACACATAAGCAGCACCATGCACTCTGTGCAGATTCAGATTGCTGCCTCAAGAGATGGAGATGCAGACCTGAAACAAGCACGAGATTGTGCTCTTGGTTTGCTGTACAATATCTGAAGTCTCTATTCATTCTGCCATAATAAATCTCTCTTCACGTTTTCTGAGGGAGAGAGAACAACAACAAAAGGTTTCGAAATACCATCAGTTTGTAGGAAGGAGGACAGTTGGATGGCAGTGCCACGTTCCCAGAGCTGGGGTGCCGAAAATCTGCAGATTTAATATCACACCTTTTGCTTCCCTACATGTGAAGGGTACATTACTTGTGCCTTCCAGGGGCGCTAATACATTCAGAGAGAAATTTTAACCACAAAAATGCAAAAGATGTCACTGATCCATTTGAGACTTTGGTCTTTGTCAGTGTCACACTCATGTCTAGGCCACTGGAACAAAGAAGTTAGTGTGCTTCTGACTTGCTGAGCCTCTTATTCCAGAGCGAGGAATATTAAAGGTCTTGTTTGATCGTTGGGAGCAAAAGACCCCTCTTAGCCTGACTTCTATTCCTGTATATCCCTCTCCCTTTTGCACAGCCTCATAGAAAATAGGGGGGGTTGAATGTTTGCTTTGATCCCCAGAATGGCCAAGAGATGTATGGAACTGATTTTTTCCTATTTAATTCTATATTTTTAAAGCTCAATTAAATATAGGATAACCCCATTCTTTTGTAAGCACTAAACAACTATCTTTTATGGCTTGATGATCCCATGCCATTGGGTTGTGGGTTTGTCTGAAAAATAAGATTTTTCTCATTGTGAAGCACTTTGGAAATATGTATCACAAGAGTCAGCTTAATAAAAGATTGGATGCAGTAGAAAAAACCAACCCATTTCAGTTTAGCTAGATACATTTTTAGAACATTAAAAAGAAAGTCATTAAAAAGAAAGTTTGATACCATCATGACCAGAATTTTATTGCTGCAAGCAATAAAAGGCACTCTGGAAGCTTGATTATATTTATTCTCTTTAACAGAACAAAGACAAGTAAGGGAAAAGTCAAACAGGAAAAGCTCAAAAGGAAGTTATTTATACATTCAATTCATATTTTATCAGAATACTAAGCTTGAACCAAAAATACAAGTACAAATGCAAAAGAGCCATATGCAGTCCATTTGCTTTCAGAATAACTCAGTATGTGTGAACAATGTGTATTTCAGGAGATGCTAAAGCTTTCAATTATCGACATGATTTTCACAGTCGCAAGCATCCTGCTAATTGATTTTTTCCGTGGACTGTGTGTCCGATACTTGAGTGATTGCTGGTGCTGGGATCTAGAAAGCAAGTTTGTAAGTACAGTCCTTATTTTATCAAGCTAAGATGTTGAAGATGGGTAGGCTCCTTCCCTCAGTACTAAATGTCCTTAAAGTCTTTCCACAGATGAATAATTTCTTGGTAGCACACATCTATAAAGGTACAGCTCACACTGAGTTTAAATTGGAGGGCACAGGAAAAATGCTGAGATTTAATGATTTTCTCAAGCCTACTCACATGGCTCTGGTGCAAAAATTTTTGGTTTTCACAAAATGAGATCATAGAGCAGTTCCCACAGTCTAAGGTGACACAGAGTTGTTCCCCACATCCTCTTTTCTGCAGCTGTAACATCTTTACCTAATGTAGATAGTGGTCCAAGAAACAGCAACCAACAGCACACAGCCCTTTAAGAAAATTACAGGGGGTAATACTTGGTTAGCAAGAAGCTGCTGGCATGAAAGGCTGAGGACTGTTCTTTGTCCTTAAAGATGTGAAGTAAACTAGAGAGGAATTAGTTCATTTAATCCCTGGCTGCAGAGAAGGTTTTGCTGCCTGCCAGAAGTTGGTGTTTGATATGGATGCTTCAGGCTATGTGCTGTCTGCAAACTGATTCAGTCCAATGCTTCTAATAAATGGTCTGAAAACAAGCTTAAGACAAAGGCATTCATCTTACACTGTGTTTCTTGTAGCCGGAATATGGAGAATTCAAAATTGCAGAGAATGTGCTGCATTTGGTCTACAACCAAGGAATGATCTGGTATGTGGTCCTTACGTGATTTTTCTTGTCCTTTGTTAGCTGACTGCTAGGTCAGTCTGATGATTTAAATGAGACCTACTGAAGTAGGACATTGGCAGTGTAGTGCTTTATATTAAGAGATCATCTGTTAACAGTGACCGGTTGTTTACCTGGTGTGGGGTTTGGGGGCTTTTTTAGTGTATTCTATTCTGTCAAAATGGCTTCTGGCAACACTGAGCACTGACATGACATGATTTTTCCAGGATGGGAGCTTTCTTTTCACCTTGCTTACCAGCATTCAATGTACTGAAGTTGATTGGACTCATGTACCTGAGGAGCTGGGCTGTGTTGACGTGCAATGTACCACATCAGCAGGTTTTCAGAGCATCTCGGTGAGTCAAAAATGAAAATGAAAGATAAGGAATGAATCAAATGCAGGAAATGTCTTTTGGCACATGAAGAAAATTACAGGAGATTTTAGCTCTAAAAGTTGACAATCAAATTTCACACTACTAACACTGATACCAAAGGTCTGTGGAAAAACCCATAATTACTGAGAAACTGGAGGGTTTGTGAAGCAGGGCAGCTGAAGATGTGCAAGAACTAAAATATATGTCAGGGAACATTCCCAGATAGCTATTATGGCCTAACATAAATGCTTTATTTCCATACAAATCTGACAGAGCACAATAACTACATGTGTTAACTATTACAAGTCCTATTTCTTGACGTTTCTCTCTTTAGAAGTTATGCAATATCTGGTTTTCTCTGTTGCATTGCACAAAGATTTCCTCATTTTTCTTTTATCATGATGAATATCTTAATAGTTTATTCAAAATGCAAATAATTTAGGGCATCGTTAATTCTTAATAATCAGTTATTTCTAACATATTTTTTTAAGATTAATTGACTTCTTCCCCCAACACAACTGGGCAGTAAGGGCAGCTTTTGTCAAAGGGTGCAGTAACCAGTTCTCTGGCTGCAGCAGTGGTACCTGGAAAGATATCTGTAAAAATAGAATTTTGTTCATTAAGAGTCTGTTTAAACCAGCTCTGTTCAGAATTTCTAATTATAGCAGAATGCTTTTAATCTTTCAGACATGTTGATCTTGAACTGGATAGGTAGATACAGATTTGCACCTTTTATGTTGCATCTGGTTTTCTCTCTGATTCGTGTAATCTGAAACATGTTACACCTTCTTGCAGATCCAATAATTTCTACTTGGCCATGTTGCTGTTTATGTTGTTCTTGTGCATGTTACCAACAATTTTTGCCATTGCCCGATACAAGCCATCCTTAAGCTGCGGCCCCTTCAGGTAAGGTATAATGGACTAATGAAAATTGCAAAGATTTTATTTCCCCCTCTTAACAATAAATTCATCATGCTCCATAACAAACAAATTACAGATGTAAATTTTAAAAAAAGTTGATAGGACAATGCTTTTCTGCTACCAATATTTTACAGTTTAAGGTTTAATAAGGTGGATATGTCAACGTTCTGAGTTGATTTGCTTTATATACATAACTCAGTTTATATTTACATATGCAATGTGACACTGAGCGATCTCCCAAACATCACTGCCTTGTGTCTCAATTCAAGCACTCTCCAAGCTTGTTTTTTTTTCAGTGCAACAAAATATACTCAGGATTCCTTACAACTTAATTTTACCTTTTTCCCTCCCGCACCTCTTATAGTGGTCAAGAAAAAATATATGATATTGTTTCTGAAACAATTCAGAATGATTTTCCCACATGGTTCAACACAGTGATTACTTACATCAGCAGTCCTGTGGTTGTCCTCCCTGCACTACTACTGTTATTGTAAGTACTTTGGTTTTTGTAGGCAGGTTAAATTGAGTGTATTAAACTGGCCTTATCTCTCCCTCTGTAAACTGTAATAACAAGGAACAAACACTTCATTGTTGCAGTTTTATTAAGCATAACTGAATAAACAATTTCAACACCTCACTGAATATGTGGTATATGGAGCAGACAGGAATGAAAGTATGTTAAAAAGCTATCGAAAGGATATTCTCATTCTGGGATATTTTGTTAGAGCAAGTATTGTGTCAAGGCTTGCAGTGCTGATGGTTCCAGGAAGTTTAAGAACCATCTCCCCTCTAAAGAGTTCCTCAGAAATAAATTCTCCATCTCTTCATGGACATTAGTTCAGTCTATGACAGTGAACAGGGCTCTGTTTGTCATTTAAAGAAGCTACTCAGTCATCCTGATTTCTGACAAGATAAATCAATTATGACATTCCGCTCTTAAGTGTTAATGTAATATAACTTGCTGCAGACTCTCCAGTGGAAGTCTTTTCTTACTTGGGTGATAAATAATTGTTCACAGTTGGGAAATAATATTAACTTTGAGCTGTTTGAAATTCACTTTGCTTCTATGAAATGTTCTATTTTGTTTTGCATGTACCTTTGTACCTTTTTTTTCCCTCTGTAAACTGTAGACAAAGGCAGAGTTTGTCCCACCGGTGGCTTTTCAGTCAAATCAGAAAGACCAAAGCAACACTTTTATTTGTAACTTTTTCCTCTAAGGTCCCAGCCATGTAATATTTACAAATTTAAGTATTCCTATTGACTGCTTCAAACTGACGGCTAAGCACATAGGTAATTGTTTGTGGTATGAAGGCTGGCTATAAGACTTTTGTCTGAAAGCCAGTGCAATCCATTACGTCAGGCCATAATCTGCCAGGATCTGATCTCAGCTGTGCCAGGGTAAACAAGGTGTTATGTCAGCCAGCCAACAAAACTGCGTTGGTATGGTTGTGCAAACTCAGCTGTAACTCTTGTGTCTCTGTTCTGTAACCTTGGACTGGGAAAAAAAAGACAAGACAATATCTGTCAAAATGATGTGTCCAGAATAAAAAAAAAAACAAACAAAACAAAACAGAAAACCAACTAGAAATGCATCCGAGGTTACGCGCACAATGAAAAGACCTGCAAAAAACATAGGTAAAATTAGAACTGCTGCTAAATCTGTTTTCAGTGTCATTTCCTTCTTTCATGTGTGTTTGCTTGAAAGAAGGCTGTAATCCATTATTACAGCTCAAGGAAATGCCACAGAGCAGCAGCTGAGCTTGCACATCATTTTGACCTAAAAACCCTCAAAAAGAAACTGTCAAGAATGTCTGAAGTGACTCCTCATATCACCCCTTTCTCTTCTAGCATGCTAATCTACTACCTACAAAGTATTGCAAGGTCATTAAAATTCACCAATAATCAACTGAGAATGAAGATACAAACAGTAAGTATGCTGCAAAGCACATTTACATGTAATTTGGTGGGTCTTCAGTAAAGTAAGAGGCTAATTAAATCTCTGAAGTCACTTCTAGTGTTTCCCAATGTAAAACAAATTCTGTATTTTTCATCCTTACACAGCAGGGGATGTACTCTCTAATCCACAATAATTTAAGGATTCTCATTCTTCTGCATGTATTTTAGGAAAGAACTGAAGATAAGAAAAAGGTGGTTCAGATGGCAGTAGGTAAGTTGGTGACCTTTAGCAATGCCACTATTAATAAAGCATTTGGACGTAAACCCATTTGGATTTCTCATACAGGGAAGTACAACTACATTTTTAAAACTGTATTTCCTGTAGAATCCTCCTTTTAGATGGTTTCTGAGCTCAGTTTGCCTTAATCTTGGCAACAATGAAAGACATGGTGCGCAGTTTAAACCCGAGTTCACCTGGAATCTTTACACTGGGTATTTTCCTGCTTTTATCACCAACAGGGCAGAACCTGAGAATCTTTGGGGATTCAAATCATCTCAGAACTTGCATCCAATTCAGAGGCTGGTAGGCAGAGGAAAAAATGGCCTTTTGCCCATTTTGGAATCCTACAGTGCAAAATCCAGTGTTTTTTCTGTGTCCCCAGTATTCCATCTGCCATGTACTGCAGTATGAAGATCCACCCCTTTGTCACCAAGTCTCCCAGTGTGACTCCAGTTTCTCTTTTCTGAACACAGGGGGTTCTGTTGGCCTTGGATCTCTGACTGAAAGGGGAATTCGAGCCACTACATTTATACAGTGGTTTCTAAATTTAGACACATTGATAGTTCCTGTAATTTGTTTTCTAGCCAGAATCCAAAATCTGGATACTAATGACAAAAGACCAGAGCAAGAAACTGATATTATCAGCCAGGAGTCTTCTGTTCGATCCTCAACACCCCGAAAGAATGGCAGTGTCTTGAACTTTGAATCTCCTGTGAGCAAAGGCACCAGAATACAAACCATTTCCCAGTCTGTGCCCCAAACTGTGCCATCAACTGATGTTGCAAGACCCACCAACACAACTCCCACAGCTTCAACCTCTTTAACACCAGCTCCCTCCACGTCAAGCGTACAGAAACCAAGAAATGATCATATCACAAACAGGTAGGACTGCCTTGGTTTTGAAATGGCACTAATTCCAGCAGCTCTGTGCCATACCTGTTCATTTACAAAACAGTGTCAGACTGTCTGGAGCTGTAAGACAGCAGAGGAATTTTTTAAAAGCAGATTAATTCATGGGTACTACTGATATTGCTGCTGACACCACCTCCTTAACTCTCCCTGCACTGAGATGGGATTATAAACCGTTTGAAATCCTAGCTGATGAAGTTTACACACAGCTCAAGCAAAGGTAAATACTACACTTGCCCTCAGGCACATAACTAAAATAGTTTGTGCAGGATACCATCTCCATGAACAAAACAAACACAGAGTGAAGGAATTCTCTGCAGAATGTCTGTGCAGGTTTAGTTGTAGGACAACAAGCTTGGGATATCAGTAGATGGATGCTTTAAGCTATCTGTTGGGCTTTTTTCCCAAGTGGATAAAGAACAATTCTCAGAACAATAAGAAAACAGAAAGGGGAATGAAACTTGAGAGGATAATTGTGTGATCTTTTCCTAGAGAAGAACAAATATATCTCCTAATTTCTATGGTATGTTTCTCAAAATGGTTCTAAAAATGTGGAACAGTGGAGATATGATGATCTCCACTCTTTCAACCTAGCGTTTGACTTCCAGAGCACTGAATTTTTTTATATGTTTCAATTCCATTAATTGATAAGTGTTTGTATCAATATTTCCTCTCTTTTTCTTTCTTCCTAAAGATACCCAAGCATTGTTCACAGGAGTGCAAGTGAGCTGTGCAAAACAAAGCCCCACACACCAGTGACTTTCAAAAAGCACACTGAAGACGCTCATTCTGATCCTCTCTTCAGAAAAGCCATTCGGCAGGTAAATTCGGACGCCCTTGGGGCAGGGGCTCCTGTTTTTTTGGGATGTAGACCATATGCTACCAGATATTTTCTCGTCAATGAAAATGAGTCCCGGAAAAAATCGCTCCGTTCTACCTCCCGACTCCAAAGGCATTTCAGAAAGGAGGAATCGGGAGACATTATTGAGTTGTATCCACGCCACGTCAGAAGATATGTGGTTCGAACGCCACACCAGATGTATTCCCCCCATCCCAGCGAAGATGAGGAGGACGAAGAAGAACTTGAGAGAGAATTCATGAACAGATCCCATCGCCCTCGCTCCCTGTCTGACCTGCGCCCAGCACCACGGTTTTACATTGGGGAACATGCTGATGGCCACATTCTAATGAGCAAAGATCTTGCCAGAGTGCATTACAAATCCTGGGATGATGGTTTTGAGATGGACCTGGACAGGCCCCCGTACGCTTACAAGAAAGTGCACCTGAACTATCCTGAGCCACGTGTGAAACCAAAATCAAAGCAAAAGCTGGAGCAATCTCTAACAGAGTCTGATTCCATTTCCATTGAATCCAGCAGTGATCCGCAGAACAGCAGCAATGACCAGTACATCCAGGTCATTCACAGCAAGGACAAGTACCTGAAATCTGGGACAAAACTCGCCAAAAAGAAAACAAAAAACAGTGTTGATCTAAGTATGTCTGAGCCTAGTGAACTGGTGTGCTCAAATGTGTGAGAAAGTGCCCCACCCTCGTTGTGTTTTGAGCAGGTGTGTGTGCAGTTGTACTTTACTTGCAGTTTGAGGTCGGTCAGAGTAACTGCAATGTAGTTTTTGCAACAACGGTGTATGCAGCCACTCTAGGTGGGAAAAGCCTAGTGTTCTACTGTTTATTGTACCTTGCTTTAGTATCACAACTGATATGTCGCAAATTTTAGAAAAGCAGGTTATTCCAATTTATTCCTTACTGTTATGCTGTCAAAACCCAAAATCTCTGCCTACTGGAAAATCAAAAGCCATGTACCCGGGGCACTTCAATTAAACCAGTACAAAAATACATCAGATGAGACGCTTTTTATCTGACACAGCCAGAGCTGAAGATGCTTCCTTAATAAATTCAGCAGGGAATCAGCTTCCTGCAAACGGAATTGCTACTTAGAGTACATCTTGATGTGCCTTATTTGAATATGCTGTGGCCCAAACAAATCAGGAAAAAAAAGGTTAATTAGAGAGAATAGTGAGTTTCTTTGGAGTGTATCCCATGGGCAGTGGAGTTATTTGATTTGTAGCAACGGGAGTCAGACTTATAGATTAAATCCTAGATCCTCTATTAATTTTCTGGTGAGCCTTAGACCAGCCTGGTAAATTTCTCAGTGGTAAACTTTCCACCCATGGCTTTTAAAAGACTCACTTCATTACTCGTAATTTCTAAACCCTATCCCGTTTTTCACGCACCACTGCAATTTCGCACTTCCTTCAGATACCGAAGTTTGCTCGGTTGGTTTTTCGCTTGTTTCTCTCCGTGCCTTTGGGATCGGGATTACACCAATGACGAGCGCGGGGCGGCCCCTTCCCTCAGGAAGCACTGCTCCGCCTCCGATCCCACACACGTCCCCGCTGTCCCGTCCCCGCTGTCCCGTCCCCGCTGTCCCATCCCCGCTGTCCGGGCCGCCCGTCCCCATCCCCGCGGTCCCGTGAGGCGCGGCCGGGCCGGGCCGGCGCCACCCTCAGGTGAGGGGGCGGCGCC